>CM046844.1:30989508-31409508 GCA_025618425.1 Heliocidaris tuberculata
TCAACACTCCAACTTGATAGATGTACTAGGTGAAGCCAGGGGCGGATCCGGATTTTGTAAAAGAGGGGGCACATTGCTTGTAAGGACAGTATACAAGGGGCAATTTTGTTGCTGTTGTTGTTCCTGTGCGTTGGCGTTCAAAAGAGGGGGCAAGGGCCGGCTTACTCCCTACGTATAATCCGCCACTCGGCACTGGTTGAAGTTTATACGTCACAAAAGAGCATATGGAATAATAGTCATGATTACTGACAACTCGAAACAATGACATGCCAAAATCGTGACAATCTCGCATTTTCTAGGACCTCATCTCCTTGACGTGTATCATTGATAACAAAAGATGAAGCAGGGAGGTCTGGATCAAGGAACATCGTGACTTGGGGATAAACCAAAAGATGAATTAAGATTTTGGTCGAATGAATAATAATAATGATAATAGTAATAAAAAGATGATCTACATTTGCTCACATCTCCTATATCGTATACTTCGGGTGGACTTTTGAGTTTGTATCTGTTTAAAAGCTTTGATTTGGATATTCGTGCGCCTACTGACAGTTTCGTCGGATGCTTTGTTGGGGAGCAGCGGAACTTGATTTTAATACAAAGTACATTTTAGACAAGCGACATAAACGTCTCTAGTATATACCTGAAAACCACTAGTATATAGCAAACGTACATCACCATTTTCATCGTCATCATTGGGTCGGGTTGTCGTCGTTGTCGTCATCATCATCGTCGTGTCTTCATGATCGATTAGCAAGAAGAGAAGGTGTAGAAAAATCAACACTCAATTCTTCAGTGGTAAGTATAGCCATTTCTGACTGGATTGGTATATTTCGTAACCATAACAACCACAAATTCTTTTGAGCCTTGATAACACATTGAATTTATTGCTTTGGGACAGAACGAGCATGTGAATTTCTTAATCGGGGTCATAAAAATAATTAGCAGCGTATCCTCAGATTAGTTATAATCAAAACGGGAAGGTAAGGTGGGCCTAAATGACACTCCAACGCTGAGATTAAAAAAAAAAAAATATTCAATATTATCATCATTCTTATTATCATTGTAATTATTATTCTTATTTTCATTTTCTATTTTCTATTTTGTATTTTTTAATTTATTTATTAATTTATATACATATATATATATATATATATATATATATATATATATATATATATATATATATATATATATATATATATATATATTTTCATATATTTTTTTTTTTTGGGGGGGGTGTATTACCGATAAATTTTGAAAAAATACTTAGATATTAAGCAAATTTTCTGCAATCTGAGCCACCCAGTGCTAATGAAATGTATTCTAAAAATAGTATATAAAGATGGGGAGGGATTGTCAGGAAGGTAGGGGGGGGGGGTTGTACCCTATATACGTCATAACCGCCCTTTGCAGAATAACGTTCTATTATGCGGAAGATAATAATCGGCACGACGGGAATCAATATAAATTTAGTATACAGCTTATCCCAATGCATCCAGTGATTTGGAGCCGGAAGCCGGGGGGGGGGGGGGGTATTCTGGAATTGTTTATATCTCACTGGTCTCAACCTTAGAAAAAAACAAAAAAACTTCTTCCCCCATTTTTAATTCAGTCTTTCACTGATATGCTGCTTTGACTTTCCAATTTTACTGAAGCCAGCTTTCTTATGCATCTTATTCGTCATTTTTGTTATACGAATCTCCCAAATGGGTTGAATTTCATTAACGAAGGAAAGAGAATAATCGTGTTGGCACCATGCAGAGCCCTTATTTCTGGAACTATATACCATGATACATAAAGAACTAAAAACCACAGGGCTGTAGGTGCATTTTATGAGAAAATCTTTGCATATTTTACTCATTAATCATTGCATCGGCCAACTTATAATGTGTGCAAGCATTGTGACCACATAAAGTTTTGTGACCACAATGATAAAGTTCAAGCAAGGAGTTATCATAGAACTACTTGGTTCAAACAAGTCGAGGAGAGAGAGAGAGAGAGAGGGAGGGGGGGGTGAAGAGAGAGAGAGAAGTTGGAGAGACATGGGAGAAGAGAGAGAGAGAGAGAGAGAGAGAGAGAGAGAGAGAGAGAGAGAAGAGAGAGAGAGAGAGAGAGAGAGAGAGAGAGGGGGGGGGGGGTAGAGAAAGGGGAAGTTGGAGAGGGAGATATAAAAAGAGAAAGGCGATAGAGAAAGAGATAGATACACTTCAAATCAAATCAAATCAAATCAAAATCAATTTATTGAACTGAAATCCACAATTTTGGATTATCATCACCATACAGATACAAAGGAAGATTCAAAATAGGTTACAGATGATCAGAGCGGAATAACAACAAAAAGCAAAAAAAAAAAAAAAAAAGAAGCAAAACAACCATGACAGAGGGAGAGGGAGAGGGGGAGAGGGGTGGGAAAGAGAGAGAGAGAAAAAAAAAACTGGTAGATTGAGAGCTAACATATGGTGATTGGGAAGGAGAGATGGAGAGGAAGGGAGAGAGAGGGGGAGGGGAGGATGAGAGGCAGGGAAGCAGGAAGAGGGAGGAGGGGGGGGGGCGCCAAGGAGGGAGAGGAGCAGATAGACAAACGTAAGAGACGACAGACGTATAGCACAGAGAGAGAGAGAGATAGAGACAGAAATGGGTGGAAAGACAATTTACATCATCTTTCCACTTCGTTTAATTCCCTTCCTGTCAACAAGTTTTATGCGTTGACGTGTATCTCACCGTGGGGAAAATCCCTTGTATCATTCCACATAGACTCGTACGATTTCAATTTCCCTTTTACCTTCTCATAAACATGATCAAATATTAATGGTAATCCGGACTTACAAAAATGAATTAACGTCTCTAAAATCGTTACCGAGATGTACATGATTATACAAGTATATTAATATCAACTGGGGCATGTGGGGGAACAAAAAGAATTACAGAACGCGCCGAGATCGAAATCGCTTGGAGAGTTAATGAAGCATTAAAAACACGTGTTTTTTTTATATATATATAATCCCGTGAAATTAAACAAAAAATCTAGTTATGTAGCTTGCCTTAAACTTTAAAAAGGTCTACTCGTTGTGTAAGATTTCAATATCCCGTTTTCCTTCATCATGTTCACGTAAAAAATGACAATCGAAATAAAACTGAATAACTGCTCTTAAAAGTATTACCGAAAACAGAAATAGAAATGACATGGATTCTAATAGCCCAGAGCTAATAATGAACTCAACATATATTTTTCTCTAGAAACTTCAGTTCTCCCCAAGAAATGAATAAAAAGTAAAATAGAAATATAAAATCATTATTTTTTGGGGAAAAAAACTATATCAGTATGAGGCCTTGAACACTCTAATTTTCTATCATATAGGACCCCACGGCAGAACAGTGGGATATGTAAATGCCATTGAAATGGACTATCCTCTATATGATTTACCACGTATTTTCAGTTATTATACCCACAATATAAAGTATTAGAATAGACTGGTCAGATGGTAGGTGGTCCTTATAATCTGAAAAAAAACCATGCAAAGGAAACTTGACGATATATATGCATTCTTCAATGGCATTTGGTCTGTATATATATGTATAAAGTTGGTCTTTAAAAAAGAAAAAAAGAAGCCTAGTATATGATAAGCAAGCACCTGTGACAATGGCCGAACCAGGGTTCTCGGAGGGGGGGGGGGGGGGGGGGGGGGACAAGTCAAACAAATGAAAGATATCACATTTCAGGTGCTTTGAGGATTTACAATTGCTTCCGGGTAGGGGGTGCACAAGGCTGAAACTCACAAGCAAGCAAACAAGTAAACAAAAACAAAAACAAAAACAAAAACAGAAACAAAAACAAAAACAAAAACAGAAACAAAAACAAAACAAAAACAGAAGCAAAAACAAAAACAAAACAAAAACAAAAACAAAAACAAACAACAACCAAACCCCCCCCCCCCCCCCAAAAAAAAAAAAAAAAAAAACAGACTGACACAGATAAACTAATAAACTGTCATGATATTTTAATGCCTTTTGGGATCTACAATAACCGGCGGGGTGATTTTTTTATCATGCAATAATTTTCTTACTTAGCTGAAAAATCGGTTAATTTTTTTTTCGAGATTGGGAGATTGTAATTGTTTGCACGTTTCTCTCTAAACCAATAATCACTTCTTTCAAAAGTTCGTCGTAGGGTTAACAATCCATTGTATCCTTTATAAATCGTATAAATTTGAAGAATTGTAACATTTGAAAGATTGTAACATTTTGCAGACATTATCGATATGATTTTAGAATGAAGTGATCATATGAATAGATCATATAACTGTATCACACGAGAACATTATTATGCTTGGTGCAAAGATCGCATCCTGACCTCCTTAGCAACCGTATCTGAACACAATAGCAACGAGATAACCAAGGACACAGGTGCGCTAGAGGCATGTGGGTGCGTCTATTCTTTAGAAAAAGAAAAAGAAGGAAAAAAAAAAAAAAGATAGCTGCCCATGGCATTTTAAACATTATTTTCCATAATCTACTTATCTGCCTACCGGCACCTCTACTTCTTCTCCCCCCCCCCCCCCCTCTCTCTCTCTCTCCCTCTCTCTCTCTCTCTCTCTCTACAGAAATCTCCTTTTCTCTTGTTCTCTCCCTCTTTCCCTCCCCCCTCTCTCTCCCTCTCCCCCCCTCTCTCTCTCCCTCTCACTATCCATGTTTATAGGAAGTGAATCCATAAGAACCTACTTGAACCGCGTTCATTAATTTTATATTCCTCTTGCAAAAATAAGGTATTAATGATTTATACTTTTAATTGTTCCACTTTTGAAGAAATATGTAAATATAGAATTCTTCTTCTATGTGCTAATTTCTAATTCAAAATAATGCCTTTGGCACACATACAGGAATTGATGGCAGAGAGAGAGAGAGGGGGGGGGGGGGAATCCTAGTTGGGGTGGGGGGATGTCGAAATCTTAACACTTAAGATTGTGTTATTTCTTTTGTTTCTTTTGAGGGAATGGAGCGGTGCACTTGCCCTACTCTATCATCAATTATGATCACTTATCAATTCTTTCTCATCAACAATCACTTATCAATTCTTTCTCATCAACAATCACTTATCAATTCTTTCTCATCAACAATCACTTATCAATTCTTTCTCATCAACAATTCGCTTGTCGTAACGATGCTTTATGAATTTAATTTAATATTACTGAACGACCCATTCGTGATTAAGTTATATAAGTTTCTGGACATATAATATACAAGCTTTGCTTTTAAATATGTCCAACTGTTTTCAATATCACTTAATAGGTCAATATCTGTGCATCATATTTTTTACTTATTGATATTTGATTATGTGCCCCTATGTATGGAAAAACATCACTGTGATATATTATTGTTATTGTATTCATTTTATGTTATGCACTGCAGTATTATGTTAATATGAATGATTGAAACAGTCAATAAATCAAATCAAATCAAATCAAATCAAATGATCGTCCCACTCAAACACACATCAATTGAGGACTTAATTAATTTAACATTAAAGGAGAATGAAATCTGGAGAAAATTCAATTTCAATAAAAAGAGAGGATAGAGAGAAGTAATTTATAAAAAGTTCCATCAAAATCGGTTACGTAATGAGAAAGTTATGAAAGTATTAAAAGTGACTCAATTTACTTTCTATGGCGATCCTCAAACTGGCAATGTTGCTTCAAAGTGACAGGTTTAGTAGTACAACTCTCAATATGTTTTGTACACAAAATTTCATATTTTCCCCATCATACTTTTGTTCACACTATTGATTGTCATGAATGATTTATTGTAATTTGTTAAAGAAGAACAAGAGTGGAAAAAATAAATTCAAATCAAAATCAAATAAAAAAAATCTCTCAAGGTGCAGCTTGTCTCCTTCTTAGTTCAAGATATATCATGGGAAAATGTAGGCCTATTTGACACAACATATGTTGAGTTCACAAAAAGACAAGCAGCATCTTTAGAGATAATGGAGAAAATATGAAATTTTGTGTACAAAACATATTGAGACTTGTACTACTAAATTTGCCATTTTGAAGCAACATTACCAATTTGAGGATAGCCATAGAAAGTAAATTGAGACTTTTCAAACATTCATAACTTTTTCATTTCGTAACCGATTTTGATGGAACTTTCTAAAAAATTGCATTCCTGTCCCCTCTTTCCCCAGGGTTTCATTCTCCTTTAAAAACACAAACAGGAACGAACAAAATCGTGGACAGTCTTTTTTGCATTATAAACTTAATAACTCCAATGTGAGTGTGTTTCAATCCAGGTCAAAATTACATAGTACAGTCTTGAGTATTTAACTTTCTTGCGGTGCAATTTGGTGTCAAATTATCTTTTCAGTAATAATTTATTTAATTGTGAAAATTGTATTGCTTTCTCAAAAGTATATATAGTCAAATGATATTGTAAGGATTATGTTAACACACCCATTGTGCATGTGCACCTGTTTGACAAGACATATGTGGCTGCCATATTGAAATCTACCATTCATAATTATGTTATACAAATACCTCTTCCTTCTGACAAAATTTGGTCCATGGGCCTTAAGGGGAAAAATTTCCCCAATTTTATGGGCGGTCTGACAAGCCATCCCGACGAAAAATTTTGTCAGTTTTTGTGATTTGGTAATGTATTGTCATACACCTTCCTTCTGACAAAGTTTGGCGCATACGTTAGATGGGGTGAAATCGACCCGACTTTGGGGCCATTTTTTTTTTTTTTTTTTTTTTTTTGGGGGGGGGGGGGGGACTCTGGGGCCAAATTCGGCGGCTTTGTTCGAGCAAGGATTTCTATGATAACTCCTTGGTTCGAGCTGACAAGCTTTTCGTGAATGACATGTATGGTCTAAGTAACTTTAAGTGGTCAAATTTCATATGTAAAATGGGGAGACTATTTCGGGACAGGCTCCTGGTCTATCAGAGTTTTGTTATTTCATGAAGGGATAGATGCAATGATTCGGAACGCGGTAATGTACCTCAATCTGAAAGAAAAATAGTATGCTTAAATCAGGAGAAAGTGCAAGTTGTCAGACTTTATTTGACAGAGAGATAGATAGAGGGAGATAGAGAGAGAGAGAGAGAGAGAGAGAGAGAGGGGGGGGGGGGGGGGAGAGCGAGAGCGAAGAGAGAGAATGAGAACGAAACTCAAAGTCCGATTAAAAGCAGAATAAAATAGTGCTTGAGCACTTGCAACAAAAATGATCAAGAGAGAAATAGACAGGTTGTCATGTTTTTTTTTCTTGTTAAATATGAAACGATCAACAACTGCTTGCTACTTATTCAGGGTGTATGTAGTTCTGTGCTGTTATTATTTCAAACGATTACAATGCCTCGTGCATCTGTTTCGGTAAATTTAGTATAACATAAAATAGTTTTTTTTTTTTTAATTTCATATATTTCTGAATGATAGAATTTGCCCTTTTAGTGCTTTTCAGTGTTAATTTTGCAACTTTTCACATATTTCGTCGTTGCTATTAAAAATGTTATTTAACATTATCAACACATTTCCTATACTTAAAAATTACTTGAACTTGGAATTGTTAATTTTTTAACTTCAAATTTTCAGTATTAATTGCTGTATATATATATATTTTTTTTTACAAAGTTCAGCTGCATTCATTTTGACCTTTTATTGTTATATATTCCTCTATGGTAGTGTAATTCTCTTGTTATTATTTTTTCATCAAAAGCGACTTTCTGGTAACCAGTTTTTATTTGTATATGGGTAATTTTATGCTATTCATCACGTTCACGTTGATATTTTACTTTTCGAAGTGATTTATTTCGTTTTTCTTTCTCGTCAATGATCTTCTTCTCCAGACTGCTTCTCTATCAGGTCTAGAGAATCCATTCAAAAATAAGAAAACAAAAGAAAACAAATCTAGACAACGAAGAGCCTGGTGTCCCAATTAAAAATACTGTAAACATAAATATCCCGATACTAGAGTACGCTGTATATAAATCACAAAGACGAATGCTTTCCAGACAAACCATCTGCGAAGAGAATAAATCTAATTTAAAAAAACCAAAAACAGCATAAAATGTAGAGATTGTGATAACGCACATGGCTGAAATATAGATTTATTAATCTCTAACGTAACATTACAAAGATACAGACAGTCCCCTGACATGTCCCCCGCCTCACAAAAGGGGTCGTTAGTCCTTATTCCATGGATAGTTTTTTTTTTGGGGGGGTTATCTTGATATTGGCACAGTTAAAGAAACGGGCTAGAAATGAGCAATATCTCAGGCGGATCAAGGTTTGTTAGTGCTCTTTTTTAAAACTCAAATCTGACATATCTGAAGTTGAAAAAAAAAAGGAGTGCCATTTCAATTTTAGATCAAAGGGGCACTATCAAGATTTTTTCTAACTTTTTTTTGGTCACTATTTTGTTTTCTTTGAACAACGAATGAAAATTGGGATTCTGTTTCTTTCTGTTCCTTTTACTTATCCTCTTGTAAATCCTTCTTTAATTTTTCGTAAATAGTACAGCTAATTAAGAAAATGTCAGAGCGCCCACCCCTAACCATTTTGTCTCTTTCCCCTTTCCCAACAGTTGTTGATTGTTGATTAACTTTAACCAGGGCCCCGTTTCATAAAACTTGTTATCAATAACAGCTGCCTCATTCCGTGACAAATGCGCTCTCAGCCAATCAGATTCAAGGATTTCAGAAGCTTATAACAATTATCGTAACTTGGTATTGATAAAAAGTTTTATGAAACGGGGCCCAGGTCAAGGGGGGGGGGGGGGGGGTGGCAACTCTGTATCATTTACATTGCTCCCAATCGCCATGCACTATGGTAGATCCAGGGCTGGGTATGAGGATATGAGGGGCTCTTGTCCCCTTTTAAAACTTTCAAAACCTACATCTGGCATATATCCTAAGTATAGATCTCAAAGAAATATACCCAGTAATTGCTTTCTAGGGCCCCTTTCAAATAATGTCAGACCAGGAAAAGGGCAGGTAAAGTTGTGCTAACCGTTTGTTCCCTTCTTGACAACGGTTTATTGATTTTTCTGCCCTTCGTTTAAAGAATTCGGGATCCGCGCCAGTCCTGTCAATCGCAACATCATCATCCACGACGGCCCTGGGCATCATGTTCTACTCAACCCCTCGGGTGATCGTCAGCCTTGTCGTCATCGTGTACGTCATGACCTCGATTAGGACGACGACGTCATCGCATGTAACCGATCCCGGACATGGAGCGATGAAGGCAAAGATAGCTAAGCCTTATCAGAAGAAACACCCGACATATCAAGGTATATGCACTTGTCCTATAGCTGAACGTCTATCTTTTCGGTGCTCCGATATAATGCCCCGGCGACAATTACTCCGGGCTTTCGTCAAAATTATACGGTTAGGGTTAGGGTTAGGGTGAGGGTTTCAATAGGGTTTTTAGGTTAGGTTTAGGTTTAGGTTTAGGTTTAGGGTTAGGGCAAGGTACAGTGTTTGGCCAAGGGTTTAGAAATTTAGAATTCGGATTTAGTTCACGAAATTGACCCTCGCAAATTGTCGCCGGAGCATGTGTTCTATAATAATTGTCTGTTTATTCTGCATGGCTGTCCGTCTATTTCTTTCTTTCTTTGATTGTTTGTTTGTGGTTAATCTTACACAGGTTAGCATTTATCATTTCCAAATCTGCTTTCCACAAGGGCCTTGCAGGTCTACAGTAAACATGGAGCATATAAGAATTTAGTTTTAGTATTGAAACAAACAGAAAATTATTTTCCCTTCCCGTGTCGAATATAATTTAACCGCTTCTTTAATTTAAAGAGCGCCACCTCTTGGCTGCTGTCAGAACAGTATTTTTCTTAGGAGATTCCCCCCCCCCCTTCATCTGGAGAATGATAGACTCGTTTACAGTAGGGGCCTATTATATTTTTATAAGTTAATCATATTTCAGTGAATTTCTTATAAAGGAAAGGGTGTTGTCTAGGTTTTTTTGAAAATCAATAATGCACGATATAGGCCTCTTATTGTGCAAATCACAGTGTCTTTATGATCACTACTAAAAATATTCTTTTGAGCTTATTAAGATTTTGTAAGTGTCATGATTTTGTTTATTTCTTAATTTCTGTTTCAGCTTGTTTTGATGCAGTGCGAGGGAAGCGGTGTCTATGTGATAGTCAACTCAACAAGAACAGTCCTGATTACTTCAAATGCTGACAAAAATCCTTTCATTAAATGCTTTAGAAATAACACCGATAAAAACTATTTTGAAATTCGAAAAATCAACTCAAGGCAATTAATTTCAATAGCCCTGTCTATCACCTTTAGAAATGTGCGAACATTACAATGGCGTATTACGTAATCCGAACCTGATTTCTATGGGCAGTACAATAGGCCTTTGAAATTGCCCTTGAGTTTATTTTTCGAAAGTAGTTTTTATCGTGTTAAATAGAGATTTTTTTTTTAATCTCCAGAAACAGTAGGCCAGGTCACATCGGTAAGATGAGACCAACAATAGACCAGTGGCGGATCCAGGATTTCTTGAGGGAGGGGGCTCAATATTCACAAAATTTTCTGACAAGCAAAAAAAAAAAAAAAAAAAAAAAAAAAAAGGTCTTACAACATTTTTGGGCCCCTTTTTAACTAAAAAAATCTCTGACAAGCAAAAAAAAAAAAAAAAAAAGAAAGAAAAAGAAGAAAAAAAAAAAGGTCCTCAGCATTTTTGGGCCCTTTTTTGGTCCCAGGGGAGGGTTCCCAGTCCCCCCGGGCCCCCTGGATCCGCCACTGCAATAGACCGACCCTTTGGCGGATTCGGGGGGGGGGGTACTTCTGGCCCGTGCCCCTTTTGTTGTGCCCCCTCCTTTTAGAACTGATAAGACATTTTTTTTTAGGACAAAGAGACCCACAAAATGTGCGATGATCTTTTTTTTCTTCTTCTTTTTCTTTTTCTAGTTACTTGTCAGAAAATCTGAGATTTGAGCACCCCCTTTTCGAAAATCCTGGATCCGCCCCAGGACGGAACAACATGGCCAATTAAGAGCTGATTATCGGTGTGCTTAGTGACGGTTTGGCGGCCTGACTTGGGTGTTAATTCAACATGATCTGTCGGTATCAATATTGGGCTACACCAGAAAAGTGTTAAAACAACACACGTTTGATATTGGACTACACCAGGTAATTGTTAGAACAACTCCAGTTAGTGTTAAAACAACTCCAGTTGATTCGAAACTGGTGTTGTTTTAACACGTATCTGGTGTACGTAGACCAATATAGATACCGACATGGCGTTGAATTAACACCCTGGTTTTTGCAGTGTATAAAACCTTTGAAACATTTGTCCACGCATTATAGTTTGAAAGTTAAACAGAAAAGAAATTCACTGACTTATCAATTTTCATTTATCGAAGAACAGCTTTATATCACTGGCTGGCATACCTCAGTCAGATCGACAAACCGATTCCAAACGAACTCTAAAATTATTTTTCCCCTTTGTAATTACAGTATATCATAGTGTATTTATGTTTACTATCGTCGTTTTTAATTTCCAGTGCTGCTAAGTAAGCTGCAAATGAATCACACTAAATGTTTATACATGTACATTAAAAGAAAGATGACCTCTTTATAGCATGGTATTGGTATACATAACTAAGCCACGTAAATGTAAATGGCTTAAAGTACTTCAATATCAGGGCCCCATGGAAGATCAATTTTTGTTGAATGGGCTACCCTGATGAAATAAATTATATCCAAAAAAAAAAAAAAATAAATAAATAAAATTCTAATTATCTTCTTGCTATGTCGACTTTCCAGGATAAAAAGCTTACTTTTGTTAATTATCCGTTCGTATGGTTCATTAAACATAGAAATTGTGTTGGATTCTATACTTGAGTGATGTTGAAAATGAAAATGATAAAAAATAAGGACTGAATACATGCAGTCATGTATATTTTTGTGAAGTTATTATATATCTGGGCCCTGTTTCATAAAACTTGAATCTCAATAGCAAGTTGCAATAACTGTTCTAAGCTACTGAAATCCTTGCATAAAAATTTTAATTGGTGGAGAGCAACTTATTTTTGGCAGTTTATTGATAACAAGTTTTATAAAACAGGGCCCCGTTCAGCCAAAAAGCTTTGTGAGACTACTAGCTCTAGTATTAGAATGAATGAGAGAGAGAGAGAGAGAGAGAGAGAGAGAGAGAGAGAGAGAGAGAGAGAGAAAGAGGAAGGGAGAGAAAGAACGAGTCAGATAGGGAGAGGTGAGGGGGAGAAAGAATGTGAGAAAGGAGATGGTATGTGTGTGAGAGAAGAGAGACAGAAAAAGAAAAGAAATAAGGAGAGGGAGGTGGAGGGAGAAAGACTGAGAAAAAGGAGTAGATGGTGTGTGTGAAAAAAGAGTGAGAAAGGGAGAAGAGAGATAGATAAAAAGAAAAGAATAGAAAAAAACAAAAGCAATGGGGGGGGGGGGGAGAGAACTAGTCATGAGAAAAGGGAGTAGATTGTGTGTGAGAGAGACAGAGAGGAGAGACAAAAGAAAGAAAGAAAAGAAATAGGGAAAGAGTGTGTGTATATGCGGGGGAAGGAAATGAAAGCGACAAAAAGGAGACAGCAATGTCACTGTTTTAAGTAATTCATTGAGCAACCATTAGTTTTTATTTGGAATTGATTTTTTTTGTTCACTCAAAATGATACTTTTTCTGAAGCAGCATTTGAAAATACCATCACCCCCCTCCAAAGAAAAAGAAGAAGAAAAAAAAAAAAAACAGCAAGAAAAAAAAAAAAAAAAAAAGATGTCTCATAAAATTTACATTCAAGTTCAGAGAAAATATGAAAGGTAGAAAATTGTGTTAAAAACAAACCCGTAACTAAATACTAAACTGGACTCAATCACAATTTTCTGATTTTTTTCACTTTCTCCCCTCTCTGTCTCCTTCTCATTATCTCTGCCCCCCTCCTCTCTCTCCCTCTCTCTATATCGCCCTTTCATACATTTCTCTTCCTCTTGCCCTTCCCCATCTTCCATCTTCATCAATTTCAGATATGTATTATCAAATTTCGTTACATGCAGTTTTTCTGAAGGTTCATAATTTCGGAAATGAAAAAAAAAAAAAAAAAATGGTTTCATAATTCAGAAGATGAAATTAGGGTTCACAATTCTGAATATGAAATAAAATCTCGTATCGTTTTGGGGGATTTGAAACATTTGAAATAATTTACCTTATTTTGTTTTCTGAATCACCAACCCTATTTCATTTTCAGAATAATGAATCCCATTACATTTTTTGAATTCTGAATCCTTTTTCATTTTCTTAATTGTGAACCACATTTCATTATTGGAATTATGAACCTATGGAAAAACGTTTCATTTTACCAACACACACACACACATACACACACACACAGAGCAGTGACAGCCATCACCACATCCATGATAAAACATGTACATTCAATTTGTAATCTGTAAGTGGATGCTGAACAAAAAAATACATTATTTTCTACACAATTTGTTACTGAACAAAAGGAAATGATTAAACATCTACAACTATAATTTTTTTTTGAGAAAACAAACTTTACTCTGGTTTATTTTTTTCATTAGCTATATTACCTGTTGGAATTGAGTGGTGTCATAATGTATTGCGTACAATTACAGGATGCCTGGGGGTCACAAGTTGGGAGGGCTGCAGCTAGCCCCCTGAGAATTTAAAAAAATGATAAATATTCAGTCAATCGGTACCTCACAAATATTTTTATCGCAAAACAATATTGTCTCTGAATAAAGGGGCAGATTTTCTGCTCGCTTGTTTCATTCCCTCTCAAAATCGAAGCAAATCAGAATTCATAATCAAGAAAGAAACTTGGCAAAATTGTACCAGTACCCATATGAGTACATTTGACCCCTGATGTGGAATATCATTTTTTCATTGGATATTTTTGGGCGGGGGTATATGTACAATGCAGGATGCAAAAAAGGCAGCTGCATAACCAGGGAAAACAAAATCAGATTGTAATGTTTTCGATGAAGATGAATTACCAAGGAAATAACAGCCATTTTCTTTTATTTGTAACTGCTAAACTGATAGAGGGAACAGAAAAAAGCAAACGAAGCAAATTTATCAGAGCATGCTAAACAATCTATTGCTTGTAATGTTTCCACTTCGATTTCTAAGGCACTTGAAATAAATATATGCACAAACTGTTTGACAGATTTTCATCAAAGGAATGTTCCACACTGGCATCAGATTGGTTGTAATTAATGTGTACCAATCACCAAAAAGTATTTTGCTCTGTATGTCAGGGGTTCTATGTCGATATACTATATTCAACATACGAGCTTCAAATGTCGATTCTATAAAAAGATATTGCAAGTTGAAATACACTCCCAGTAAACAATTACAGCGACTTGTGAGGAGATTAGTTGACGCACCCATACACCCTTGCACAGCATAATGGCCCAAGTGGAACCGAACTCAGAATTGGTGAAAGGGAATCGGTAACTTCGTGGAGGCTTGATTTAATAAATTGTTAAATTTGGATATGTGTCTTGTATAATGATGTTCAGAAGGATCAATTAAAAGCCAGGCATAAACAGGTTTTTAAAATAATGTTACTATCAAGATATCTATGACAGAATACTGCCATTTACGAAACCGTACAGGGGTATGCAGTTTAACACTGCACTCTATGACTGAGAGGAAATGAGTATGACATTTCCAGTCACTTGTATGTTTACTTTTGTCAAGCATATGATTTTGAAGTGCATTCTTTTTTCTTGGGCTTCACTTTTACACCATATTACATACACTGATAGCATGTAGGGCCAGGCAGCTCAGATTTTATCAAGCCTCTACAAAGTTACCTATTCACTTTAAGCACAAGGGGGTTATATATTATCCTTCATTTTCTTCATACCCTTTAACCTTTAACCCATAGAAGACCAGGTAAAGTGTTTTGAGGTTGATTTTATGATTTTATACATTCTAGCTGTAAACCACAAATTATTTTTTTAGGTGATTGGTACACTTTAAAGCAGAGAAATGAAAGCTTCAGGAAAATTCTAAAAAGGGAAGAAAGTTGAGAACTTTTTTACAGGATGGGTGATCAAACACAAACTGGCAATTCTGTGAAAACCTCACGAGCAGCACTCCATTGTTATACGGGGGTTCAGACGGAACTTCCTGATCCATAACAACATTCTCCTAAAATTTCAATGACCTACTACTCTCACTTTTCTCCATTTTATCTAAACCAACTTAATATCAAAGGTAAAGTGGAGTTCTGATCATGTGATTACATTGTGAAAGAGACTGTCTGGAAGCTCTTGGGAAAGGCTGATTATGTAGCATTATGTAGGAATTACTGTATACTGTGATGGTTTGGAATGGTCAAAATGCCAACATAAAAAGAATGAGATAGCTCACAAGTTATTTTTCACCTTTACAAGAACTCAAGCATCTCTTTAATATCAGGATGGACTTCACCTATGACTCAACTGCATCCTGTATCAAGGAGGGATTTGTACTAACAAATTTCCCATTACAGTGGAACCTCGTTATAAAGAACACTGTTATAACAAACTCTCATTGTTAACAAGGTGATTTTGCACATCCCACTTCTTTGTATTCTATTGTTTTTTAGCCTTGATATAAAAAGGTTGCAATATTAAGAGGTAATTTCCTTGGTCCCAAGGAGTTTGTTATAGCGAGGTTCCACTGTAACAGTATTCAACCATCTTTTTAATATCAGGGCGGACTTCACCTATGACTCCTCTTTTTACTCCTATGTTAAACATCATCATCAATGATGGTCTGCCAAAGTGACAGGTTTAGTCACCCAATTAACTTCTAGAGGAAAAGTCTTTCCAACTGCTACGATTTTGAGCCATCTGTTTCACATATCTGTACCCTACTACTCCAGAGTCTGCAATGATATCATCAAAGAAACCTTTGCGAGGTCTTCCTTTGGACTTCTTTCCAAGGAGAAGACCTTTGACTCTGATCATTAGGCCATCATGTCGTTGTATATGTCCTATCCATTTCCTCTGTCTTACTCTAATAGTATTCAGCAACACATGCGCCTCATGAATGCGGTGCAGCACCTCTTCATTTGTGATCCACAATGTTTTATACCTTTCCTTCCTGTAACTCTATTACTTTCTTTTGACCTTGCGTTTCCACATTTACTTTCACACTGTCCTCTTTTTTAGGTTCTTGCGCCTTTCCAGTTCTTGTGTCTGCAGATTTTACTTCTTGTCCATGAAAGCGAAAGAGGTGACTTTCCAGGAGCCTTTTAGCAATGAAGGTGGATTTGCAGAGATGGCAGTCATGTGGTTCTGTCTTTGCATGTGTCTCTGAATGAAGGTTAAGGGAATATTTATTAGAGAAGCTGATATCACACTGAGGGCATTTGAAGAGATTTGTCCCTCTATGTGTGCGCTCATGTGACTTCAAGCAAGTCACAGTGAAGAAGGCATAGTTGCAGATAGCACAGACATAGGGCCGATCACCAGCATGGATCTGTTTATGAAACTTGAGGGAGAGGCGATGCCTGAATGCCTTGTTGCAGATATCGCACTTGAAGCCTCTGACGTCGGAATGGATGAGCAGGTGGGAGTCTAGGTGGCCCTGGGTCTTGAACAGCTTGCCGCATATCTGGCAAAGGAATGTAGGTTTCTGGTCTTTGCTTGGTGGCATGCGTTTACGGACGCTGGTAGCTGTGCGCACTTCCTTTGGTTCGTGAACCTTTGCATGGAGCCTTAAACCAGTAAGACTGGCACATTTGCGACCACACTGCTTGCACGTCAGACCCACCCCATGGGTGGTTCTGCTGTGCAAGCAGACTTTCTTGTGTTTCTTGCAAGATTCTTTCTTCGTAAACCTCTTGTCACATGTCGAGGATGGGTACCTCCTGTCAACTCTGTGTCTGTGGGTCTTGAGGTGCTGTACGTATCCTGAGTAATTCCTGATGGCTTTGTCGCATTCCTGGCACCTGTACATCATCTCTCCTGTGTGAATGGTGATATGTTGATTGAGAAGGTACTTGTTGATGAACCCTTTTCCGCAGTACTGGCACATGCATGGCTTTTTTTCCAAGTGCATTCTCATGACATGTTTGGTAAGATAGTCTTTCATGGTGAACCCCTTCCCGCAGTACTCGCACACGAATGGCCTCTCACCCGTATGGGATATCATGTGCCTTGGCATGTTCCTTCGAGAGCAGCGCTTGCCACACTCCTTACATTGCAGTTCCTCTGCCAAGCACTTGCTTTTACGGCACTTCCCATTGTGACCATGTATATGCTCCAGTAATTGATGTAGAGTGTCAAAATAGGAATGACATTTGCGACACTTGTTGATCAGTTCAAGGGTCTTATTCCTTGAGGCAGTGCTGACGCCATCATTTTTATCAGGTACCTTCACAATAGGGTTGTCAACGCAGTTCAAATCTTGATCACCACTTGGTGATTTGGCTTTGGTACTTGCAAGCTTGCCAACATCCTGACGAGGTACTTTCCCTTCAAGATGTTGTTTCATGACAAGAGCAGTCAATTTATCATTAAACGCAATGAGTTTCACTTCTCGCTCTCCTCTGGTACCAGAGGATGATCTCTCCTCGCAATTGTCCTGTGGCTTCCCTCCTGTTGTCCCTGACAGAGATTGAATCGTGGCACTGATATCTTTTCCATCTCCAGTGCAAGATCTGTTTGCATTTATCTCAGTCCTCATCTGGTATTTCTTGTGCTGGTGTCCCTTCAGGTTGTCTAGGGTAGAGAAAAATGTATCAAAAAGGTATTTCATTGAATACCACATTGCAGCTGAAAAGCAAAATTACATGGAAATTACATCATGAGCAAAAAAGCTACAAAGTAAAATACAATATGACATCATCTGAACAAGCCAGAAGGGCATTAACTACATGTATTACAGTATATGAGTTAACACGCTTTTGGCTTTGAAAACGCCATATACACCTGAACTTCCAAAACTATGGAGGAGGGAGATACATATGAATAGACAGAGAAGAGTAAAGAGAGAGAGAAGAAAGCATACGATAGGGTGGAGAAAGAGAGAGACAGAATATGATAGGGTGGAGAAAGAGAGAGAGAAGTGAGCAAGAATAAGATAGGGTGGAGAAAGAGAGAGAGAGAGAGAAACTGAGTAGGGCGAGGAGAGAGAACAAAAAAACAAAATCGTTGGCATGTTTCCGCCCTACAGGGAGTGAATTGAGAGTCACAAAAAAAAAAAAAATGTATCCCACTCTGCAAATAGGTGAACATCACAGCCCTTGTTTTATATAGAGTTGCGCGTGATTTTAGAGTCCATCACAAGTTTCACAACTTCTTACTAGACAGGGCCCAGGTGTCATAAACTCACCTTCAGGTTCAATAGATGTACATGTATTCACTGATGGCAGTTTCCCCATGTCTTCCAAAGATTCACAATCTTGTTCGCCTTTCGAATCAGAAGTTGGTTGCTTTGATTCGGAGACATTTTCCTCCTCCTTTGGTGATTGAAATCTTAATGCATGCTCGATGGATTTCACATCACCATGGATCTGAAAGTGTAAAGAAAACAAAACCCATCAAAGAGAGAGAGTTCAAATATAATACACTAGTGTCTTTTGGCAAGACATTCATCTACATTTGCCACACTTGACCCAGGTGCGGTAAATGGGTACCTGGCAGGAATAAATTCCTTGAAATGCTAGAGCACCAAAAGAGCAGCCAGGCTAAAGCCAGGGTAATAATTGTGGAATGCTAGGAGTGTCAAGTCTGACAGACATGTGCGCTATACAAGAACCCACTATTATTATTATTATTATTATTATTATTATTATTATCATTATCATTATCATCATTATGATTATGACTATGATTATGATTATGATTATGATTATGATTATTATTATTTATTATACGATCAGGACAGGCACAGGGAATAAATTTTATAGAAGAAAAAATGTAATTTACAAAATACAACATATCATATCATATCAAGGAAATCAAAAGGACGGGGGAAACTACGAACTTCAAGTTCAGATTACAAGACAGATACATGAATATTTCAATGCTTTTAACTTTCAAACTTGAATATCTTTATAGATGGTTGGATTCTTTCTCTGAGTTTTGGCTAATTCGCATAGTTTAAATAATTGATAATAATATGAGAACAGTTGAGCCTGATCGGTTAAGAGTGAGCATTGGGATGAAAATTCAATTTTCAGATTTTTATGATGAAATCACTTTCAGGTTTTTCATTATAATATAATAATAATAATCTTTTAAAGTCACTCCAAATTTTATTAAGTTAAACCGAAATGGAAATTCTTTTTGCCCAATTGATCATGAGCCCGGCAGCCACTGAGCAGCGCAAGATCGACGTTGCTCTATCCCTTATTGTTGAACGTCAAACAAGGTAGCGGCAACTCCCATCTTTTAACGTCTTTTGGTATGACGCGGCTGGGGTTCGAACCCACGACCTCCCGGTTGTGAGGCGGACGCTCTACTGACTGAGCCAACACACCGGTTAGTGGAAAAAAAATAAATTAAGTTTGAAAATTAATATGTAAAGTTACCAACCTTCATGTTTGTTTAATTGACAAGGTCGGGAAAGTCACTGGATTGGCCCATTTTTCAACAGGGGTGATGAACGCTAATGTCACAACACTGACATTTTCTAGAAAGATGGATTTGGCCCTAGTTTAACACTCTAAACTTTCCTAAGTTTTGTTAGCAAATAATTATAGATCAAACACCATTCCATTGAAAACCAAAAAATATTTGAAAATATTTGTACAGAAATGGTTGTGCCGCATGGTCATTCACATCTTGATGCAAATTTGTCTGCACGTGACAGAAAATTTTTTGTAAAAGTTTCTTTTTTTTCCATTGGTAGGGCAAAAGTTAAAACAAAAACCATGCTGAGCTATCTCACTAGCTAGAGACCTATACCATGTATGAATAAAACCTTGATCAATTAAATATACATATGCTAAAAACGATTTGAAAATTGTCACGGACGGACAATGCAGTATACTGAAATGGTAAATGCTGTGAGATTTCAAATTAAATGAATTGTTTTATTGTTTATTGGTTCATGGAACATATTTCATCCAAAATATCATGTGCAGTGAAACCTGTCTATAAAGACCGCTCAAGACAGACAAGAAAAGCTGTCTTTACGAGCAGGTGATCTTTACGTACAGGTTCCTTTAATACATGATTTAATGAGAAACAGTTTTAAAAGGAAACAAAAATTGTGGTCTCTATAGACAGGTTGTCTTTCTATACAGGTGGTCGCTAAAGCAGGTTGGACTGTATGTAGTATTGTGATCCCCCATATGAATGCAAAAATTACCCCCCCCCCCCCCACTCAGCCCCAATTTTTTTCTTTTTCAAGCTAATAAATGTCATAAAAACCTAACGATTTTGCTATGGCTCTAATGGGAGCCAGCCTGCATTGTCAGTCTGCAAAAGATATCCATTGCAGGTGTTTACAGAAGATGAATACTTATTTTCTTACTTATTTATTCAGTAATAATATTATTGCTATTATTGTGGCTAATATTTTTGGTCATGAGCAACGTGTAAAAGTTTTAGAGTCAACATTAATACCGAAGCCTGATCAATATTCAAAAATTTCAAATTAAATTACAAGTTGCGCTTGAAAATTATAAACATTGGAGGTCAGATTTAGTATCAGACCGCAAGAGCCATGTTTGGACTCTATTTTGTAAGAATGCTTTAAATTAGTGGTAACGTTTGAGACAGATAGAGATTCTTTGTAGTTCAGGATCACACACAGCCAACAATTAAAAAGAAAATCATGTAATCACAGAACATAAGAAGAAACCTTTTTAGACACTACATGTATATAATTTCAAATGCTCATAACTGAATTGGTTGCATCAACCCTGAAACAGTTATTTATGGGGAAGGGGGTCAGAAAGTTATAATACATGTATATGACTTACACTAGTCGTGTTGGGCAATCCCTCAACTAACAGGACATAATTAGGCTCTATGGGATTTATACACTCAACTGTTGCCCTTAAGGCCTTTGTCAAGAAAGCCAACATTGTTCTTAAAGTGATAGAGACATTATTGAATAAGTAAACTATGGTATGAGAAAGATTTAGACAATGATCTGCATTTCATGATTTGGTTTTCACCCTCTTAAACAGAACTACTGAAACATATGAGATGTTATAAAGAGTACTGGTATGTGATGTTGTAAACCAAATGAGAAATTTTACTTCCTATATACATGTATGATAATGATCAATCGCACATAATCCTATTTCTATATTACCTCTATGTTTGAAACAAAATATATGACTTTGAGCTGTAAATTAAATTAAAATACTAAATATTGATGTTTGATTTCGGTCCACCTACATGACTGTAATTTAAAGGGTTATATTTTGTAAGCTTACATCACATCCTTCTCAACATGTTCATTTTGGTCTGTAGCATGTACAGTTGTACACTACATCAGTACATGCACTTGTACATTGTGTATACACAACAATGCAGGCATCCACTTTTGACATAGATTCTACTTAAAAACTAAGTTTTTCAAGCTAAGTTTTGTTTAACAGTGGAATAAAATCAATTTCAAACAAAAAGTAAAAAGCAAGAAGTATGTATGCGCGATTTAAGATAGGAACACATGCAGTTTTTAAGTTAATGTCCGTCCGTGACAAAAAGTTTTTGGACCTCTAGCAAAAGTTACGGCTCGTTCAAAATTCTATGTATGTGACAGGGAAGTCAATTTACTTGACTAACATTTGCAGTCAAAAAAATTTGTCAGTGACAGTTTGTCAGTGATAGAAAAGACAAGATTACCGATAAGACAAGAAACCCATTGCTATCTTGTCCGTCTGTGACACTGAATATTTAATGGATTCTATCTTTAGTAGGTAACTATGGCAACCAAATTTTATCATTACTTAGCACCTTCAGTGGTATCCTTCACAATGAAACATTAAACAGCTCAACACATCTCATAACTTATTTTTTATAGGCCTTTAAACTTTCAAAATTTGTCAAATGTCCGTCCGTGACTAACCGATCAGGCTCAGTTCTTGAATAGCGCATTGTACCTTTGAAAAAAGGTCTCAATGTGCTTAGTTTGTTTATTTTTGATTGTCTATTTTCAATAAAAATTAAGGTTAAAAAGAAGGTTGAGTTCTAAGAGAGATGAAAAATAATTTGTGAGCTTTTTCATTTTTTCATGTCAGTTTGAAAGAACATACTAAAAATGTCCCCTGAAAAATATAGCTCTTCAAATGTCCTCATATTCATAACATGACGAAAAATAAGTGCAACGTTCGGGCCAAACATTCATGCCATTTGCGTGTGCAGTCCCATATACCCATTTCTGTGTGCCGTACATGTGCTTTTCAGTGAGATTGGGTCAATTTCTTATCATTTTGATGATTCCAAAACCTCACATTATAAAACAATTCTGATGTGATCACCCTTTCCCAATTGCTTTGAGACAGTTTCTTCAACAATGTAATTGAATGACAAGAACTTTACTTTAGCCTCACTACTTTCACATACAATATAATACAAGAAAATGACACGGAATGTTAAAAAACAACCGAATATGATAGAGAATATAAAATAGATTGCATAGGCTAAGTCTGTTGTGTGTTAATATACTTCTCAAGGTACTCCAGATTTCAACAAATTTTTTTCATTTCTAAATGAATTTTTTTTTTTCATTTCTCTTGCGGTTCCATATTTACTTTTACACTGTCCTCTTTTTTAGGTTCTTGCACCTTTCCAGTTCTTGTGTCTGCAGATTTTACTTCTTGTCCATGAAAGCGAAAGAGGTGACTTTCCAGGAGCCTTTTAGCAATGAAGGTGGATTTGCAGAGATGGCAGTCATGTTGTTCTGTCTTTGCATGTGTCTCTGAATGAAGATTGAGGGAATATTTATTAGAGAAGCTGATATCACACTGAGGGCATTTGAAGAGATTTGTCCCTCTATGTGTGCGCTCATGTGACTTCAAGCAAGTCACAGTGAAGAAGGCATAGTTGCAGATAGCACAGACATATGGCCGATCACCCGCATGGATCTGTTTATGAAACTTGAGGGAGAGGCGATGCCTGAATGCCTTGTTGCAGATATCGCACTTGAAGCCTCTGACGTCGGAATGGATGAGCAGGTGGGAGTCTAGGTGGCCCTGGGTCTTGAACAGCTTGCCGCATATCTGGCAAAGGATTGTAGGTTTCTGGTCTTGGCTTGGTGGCTTGCGTTTACGGACGCTGCTAGCCGTGCGCACTTCCTTTGGTTTGTGAACCTTTGCATGGAGCCTTAAACCAGTAAGACTGGCACATCTGCGACCACACTGCTTGCACGTCAGACCCATCCCATGGGTGGTTCTGCTGTGCAAGCAGGTTCTGCTGTGCAAGCAGACTTTCTCGTGTTTCTTGCAAGATTCTTTCTTCGAAAACCTCTTGTCACAAGTCGAGCATGCGTACCTCCTGTCAACTCTGTGTCTGTGAGTCTTGAGGTGATGTACGTATCCTGAGTAATTCCTGATGGCTTTGTTGCATTCCTGGCACCTGTACATCATCTCTCCTGTGTGTATGGTGATATGTTGATTGAGAAGGTACTTGTTGATGAACCCTTTTCCACAGTACTGGCACACGCACGGCTTTTCTTCCATGTGTATTCTCATGACATGTTTGGTGAGATAGTCTTTCATGGTGAACCCCTTCCCGCAGTACTCGCACACGAATGGCCTCTCACCTGTATGGGATGACATGTGCCTTGGCATGTTTCTTCGAGAGCAGCGCTTGCCACACTCCTTACACTGCAGTTCCTCTGCCACACACTTGCTTTTATGGCACTTCCCGTTGCGACCATTTATATGCTCCAGTAGTTGATGTAGAGTGTCAAAATAGGAATGGCATTTGTGACACTTGTAGATCAGTTCAAGGGTCTTATTCCTTGAGGCAGTGCTGACGCCATCATTTTTATCAGGTACCTTCACAGTAGGGTTGTCAACATAGTTCGAATCCTGACCACCACTTGGTGATTTGGCTTTGGTACTTGCAAGCTTGCCAACATCTTGAAGAGGTACTTTCCCTTCAAGATGTTGGTTCATGACAAGAGCAGTCAATTTACCATTAAACGCAATGAGTTTCACTTCTCGCTCTCCTCTGGTACCAGAGGATAATCTCTCCTCGCAATTGTCCTGGGGCTTCCCTCCTGTTGTCCCTGACAGAGATTGAATTATGGCACTGATCCCTTTCCCATCTCCAGTGTAAGATCTGTTTGCATTTATCTCAGTCCTCATCTGGTATTTCTTGTGCTGGTGTCCCTTCAGGTTGTCTAGGGTAGAGAATAAAATCAAAAAGGTATTTCATTGAATACCACATTGCAGCTCAAAAGCAAAATTACATGGAAATTACATCATGAGCAAAAAGCTACAAAGTAAAATACAATATGATATCATCTGAACAAGCCAGAAGGGCATTAACTACATGTATTACAGTATATGAGTTAACACGCTTTTGGCTCTGAAAACGCCATATACACCTGAACTTCCAAAACTATGGAGGAGTGAGATACATATGAAAAGACAGAGAAGAGTAAAGAGAGAGAGAAGATAGAAAGAATACGATAGGGTGGAGAAAGAGAGAAAGAGAGAGAGAGAGAGAGAAGAGAGAAAGAATATGATAGGGTGGAGAAAGAAAGAAAGAGAGAAGAGAGAAAGAATACGATAGGGTGGAGAAAGCCCTCCTCTTACATGTATATAGAGTTGCGCTTGATTTTAGAGTCCATCACAAGTTTCACAACTTCTTACTAGACAGGGCCCAGGTGTCATAAACTCACCTTCAGGTTCAATAGATGTACATGTATTCACTGATGGCAGTTTCCCCATGTCTTCCAAAGATTCACAATCTTGTTCGCCTTTCGAATCAGAAGTTGGTTGCTTTGATTCGGAGACATTTTCCTCCTCCTTTGGTGATTGAAATCTTAATGCATGCTCGATGGATTTCACATCACCATGGATCTGAAAGTGTAAAGAAAACAAAACCCATCAAAAGAGAGAGAGAGTTCAAATATAATATGATAGTGTCTTTTGGCAAGATATTCTATGAAATGCTAGAGCGCCGTAAGAGCAGCCATGTTTAAGCCAGGGTAATAATTGTGGAACGCTAGGAGTGTCAAGTCTGACAGACATGTGGGCTCTACAAGAACCCATTATTATTATTATCATTATTATTATTACTATCAATTATCTTTATTATTATAATTATTAGGCCCCCTAAAAAAATTGTTTGGTTGTCCTCGACCGACCGACCCTCTGAAATGGGGCCGACCCAATTTTTTTTTTTTTTTTCTTCAAAACCCAACCACGGCAAAACTTACGCTGAAAAGCGAAATTGATTTCAACAACAGTTTGTATTACATACATGTATATACAAAACTTAAACAGTGTAAGAGAAATAACAACTCTTTTATGTTTCTGGGGGATAATTAATAAATGTAAATACCATGTAAAAACGTTAAATATTGAAACTTGCTTTACCTCCTTTATTTTCTCAGTGTTAAAAAAAAAAAAAAAAAAAAAAAAAAAAAAAAAAAAAAATCTGACCGACCGACCCTGTTTTAAAAAAATGTCACTCGTGGACAACCGAACAATTTTTTTTTTTTTGGCCTTATTATTATTATTGTTATCATTATTATTAATTAATATTATTATTATTATTATTATTATTATCATTATTATTATTATCATTATTATTAATTATTATTATTATTAATTATCATTATTATCATTATTATTATCATCATCATCATCATCATCATCATCATTATTATTATTATCATTATTATTATTATTATATTATTATTAATACTATTATCATTATTATTATTATCAATATTATCATTACTACTACTACAACTATTATTATTATTATTATTGTTATTATTATTATTATCATAAAATAGGATCAGGACAGGCACAGTGAAAAAATTTCATAGAAGAAAAAAGTTTTTTTTACAAAATACAACATCATATCATATCAAGGAAATCAAAAGGATGGGGAAACTTCGAACTTCAAGTTCAGATTACAAGACAGATAATAAATACATACAATGTACAAATATTACAATGCTTTTTACTTTCAAACTTGAATATTTTCATTGATTGCTGGATTCTTTCTCTGAGTTTTGGCTAATTTGCATAGTTTACATAATTAATAATAAGAGAACAGTTCTTGAATAGCGCATTGTACCTTTGAAAAATGGTCTCAATATGCTTAGTTTATTTTTGATTTTCACTTTTCAATAAAAATTAAGGTTAAAAAGAAGGTTGAGTTCGTGGAGAGATGAAAAATAATTTGTGAGCTTTTTTATTCTTTTTATGTCAGTTTGGAAGAACATACTAAAAATGTCCCCTGAAAAGTAGCTCTTCAAATGTCCTCATATTCAAAATATGACGAAAAATAAGAGCAATGTTCGGGCCAAACATTCATGCCATTTGCGTGTGCAGTCCCATATACCCATTTCTGTGTGCCGTACATGTGCTTTTCAGTGAGATTGGGTCAATTTCTTATCATTTTGATGATTCCAAAACCTCACATTATAAAACAATTCTAATGTGATCACCCTTTCCCAATTGCTTTGAGACAGTTTCTTTAACAATGTAATTGCATGACCTGGGGCCCGTTGCACAAAACTTGCGTTTAATCGCAACTCCTAAAAATCAAACGCAAGTCCTAAATGCGCACTTCTGATTAGCTGAAAATAAAATTGCGTTTGATTTTCCTGAGTTGCGTTCAAACGCAAGTTTTGTGCAACGGGCCCCAGGGGCCTGTAATAAAGAGATAAATCAATCTCACGATTGATATCAACTGTAAGTCTATGGCAAACCATGTACTGAAGAGTTACAATTGATCATACGATTGATTATATCTCTTTATGTTACAGGCCCCAGAACTCTACTTTACATGTAGCTTAGAGGCTACTTGAGTTCAAGTAATATGGAAAAACAAAACAAAAACAAAACTACTTTCACATACAATGTAATACAAGAAAATGACACGAAATGTTAAAAAAAACCCGAATATGATAGAAAATATATTATCTAGGCTAATTTTGTTGTGTGTAATATACTCCTCAAGGTACTCCAGTTTTCAACAATTTTTTTCCAGTCCTCAACTAACAAAATTTATAAAAATGAGTTCTGGAGGGTTCCTTCTCATATTATTTAGTGATATTTATTTAACAACTCAATATTATATTCCCCTTGAAAATAAGTTGTACAATGCATACTCTGGCTTTAAAGGGGGTACCCAATGCTGAAACAATTTTAGTTCATTTAAAAGATCATGATTTTATTTGAAGAAAATCATCTGCCTTAAATTTTTTTTAAATTCGTGTTGCCAGAAAATCCCCGAAATATGGTAAGATTTCAGGATATTTTGGCCCCTCAGCTGTGTCCCAATTTCAGCTAGGTAACCACAATGACGTCAAAGTGGTTACCTTGTTGCGCAATTATAGCAAAATGCGCGCAAGGTGTAATGCATTTTGTACAGTCTAGCGCGCAACACATCTGCAATACGCGAACCTGGGTAACCACTTTGACGTCATTGTGGTTACCTAGCTGAAATTGGGACACAGCTGAGGGGCCAAAATATCCTGAAGTCTTACCATATTTCGGGGATTTTTCTGGCAACACGAATTTTTAAAAAACTTAAGGCAGATGATTTTCTGCTAATAAAATCATGATCTTTTAAATGAACTAACATTGTTTCAGCATTGGGTACCCCCTTTAATTGCTCCTCATCCACTATCCTACACTAACAAAATTCTCAACTTCAACAAAGACCCTAACACTATATGTAACCCTAAACCTAACCCTAACCCTATACATAACTTAAAACCTCATTGCAGTTATATCCAAGATGAAAAAAACAAACAAACCCTGCAGTGGTAGTCACCAGAGCATAATCATGTCCAAGTGACTAAAAATGTAGAAAAATTGTATAAACACCTGCCATCCGCTACCATCAAACTGGTGGCCATCGTCATCACTGATCTGTTCCTTCTCCAAATGATGCGAAGGCCGAGTTTGCTCCTTGGTGACGCAGCTGTCAATGCCAAAAGATTCATCTGTCCTCCCTTCTTGCTTCAGCCTGCCTTGGATGATGTCTACCTGCTGGTTCTTGGACGTTCTTGGGCCTAGACTCGACCCATCTGAGCTCCATTCTTGCTCTGTGTTCTGATCAATGATGCCTTCTTGGAGGTTCTTGGACATCTTCTGCGGTGCTCTGGCTACCTCAGCCTTGGGCAGCACAAGATACATCAGCGGTGGTTGTCCTCCTACTGACTTTGTATGTCTCACATCTGTACATTCATTTCTCTTGTTGTTGGAGTTAAAATCAATGTCCTCTTCTTTGACAGTTTTTATCTCGGCCTATAGATGTGAGAAAATAAAATACAGAATGCATTTTTAGTTCAAACTGTGGAGATAAACATCTTGGATATGGTGAAAATGACAGACTGAGACTGAGAGAGATAGAGTGAGAGAGAGAGAAAGAGAGAAAGCTAATATTAAGCGATTGATTAAATCAAAACATAGCGGCAAATATGCAGGCCGATCACACATACATGTGTGATCGGCCTACATATACATGTATGCAAAGTTATACCATATTTATCTCTAGGAGTTAGGATTATCAGTAGAGGCGCATGGCTGATATGGAAGACTTAAAACTTTTTTGATAGCCTACTTGGGAGACCATCTCCCATTTACTAAATTCTGGAGGCAAAGTTTCTTTATTTACATTTGCTGCAAAGGGATTACCTTTGCTCAAAATGAAAACCTGATACTAGTAAGCAAGATTCCTCATGAAAACTTACTCCTTTTGACCGAGTACTTTTGTTTTCATATCATAATCTTGTTTAGCAGACTTTGCTATCTAATATCCAACACACATAGCGACTTTTCTATACTTCGTGTGCACACTTGGAGATCTAATGTTACACCTCAATCAAAAAATTTTTTTTTTGGGGGGGGGGGAGGGGGGAATTCAGCACTTGTGGCGACCAAAAAATGTATAGACTACAATGACTCCAATACACCGCTTCACCACTACTGACAGTAAATTACAGATTTTATTTTTAAAATCATCTTTTCCAACATCACCATTAGTGATGGCGATGTTGGACATATTGGTGTAGGTATTTGTAAATTAGCCTGTTTTGCACTTATAGTCATGTACAAGCTTATCTGAAGATAAGCTTGTACTCCACAATAGCTTTTATGGGTGAATAGGCTTCAATAGCTTTTGTATGTATCAGCAGGCCTTTTTCCAGTCTAGATCATTCATACATGTACATGAGAGAAAGATAGTTATTTAAAATTTTACTTTTAACTCTGAATCCCCAAATCTGTGGCACAGTATAAGAGTTGAAAAGTCCCTAGATCAGGTAATCTAGCAAATTTAAAAAAATTAAATCTTGCTTACCGGTAGAACAATTTTGTTGTCTGTTTTTGACTGATGCAACAGTTAATGTTAGACACAGTCCCACACAGGCATTGGCCTATGAATGCCTATTTTGAGTGAATTTGTGACTTTTGTGCAGTGGCATATTTGAAGGTGTTGAGGTGTAGATCTATGTACACACAAAGTACAGAAAAGTCGCTACTATGCCTGGCTAGAGTGCAAGTCTGCACAGTGCCCTTGACTTGTCTGTGCATGATTTTGATGAAACAAGACACGCAACGAACACAAACTTTTCATCTTTATCATAGTGATAGGTAGACCGAAAATTCTGTCTCTCGTTTGTTAGCTCTTCACTTAAGGACAGAAACAGTCATATCACTCTGCTGTGCAAACCTAATACACGTTGACTTACACACTAATGACAGTTTGAATATGGCTGCGAGATTTGCAAACGGAGAATACCTTGGACCCTGAATTATCTGAAAAAGGCACTCATACTTAGGCCCTTGCTTACATGTATGTGGGACTGTGTCCAACATTCACAGTTGCAGCAGTCAAAAACAGACAACAAAATTGCTCTAAGTAAGAAAGATTTCTTATACATGTACAAGCTTATCTGAAGTGAAGATAACCTTGTACTCCAGACTAGCTTTTACAGGTGAATAGGCTTCAATAGCTTTTGTGTGTATCAGCGGGCCTTTTTCCAGTCTAGAGGTCTAGATCTAGATCATTCTTACATGAGAGGAAAATAATTACTTAAAATTTCACTTTCAATTCTGAATCCCCAAATTTGTGGCACAGTAAGAGTTGAAGAGTCCCTGAATCAGGTAATCTAGCAAATTCAAGAAAATTAAATCTTGCTTAGAGCAATGTTGTTGTCTATTTTTGACTGCTGCAACAGTGAATGTTGGACAGAGTCCCACATAGGCAAGGCCAAGGCCAAGGGCCTATGAGTGTTCATAACCATAGGATAGCGAGAAAGGGGTCGGGCTAACTCGGCACTGCGCGGTGACTAATCAGACTATGTTTCAAGAGTTGAAGTCCACGCTACGTACCGTACCCTTTTTTAGCCTTAAATTTCATGTTTTGTATAATTTTACTTCTTCAAATTTTCAACATTAGTCTACTAGACTAATGTTGAAAATGTCTAGATCTAGACTAGACTAGAGTCTACTTCTTTGCTAATCATCTAAGTGTTTTTAAATGTGTAATTAATGTGAAATTCAACACAAGTGTTTGCGATCAATTTAACTCTCTTTGCTCACTCGTACTCAGCCGCGATTTTCCGCAAAGGCCGAGTTCGCCCTAGTGCCGAGTTAGCCCGGATCCGCGCTAGAAACAACCAAGTTAAAAGTTAGACGTGGATCCTTGTACGTGGGCCTGAAGGCTAAAAAAAAGAGCAAAAAAGCCATGATGAGACACTGTTTTGTTGGTAATTTTGTAGTAGATCTACTGTATGTTACAATAATCTCAAATCATGAAGCTATTCATTCATTTCCAGTTAAAGAAACAAAAGTCGATCACATACCATAAATCAACACGATGTATTACCAATCAAGCTTCCAAATTAGTCGTTTGGGTTTGAGTTCTTAAATCACGAAATGACGATCGCCGCTCGCTTCATAATTTCGCTCCTTGAAACTGGCAACCAATAAGCCAGCGACCAATAAGAGGATTATGGTGTCGTCAAAATCTCCAATCAAAAAGGAAAAAGAAAATTTTCCGGATCTCCGTTGGCGATAACGTCAATGGGAATGGAGGACTAGATTGAAAGGCTTTTAAAACTATCGTATGACATTTTAACTAAATCGTGACCTATATGAGATTAAAGCTGAATAGTTGCTCTTTACTCTCATATAGGTCACATGCCGAAACGTTTTGTCTGGGTCTTACTGTTTTAAATTGAAATCAGGGCTCAAAAAAACATACCGGAGGTCTTATCCGCATACTACACACCGAAATGGACGAAATGCGTATTTAACTTTCAAGGCTTTTAAAACTATCGTATGACATTTTAACTAAATCATGACCTCTATGAGATTAAAGCTGAATAGTTGCTCTTTACTCTCATATACGTCACATGCCGAAACTTTTTGTCTGGGTCTTTCTGTTTTAAATTGAAATCAGGGCTCAAAACGGCATACCGGAGGTCTTATCCGCATACTAGACACGGAAATGGACAAAATGCGTTTTTAATATTCATGGCTTTTAAAACTATCGTATGACGTTTTAACTAAATCATAACCTATATGAGATTAAAGCTGAATAGTTGCTCTTTACTGTCATATAGGTCACATGCCGAAAATTTTTGTCTGGGCCTTACTGTTTTAAAGTGAAATCAGGGCTCAAAACAGCAAACCGGAGATCTTATCCGCATACTACGCACGAAAATGGACGAAATGCGTTTTTAACTTTGAAGCCTTTTAAAACTATCTTAAGACATTTTAACTAAATAATGGTCAACATGAGATTAAAGCTGAACAGTTGTTTTTTACTGTCGTATATGTCACATGCCGAAACTTTTTGTCTCGGTCTTACTGTTTTAAAATGAAATCAGGGCTGAAATTTGCGTTTTCTCCCTTCTCTTGTCATTTTGTGGAGTGCTTGATCTGGGCATGCAAGGGCGTTGCAGGGATGCAAACATTTTATAGGGGGGGGGGGATGTCAAATCTTCTTTTGAGGGGAATATGCCCCCATTGATCCTTACGTCGGATCACTACGTTCCCTGGTGACAAGAAACGCCACTCTAGCAATATAGCAATTTATTTTTGCCCACAGATGTCATGAATATCGAGAACATAATTCCCAATTGCATTTTGGAATTTGAAATAAAGTAATTACAAACCTATATAGACATTTTTACTAGAGGGATAGAGCAGTTATAGTTTATTCAATAGGAACATGATTTTTTAAATGCAATATTGCGCGGGAAGGGGATATATAAAAAGGTAAAATTGAGAAATCCCAAACACAAGTGGCGAAAATGAGAAATATTTTTTAGCGAGGGGAGGGGCTATACAAAAGGGACAGAAAAACATAAGCGGTAGCGCGAATGGGGGAGGAGCAAAAACACTGTTATTAAGAAGGGAGTGGACATAAATGAATAAATCACTATCGCCAGTGGAAGCCAAATTAAATGATGACGATAGTATAAGAACACTGGTCTACTGGGGGGGGGGGGGGGCTTGTGGGCGCTGAAGCCCCCCCCCCAATGTCCACAACCCCCCCCCCCCCCACAAGATTCTCTTATAACAACTAAATGGCCAAATTTTCTTAGTACTACCCCCTCCATTTTCTGCATGCAAGAAATATTATTTTATTTTATTCCAATTTTCTGGAAATAAAAACAGGAACTTTATTCTCATTCCCCGGCCAAGGATACTTTACTTTAGGCCTTTACAATATCATGAAATTTCTTTAAAATAAGATAGTGAAATAAAGCAGAAATGGCAATTCCAGGGGAGCTGGGACACATGTCCCCCCAAATTTTTCCAAAACAAAAGGAGAAAATATGAAATAAATAATAAATCAGGGCTACAGCACACTTAAGTGCTCTGGAACAAAGTTTTACTATTCAAAAATTAAAAAAAAAAAAAAAAAATCTTCTTGTTCCGTCGCTACACTTCCCATAATATACAATAACTTTCAAATAAAGAAAATATGTAACCAGGTACATAGGAAGAAAGGGAAAAAAAATGTTAAGATTCAGTAATTTTGTCTCAAATTTGAATATCGTCGTCAGATAAGAAAAATGGTGGATATTAAGCTTAGACTTTGATTTGCCTGTTTCATCAAAGGTGCTCTTATATGCAAAGCTTCAAAGTACGAAACATAAATTTAATCAACCCTGAACCTATACATTAGTTCAGCTTAAAATATCAGACAATTATCAACTAAAGTAGAGATGATGAACTTACTTTTCAGTATGAAGATTATATGAAATTCGATAATTTTGATATTTTGTGTTTTGTGTACAAAAAAATAGGTGAAATGGTGTTTTTTGTCTTTCTTTCCTCTATAGCTTTAGTTTTATTGTATTTTAGACCTAACATTATTGATCTAGATGATAGTATCAAATAGAACAAATCATATGATGAAATTTATGAATATTGAAAAAAAAAAGAATACATAAGAAATCCATAAACAATGAAAAACATGCAATATAAAGTAGAATGTAATGATTCAATCTATCTGAATGTCTTTTCAAGCTTCCCAGAAGCCTTTTTTTTAAAAAATCAGTACTCTTCACTATTTAAAAAAAATCTAATTTAACAAATATAAGAATTTTTAAATAAAACTAGCATAAATTATAAAATCTGTGAATACAGAGAGAGCTGTTTTTAACAGAAATCTTAGGTCATCAAAAATTATCAAATCGTTTGCTCAATCTGTTTTTCAAACTGTTTTAACTACTTATTTACATAATATGAATTTCATATATTATTTCCCAATGACTTTCATAAGTCATTCCGTAACGATCATTCATATTTTGCATCATATTTCAAATATTTTCAAATAGATTTCCACGAACATGGTGACATATCAAAGCTAACATACTACAGAAAACTGGATACATATTCAAAATTCACATTTTGAGCAATGCTTATTCTGGTTTAAAAGTCATGTCCTTTTTGTGTTTTTCCGTAAAGAATCAATGATTGAAATACTTAATATGTCATAAATCTGATGATGAATGATTGACATGAAACTCAACAGTTGTGAAAGTACCTCGTATTTGTTTATTTTTGTACTATCAATTTGTAAAAAAAATAATTACGATATCAATAATATTCTTATTTCAAACTTGAAAATTCTTTGAGAATGTCATTCCATAACGCTTGGCATTACCCTACAGCAAAATAAAACTTTGTGAGAGGGGCGGGGTGTGCCCCTCGATTCCTTTGTGGCTCAAAAATCTTCCCCCCCCCCCCCTCCCCGGTGTCCAGTGATATGCCCTGAAGGTTAAACTTTCTTTTTCTTTTCACTTTACTCGCGCCCAACCTCTTGGTGGCTTCCTTATCTGATTACTCCCCCCCCCCCCAAAAAAAAAAAAAAAAAAGACCATAAAACAAGATTTGAAAGGAAAAAAGCTGTCCTCCCTTCTATACTTTAAGCCCCTGTGGTTGCGTCCCTTCTCCTTTTGCTCCCACTGAATTCTGATTTTGGATTTTGAAAATTCAAATCCCTTTCTTATTATTTCGATTTACCTCAACTTCTAAGATTTTTAGGATTTATCTACTCAACACTGCGTAAAACTGCCAATATGCTATAGTTTAAAGCCAGATTTCAATTTGCTACAGTAAGAAGCAGAAAAAAAAAATCCTTCGGTATCTGACATATAATTATACATAAGCCACGGAACCGGGGGCTGCAGCCCCCCCCCCCCCCACACACACACACTTTTTGGAGTAGACACGTTTCATAAAACCTCGGCAAAAAGGTTCGAAAATTGTCATTAATGAGTGAAATCAAATCAGCTCCACCCCCACTTTCAAAAGCCGCTCCGCGGCCCCTGATTTTTGAGAGTGTAAGAGGTTAAATTTGTTCATGTTCTGAGTACTTGAAGTTGTAAAGAGAAATTCTTCAACATTTAACTTAATATATATTCCATTATTTATTTATAATTTCATACAATGCTCTTCACGACAGTCAAAGTTATAAAACAATTTATGTCCAACTTGATTTTACTTTCTATTCAACAATGTGCGGAAAATGCCGGTTTCCATGTGTACTGTGCGGATAAGACCTCCGATATGCCGGTTACTGCCCTGAATTCAGTTTAAAACAGTAAGGCCCAGACAAAAAGTTTTGACATGTGATATATGAGAGTAAAGAACAACTCTTCAGCTTTAGCGTCATACAGATCATTATTTAGTTAAAATGTCATACGATAGTTTTAAAAGCCTTCAAAGTTAAAGATGAAATTCGTCCATTTCCGTGTGTAGTTTGCGGATAAGACCTCAGGTTTGCTGTTTTGAGCCCTGATTTCACTTTAAAACAGTAAGACCCAGACAAAAAGTTTCGGCATGTGACATACATGAGAGTAATGAGCAACTCTTCAGCTTTAACATCATATAAGTCATTATTTATTTAAAATGTCATACGATAGTTTTTAAAGCCTTCAAAGTTAAAAATGAAATTCGCCCATTTCCGTGTGTAGTATGCGGATAAGACCCCCGGTTTGACGTTTTGATCCATGATTTCACTTTAAAACAGTAAGACCCAGACAAAAAGTTTCGGCATGTGACCTATATGAGAGTAAAGAGCAACTATTCAGCTTTAACCTCATATGAATCATTATTTAGTTAAAATGTCATACGATAGTTTTAAAAGCCTTGAAAGTTAAAAACACATTTCGTCCATTTCCGTGTGAAGTTTGCGGATAAGACCGGGTTTGCTCTTTTGAGCCCTGATTTCACTTTAAAACAGTAAGATCCAGATAAAAAGTTTCGGCATGTGACATACATGAGAGTAATGAGCAACTCTTAATGAGCAACTCTTCAGCTTTAACATCATATAAGTCATTATTTATTTAAAATGTCATACGATAGTTTTTAAAGCCTTCAAAGTTAAAAATGAAATTCGCCCATTTCCGTGTGTAGTATGCGGATAAGACCCCCGGTTTGACGTTTTGATCCATGATTTCACTTTAAAACAGTAAGACCCAGACAAAGTTTCGGCATGTGACCTATATGAGAGTAAAGAGCAACTATTCCGCTTTAACCTCATATGAATCATTATTTAGTTAAAATGTCATACGATAGTTTTAAAAGCCTTGAAAGTTAAAATCGCATTTCGTCCATTTCCGTGTGTAGTTTGCGGATAAGACCTCAGGTTTGCTGATTTGAGCCCTGATTTCACTTTAAAACAGTAAGACCCAGACAAAAAGTTTCGGCATGTGACATACATGAGAGTAATGAGCAACTCTTAATAAGCAACTCTTCAGCTTTAACATCATATAAGTCATTATTTATTTAAAATGTCATACGATAGTTTTTAAAGCCTTCAAAGTTAAAAATGAAATTCGCCCATTTCCGTGTGTAGTATGCGGATAAGACCCCCGGTTTGACGTTTTGATCCATGATTTCACTTTAAAACAGTAAGGCCCAGACAAAAAGTTTCGGCATGTGACCTATATGAGAGTAAAGAGAAACTATTCAGCTTTAACCTCATATGAATCATTATTTAGTTAAAATGTCATACGATAGTTTTAAAAGCCTTGAAAGTTAAAAACACATTTCGTCCATTTCCGTGTGAAGTTTGCGGATAAGACCGGGTTTGCTCTTTTGAGCCCTGATTTCACTTTAAAACAGTAAGATCCAGATAAAAAGTTTCGGCATGTGACATAGTACATGAGAGTAATGAGCAACTCTTAATGAGCAACTCTTCAGCTTTAACATCATATAAGTCATTATTTATTTAAAATGTCATACGATAGTTTTTAAAGCCTTCAAAGTTAAAAATGAAATTCGCCCATTTCCGTGCGTAGTATGCGGATAAGACCCCCGGTTTGACGTTTTGATCCATGATTTCACTTTAAAACAGTAAGACCCAGACAAAGTTTCGGCATGTGACCTATATGAGAGTAAAGAGCAACTATTCCGCTTTAACCTCATATGAATCATTATTTAGTTAAAATGTCATACGATAGTTTTAAAAGCCTTGAAAGTTAAAATCGCATTTCGTCCATTTCCGTGTGTAGTTTGCGGATAAGACCTCAGGTTTGCTGATTTGAGCCCTGATTTCACTTTAAAACAGTAAGACCCAGACAAAAAGTTTCGGCATGTGACATACATGAGAGTAATGAGCAACTCTTCAGCTTTAACATCATATAAGTCATTATTTAGTTTAAATGTCATACGATAGTTTTTAAAGCCTTCAAAGTTAAAAATGAAATTCGCCCATTTCCGTGTGTAGTATGCGGATAAGACCCCCGGTTTGACGTTTTGATCCATGATTTCACTTTAAAACAGTAAGGCCCAGACAAAAAGTTTCGGCATGTGACCTATATGAGAGTAAAGAGAAACTATTCAGCTTTAACCTCATATGAATCATTATTTAGTTAAAATGTCATACGATAGTTTTAAAAGCCTTGAAAGTTAAAAACACATTTCGTCCATTTCCGTGTGAAGTTTGCGGATAAGACCGGGTTTGCTCTTTTGAGCCCTGATTTCACTTTAAAACAGTAAGATCCAGATAAAAAGTTTCGGCATGTGACATAGTACATGAGAGTAATGAGCAACTCTTAATGAGCAACTCTTCAGCTTTAACATCATATAAGTCATTATTTATTTAAAATGTCATACGATAGTTTTTAAAGCCTTCAAAGTTAAAAATGAAATTCGCCCATTTCCGTGTGTAGTATGCGGATAAGACCCCCGGTTTGACGTTTTGATCCATGATTTCACTTTAAAACAGTAAGACCCAGACAAAAAGTTTCGGCATGTGACCTATATGAGAGTAAAGAGAAACTATTCAGCTTTAACCTCATATGAATCATTATTTAGTTAAAATGTCATACGATAGTTTTAAAAGCCTTGAAAGTTAAAATCGCATTTCGTCCATTTCCGTGTGTAGTTTGCGGATAAGACCTCAGGTTTGCTGTTTTGAGCCCTGATTTCACTTTAAAACAGTAAGACCCAGACAAAAAGTTTCGGCATGTGACATACATGAGAGTAATGAGCAACTCTTCAGCTTTAACATCATATAAGTCATTATTTATTTAAAATGTCATACGATAGTTTTTAAAGCCTTCAAAGTTAAAAATGAAATTCGCCCATTTCCGTGTGTAGTATGCGGATAAGACCCCCGGTTTGACGTTTTGATCCATGATTTCACTTTAAAACAGTAAGGCCCAGACAAAAAGTTTCGGCATGTGACCTATATGAGAGTAAAGAGAAACTATTCAGCTTTAACCTCATATGAATCATTATTTAGTTAAAATGTCATACGATAGTTTTAAAAGCCTTGAAAGTTAAAAACACATTTCGTCCATTTCCGTGTGAAGTTTGCGGATAAGACCGGGTTTGCTCTTTTGAGCCCTGATTTCACTTTAAAACAGTAAGATCCAGATAAAAAGTTTCGGCATGTGACATACATGAGAGTAATGAGCAACTCTTAATGAGCAACTCTTCAGCTTTAACATCATATAAGTCATTATTTATTTAAAATGTCATACGATAGTTTTTAAAGCCTTCAAAGTTAAAAATGAAATTCGCACATTTCCGTGTGTAGTATGCGGATAAGACCCCCGGTTTGACGTTTTGATCCATGATTTCACTTTAAAACAGTAAGACCCAGACAAAGTTTCGGCATGTGACCTATATGAGAGTAAAGAGCAACTATTCCGCTTTAACCTCATATGAATCATTATTTAGTTAAAATGTCATACGATAGTTTTAAAAGCCTTGAAAGTTAAAATCGCATTTCGTCCATTTCCGTGTGTAGTTTGCGGATAAGACCTCAGGTTTGCTGATTTGAGCCCTGATTTCACTTTAAAACAGTAAGACCCAGACAAAAAGTTTCGGCATGTGACATACATGAGAGTAATGAGCAACTCTTAATAAGCAACTCTTCAGCTTTAACATCATATAAGTCATTATTTATTTAAAATGTCATACGATAGTTTTTAAAGCCTTCAAAGTTAAAAATGAAATTCGCCCATTTCCGTGTGTAGTATGCGGATAAGACCCCCGGTTTGACGTTTTGATCCATGATTTCACTTTAAAACAGTAAGGCCCAGACAAAAAGTTTCGGCATGTGACCTATATGAGAGTAAAGAGAAACTATTCAGCTTTAACCTCATATGAATCATTATTTAGTTAAAATGTCATACGATAGTTTTAAAAGCCTTGAAAGTTAAAAACACATTTCGTCCATTTCCGTGTGAAGTTTGCGGATAAGACCGGGTTTGCTCTTTTGAGCCCTGATTTCACTTTAAAACAGTAAGATCCAGATAAAAAGTTTCGGCATGTGACATAGTACATGAGAGTAATGAGCAACTCTTAATGAGCAACTCTTCAGCTTTAACATCATATAAGTCATTATTTATTTAAAATGTCATACGATAGTTTTTAAAGCCTTCAAAGTTAAAAATGAAATTCGCCCATTTCCGTGCGTAGTATGCGGATAAGACCCCCGGTTTGACGTTTTGATCCATGATTTCACTTTAAAACAGTAAGACCCAGACAAAGTTTCGGCATGTGACCTATATGAGAGTAAAGAGCAACTATTCCGCTTTAACCTCATATGAATCATTATTTAGTTAAAATGTCATACGATAGTTTTAAAAGCCTTGAAAGTTAAAATCGCATTTCGTCCATTTCCGTGTGTAGTTTGCGGATAAGACCTCAGGTTTGCTGATTTGAGCCCTGATTTCACTTTAAAACAGTAAGACCCAGACAAAAAGTTTCGGCATGTGACATACATGAGAGTAATGAGCAACTCTTCAGCTTTAACATCATATAAGTCATTATTTAGTTTAAATGTCATACGATAGTTTTTAAAGCCTTCAAAGTTAAAAATGAAATTCGCCCATTTCCGTGTGTAGTATGCGGATAAGACCCCCGGTTTGACGTTTTGATCCATGATTTCACTTTAAAACAGTAAGGCCCAGACAAAAAGTTTCGGCATGTGACCTATATGAGAGTAAAGAGAAACTATTCAGCTTTAACCTCATATGAATCATTATTTAGTTAAAATGTCATACGATAGTTTTAAAAGCCTTGAAAGTTAAAAACACATTTCGTCCATTTCCGTGTGAAGTTTGCGGATAAGACCGGGTTTGCTCTTTTGAGCCCTGATTTCACTTTAAAACAGTAAGATCCAGATAAAAAGTTTCGGCATGTGACATAGTACATGAGAGTAATGAGCAACTCTTAATGAGCAACTCTTCAGCTTTAACATCATATAAGTCATTATTTATTTAAAATGTCATACGATAGTTTTTAAAGCCTTCAAAGTTAAAAATGAAATTCGCCCATTTCCGTGTGTAGTATGCGGATAAGACCCCCGGTTTGACGTTTTGATCCATGATTTCACTTTAAAACAGTAAGACCCAGACAAAGTTTCGGCATGTGACCTATATGAGAGTAAAGAGCAACTATTCCGCTTTAACCTCATATGAATCATTATTTAGTTAAAATGTCATACGATAGTTTTAAAAGCCTTGAAAGTTAAAATCGCATTTCGTCCATTTCCGTGTGTAGTTTGCGGATAAGACCTCAGGTTTGCTGATTTGAGCCCTGATTTCACTTTAAAACAGTAAGACCCAGACAAAAAGTTTCGGCATGTGACATACATGAGAGTAATGAGCAACTCTTAATAAGCAACTCTTCAGCTTTAACATCATATAAGTCATTATTTATTTAAAATGTCATACGATAGTTTTTAAAGCCTTCAAAGTTAAAAATGAAATTCGCCCATTTCCGTGTGTAGTATGCGGATAAGACCCCCGGTTTGACGTTTTGATCCATGATTTCACTTTAAAACAGTAAGGCCCAGACAAAAAGTTTCGGCATGTGACCTATATGAGAGTAAAGAGAAACTATTCAGCTTTAACCTCATATGAATCATTATTTAGTTAAAATGTCATACGATAGTTTTAAAAGCCTTGAAAGTTAAAAACACATTTCGTCCATTTCCGTGTGTAGTTTGCGGATAAGACCTCAGGTTTGCTGATTTGAGCCCTGATTTCACTTTAAAACAGTAAGACCCAGACAAAAAGTTTCGGCATGTGACATACATGAGAGTAATGAGCAACTCTTAATAAGCAACTCTTCAGCTTTAACATCATATAAGTCATTATTTATTTAAAATGTCATACGATAGTTTTTAAAGCCTTCAAAGTTAAAAATGAAATTCGCCCATTTCCGTGTGTAGTATGCGGATAAGACCCCCGGTTTGACGTTTTGATCCATGATTTCACTTTAAAACAGTAAGGCCCAGACAAAAAGTTTCGGCATGTGACCTATATGAGAGGAAAGAGAAACTATTCAGCTTTAACCTCATATGAATCATTATTTAGTTAAAATGTCATACGATAGTTTTAAAAGCCTTGAAAGTTAAAAACACATTTCGTCCATTTCCGTGTGAAGTTTGCGGATAAGACCGGGTTTGCTCTTTTGAGCCCTGATTTCACTTTAAAACAGTAAGATCCAGATAAAAAGTTTCGGCATGTGACATAGTACATGAGAGTAATGAGCAACTCTTAATGAGCAACTCTTCAGCTTTAACATCATATAAGTCATTATTTATTTAAAATGTCATACGATAGTTTTTAAAGCCTTCAAAGTTAAAAATGAAATTCGCCCATTTCCGTGTGTAGTATGCGGATAAGACCCCCGGTTTGACGTTTTGATCCATGATTTCACTTTAAAACAGTAAGACCCAGACAAAGTTTCGGCATGTGACCTATATGAGAGTAAAGAGCAACTATTCCGCTTTAACCTCATATGAATCATTATTTAGTTAAAATGTCATACGATAGTTTTAAAAGCCTTGAAAGTTAAAATCGCATTTCGTCCATTTCCGTGTGTAGTTTGCGGATAAGACCTCAGGTTTGCTGATTTGAGCCCTGATTTCACTTTAAAACAGTAAGACCCAGACAAAAAGTTTCGGCATGTGACATACATGAGAGTAATGAGCAACTCTTAATAAGCAACTCTTCAGCTTTAACATCATATAAGTCATTATTTATTTAAAATGTCATACGATAGTTTTTAAAGCCTTCAAAGTTAAAAATGAAATTCGCCCATTTCCGTGTGTAGTATGCGGATAAGACCCCCGGTTTGACGTTTTGATCCATGATTTCACTTTAAAACAGTAAGGCCCAGACAAAAAGTTTCGGCATGTGACCTATATGAGAGTAAAGAGAAACTATTCAGCTTTAACCTCATATGAATCATTATTTAGTTAAAATGTCATACGATAGTTTTAAAAGCCTTGAAAGTTAAAAACACATTTCGTCCATTTCCGTGTGTAGTTTGCGGATAAGACCTCAGGTTTGCTGATTTGAGCCCTGATTTCACTTTAAAACAGTAAGACCCAGACAAAAAGTTTCGGCATGTGACATACATGAGAGTAATGAGCAACTCTTAATAAGCAACTCTTCAGCTTTAACATCATATAAGTCATTATTTATTTAAAATGTCATACGATAGTTTTTAAAGCCTTCAAAGTTAAAAATGAAATTCGCCCATTTCCGTGTGTAGTATGCGGATAAGACCCCCGGTTTGACGTTTTGATCCATGATTTCACTTTAAAACAGTAAGGCCCAGACAAAAAGTTTCGGCATGTGACCTATATGAGAGTAAAGAGAAACTATTCAGCTTTAACCTCATATGAATCATTATTTAGTTAAAATGTCATACGATAGTTTTAAAAGCCTTGAAAGTTAAAAACACATTTCGTCCATTTCCGTGTGAAGTTTGCGGATAAGACCGGGTTTGCTCTTTTGAGCCCTGATTTCACTTTAAAACAGTAAGATCCAGATAAAAAGTTTCGGCATGTGACATACATGAGAGTAATGAGCAACTCTTAATGAGCAACTCTTCAGCTTTAACATCATATAAGTCATTATTTATTTAAAATGTCATACGATAGTTTTTAAAGCCTTCAAAGTTAAAAATGAAATTCGCCCATTTCCGTGTGTAGTATGCGGATAAGACCCCCGGTTTGACGTTTTGATCCATGATTTCACTTTAAAACAGTAAGACCCAGACAAAAAGTTTCGGCATGTGACCTATATGAGAGTAAAGAGCAACTATTCCGCTTTAACCTCATATGAATCATTATTTAGTTAAAATGTCATACGATAGTTTTAAAAGCCTTGAAAGTTAAAATCGCATTTCGTCCATTTCCGTGTGTAGTTTGCGGATAAGACCTCAGGTTTGCTGTTTTGAGCCCTGATTTCACTTTAAAACAGTAAGACCCAGACAAAAAGTTTCGGCATGTGACATACATGAGAGTAATGAGCAACTCTTCAGCTTTAACATCATATAAGTCATTATTTATTTAAAATGTCATACGATAGTTTTTAAAGCCTTCAAAGTTAAAAATGAAATTCGCCCATTTCCGTGTGTAGTATGCGGATAAGACCCCCGGTTTGACGTTTTGATCCATGATTTCACTTTAAAACAGTAAGGCCCAGACAAAAAGTTTCGGCATGTGACCTATATGAGAGTAAAGAGAAACTATTCAGCTTTAACCTCATATGAATCATTATTTAGTTAAAATGTCATACGATAGTTTTAAAAGCCTTGAAAGTTAAAAACACATTTCGTCCATTTCCGTGTGAAGTTTGCGGATAAGACCGGGTTTGCTCTTTTGAGCCCTGATTTCACTTTAAAACAGTAAGATCCAGATAAAAAGTTTCGGCATGTGACATACATGAGAGTAATGAGCAACTCTTAATGAGCAACTCTTCAGCTTTAACATCATATAAGTCATTATTTATTTAAAATGTCATACGATAGTTTTTAAAGCCTTCAAAGTTAAAAATGAAATTCGCCCATTTCCGTGTGTAGTATGCGGATAAGACCCCCGGTTTGACGTTTTGATCCATGATTTCACTTTAAAACAGTAAGACCCAGACAAAGTTTCGGCATGTGACCTATATGAGAGTAAAGAGCAACTATTCCGCTTTAACCTCATATGAATCATTATTTAGTTAAAATGTCATACGATAGTTTTAAAAGCCTTGAAAGTTAAAATCGCATTTCGTCCATTTCCGTGTGTAGTTTGCGGATAAGACCTCAGGTTTACTGATTTGAGCCCTGATTTCACTTTAAAACAGTAAGACCCAGACAAAAAGTTTCGGCATGTGACATACACGAGAGTAATGAGCAACTCTTAATAAGCAACTCTTCAGCTTTAACATCATATAAGTCATTATTTATTTAAAATGTCATACGATAGTTTTTAAAGCCTTCAAAGTTAAAAATGAAATTCGCCCATTTCCGTGTGTAGTATGCGGATAAGACCCCCGGTTTGACGTTTTGATCCATGATTTCACTTTAAAACAGTAAGGCCCAGACAAAAAGTTTCGGCATATGACCTATATGAGAGTAAAGAGAAACTATTCAGCTTTAACCTCATATGAATCATTATTTAGTTAAAATGTCATACGATAGTTTTAAAAGCCTTGAAAGTTAAAAACACATTTCGTCCATTTCCGTGTGAAGTTTGCGGATAAGACCGGGTTTGCTCTTTTGAGCCCTGATTTCACTTTAAAACAGTAAGATCCAGATAAAAAGTTTCGGCATGTGACATAGTACATGAGAGTAATGAGCAACTCTTAATGAGCAACTCTTCAGCTTTAACATCATATAAGTCATTATTTATTTAAAATGTCATACGATAGTTTTTAAAGCCTTCAAAGTTAAAAATGAAATTCGCCCATTTCCGTGTGTAGTATGCGGATAAGACCCCCGGTTTGACGTTTTGATCCATGATTTCACTTTAAAACAGTAAGACCCAGACAAAGTTTCGGCATGTGACCTATATGAGAGTAAAGAGCAACTATTCCGCTTTAACCTCATATGAATCATTATTTAGTTAAAATGTCATACGATAGTTTTAAAAGCCTTGAAAGTTAAAATCGCATTTCGTCCATTTCCGTGTGTAGTTTGCGGATAAGACCTCAGGTTTGCTGATTTGAGCCCTGATTTCACTTTAAAACAGTAAGACCCAGACAAAAAGTTTCGGCATGTGACATACATGAGAGTAATGAGCAACTCTTAATAAGCAACTCTTCAGCTTTAACATCATATAAGTCATTATTTATTTAAAATGTCATACGATAGTTTTTAAAGCCTTCAAAGTTAAAAATGAAATTCGCCCATTTCCGTGTGTAGTATGCGGATAAGACCCCCGGTTTGACGTTTTGATCCATGATTTCACTTTAAAACAGTAAGGCCCAGACAAAAAGTTTCGGCATGTGACCTATATGAGAGGAAAGAGAAACTATTCAGCTTTATCCTCATATGAATCATTATTTAGTTAAAATGTCATACGATAGTTTTAAAAGCCTTGAAAGTTAAAAACACATTTCGTCCATTTCCGTGTGAAGTTTGCGGATAAGACCGGGTTTGCTCTTTTGAGCCCTGATTTCACTTTAAAACAGTAAGATCCAGATAAAAAGTTTCGGCATGTGACATACATGAGAGTAATGAGCAACTCTTAATGAGCAACTCTTCAGCTTTAACATCATATAAGTCATTATTTATTTAAAATGTCATACGATAGTTTTTAAAGCCTTCAAAGTTAAAAATGAAATTCGCCCATTTCCGTGTGTAGTATGCGGATAAGACCCCCGGTTTGACGTTTTGATCCATGATTTCACTTTAAAACAGTAAGACCCAGACAAAGTTTCGGCATGTGACCTATATGAGAGTAAAGAGCAACTATTCCGCTTTAACCTCATATGAATCATTATTTAGTTAAAATGTCATACGATAGTTTTAAAAGCCTTGAAAGTTAAAATCGCATTTCGTCCATTTCCGTGTGTAGTTTGCGGATAAGACCTCAGGTTTGCTGTTTTGAGCCCTGATTTCACTTTAAAACAGTAAGACCCAGACAAAAAGTTTCGGCATGTGACATACATGAGAGTAATGAGCAACTCTTAATAAGCAACTCTTCAGCTTTAACATCATATAAGTCATTATTTATTTAAAATGTCATACGATAGTTTTTAAAGCCTTCAAAGTTAAAAATGAAATTCGCCCATTTCCGTGTGTAGTATGCGGATAAGACCCCCGGTTTGACGTTTTGATCCATGATTTCACTTTAAAACAGTAAGGCCCAGACAAAAAGTTTCGGCATGTGACCTATATGAGAGTAAAGAGAAACTATTCAGCTTTAACCTCATATGAATCATTATTTAGTTAAAATGTCATACGATAGTTTTAAAAGCCTTGAAAGTTAAAAACACATTTCGTCCATTTCCGTGTGAAGTTTGCGGATAAGACCGGGTTTGCTCTTTTGAGCCCTGATTTCACTTTAAAACAGTAAGATCCAGATAAAAAGTTTCGGCATGTGACATAGTACATGAGAGTAATGAGCAACTCTTAATGAGCAACTCTTCAGCTTTAACATCATATAAGTCATTATTTATTTAAAATGTCATACGATAGTTTTTAAAGCCTTCAAAGTTAAAAATGAAATTCGCCCATTTCCGTGTGTAGTATGCGGATAAGACCCCCGGTTTGACGTTTTGATCCATGATTTCACTTTAAAACAGTAAGACCCAGACAAAGTTTCGGCATGTGACCTATATGAGAGTAAAGAGCAACTATTCCGCTTTAACCTCATATGAATCATTATTTAGTTAAAATGTCATACGATAGTTTTAAAAGCCTTGAAAGTTAAAATCGCATTTCGTCCATTTCCGTGTGTAGTTTGCGGATAAGACCTCAGGTTTGCTGATTTGAGCCCTGATTTCACTTTAAAACAGTAAGACCCAGACAAAAAGTTTCGGCATGTGACATACATGAGAGTAATGAGCAACTCTTAATAAGCAACTCTTCAGCTTTAACATCATATAAGTCATTATTTATTTAAAATGTCATACGATAGTTTTTAAAGCCTTCAAAGTTAAAAATGAAATTCGCCCATTTCCGTGTGTAGTATGCGGATAAGACCCCCGGTTTGACGTTTTGATCCATGATTTCACTTTAAAACAGTAAGGCCCAGACAAAAAGTTTCGGCATGTGACCTATATGAGAGTAAAGAGCAACTATTCAGCTTTAACCTCATATGAATCATTATTTAGTTAAAATGTCATACGATAGTTTTAAAAGCCTTGAAAGTTAAAAACACATTTCGTCCATTTCCGTGTGAAGTTTGCGGATAAGACCGGGTTTGCTCTTTTGAGCCCTGATTTCACTTTAAAACAGTAAGACCCAGATAAAAAGTTTTGGCATGTGACATACATGAGAGTAATGAGCAACTCTTAATGAGCAACTCCTCAGCTTTAACATCATATAAGTCATTATTTATTTAATATGTCATACGATAGTTTTTAAAGCCTTCAAAGTTAAAAATGAAATTCGCCCATTTCCGTGTGTAGTATGCGGATAAGACCCCCGGTTTGACGTTTTGATCCATGATTTCACTTTAAAACAGTAAGACCCAGACAAAGTTTCGGCATGTGACCTATATGAGAGTAAAGAGCAACTATTCAGCTTTAACCTCATATGAATCATTATTTAGTTAAAATGTCATACGATAGTTTTTAAAGCCTTGAAAGTTAAAACAATTTGCGTGCATTTGGGATGTATCAATCCAAAAAACAAACTCAACTTAAAATCTGAAATCGAAAGTTTTCAGTTCTTTAATTATATCACCTTAAAGGAAATGTTTTCTGCTATAATATGACACAGTTTACCTTCACATCAAAGTTTCGAGTAATATTTTTTATTTCAATTTTATCATCTCTGTCACCCATGTTCCACTTTCATTTTCGATTGGAACTTTTTGAAGACACCATACAGCCAAATCCTATTGTTTTCCGTGCTAGCAGACGCCGGAAGTCTTATTGGTCGCGGACCGGAAGTCTTATTGGTCGCTAAAAGTAGCCCAATTTCATAATTCATCAAATTAGACTTTTAATAGTATCAAGACAGATTACTCCACCTACTTCCGTAGTACATTCGGACGTAAATTGCTGTGTTAAAAAAGACTCGGAAAAATACGTTCGCCATAGGTATAACACGTGAAAAGATGTCTCATATCTTACTCTATCTTTTTCAAGTCTGATTTTTGCATGAGAGAAAGGATGGATAGTTCAAAAAACATTTATTGAACCTTTATTATCAATAAATGCCACTATGAATCCCCGGGATCATGCCTGCTTTTTGACATAATCATCTGCCATAGGGAACACAAGAAAACATGGATTTTAAGAAATAGTTCCTCTGGTATTTCCTTGAATTTCATCTAAATGTGGCTTACATGTAATTTGAGACTCTGAACAAGATTGATCGGATGGCTCATAAAGTGGAAGGGACCAAGCATAAATCCCCGGGAATATGTATGCTTTTGGCCTTCCAGCTCCCATAGGTTAACACGCAAAAACAGGGATTTTGAATGATTATAATTCCCCCAGAATTAACTTAAAATTTTGAAAAATGTGACTTACATAAAATTTACACCTCTGAAAATGTATGATTAAGTCTCAACTAGGCGAACAGACCCCGCATAAATCCCAGGGAATATGCATGTTTTCAGGGGCGGATCTAGCTTTTTTCCAAGGGGGGTTTGAGGGGCTGAGCTGGGTATTGCGAGGGAGCGTAGCGACCGAGCCCGAGCGAGTGAAGCGAGCGAGGGGGGAGGGTGTGGGAGGGGGGATACCCCCCTCCCACAGTAGGGAGATTTTTCATTTTTAGGTTTGCCAGCTTGCGATTTTAAGCATACTTGCATGCTCTATTTTTTTTCTCTTTTTTTGTTGTTGTTTTCCTATGCACATTAAATGTTCACTTGGCAGCCCAAGGGGGGGGGGGGGTTTAAACCCCCTAACCCCCCCGTAGATCCGCCACTGGTTTTTGACCCCCCCCCCCAAAAGTCTCGCCTGCCATAGGTTTACACGCAAAAACAAGGAATTTTAGGATGATTATAATTCCCATAGTTTTTATTTGAAAATGTAAAAACTGTTATTTACAAGTAATTTGAGGCTTTGAACAAGCTTACTGAAGGCTAAAAAAATTGAAGACCCCACATAAATCCCGGGGAATATGCATGCTAAAAAAGTCTCGCCTGCCATAGGTTTACACGCGGAAACAAGGAATATTAGGATGATTATAATTCCCATAGTTTTTATTTGAAAATATAAAAACTAGCTGTGATTTACTTGAAATTTAAAGCTCTGAAAATGTATAATTAAGGCTCGATGAGTCCAGTAAACCTCGCATAAATCCGGGGGAATATGCATGCTTTTGGCCTTCCAGCTCCCATAGGTTAACACATGAAAACTAGGGTTTTTAAATGATTTTAATTCACCTAGTATTTATTTGAAATGAAGAAAAATGTGATTTACATGAAATTTAAAGCTCTGAAAGGGTATAATTATATAAGGCTCGATGAGTCCATTAAACCCCGCATAAATCCCCGGGAATATGCTTGCTTTTGACAAAAAGAAAAAAATAATTTGTCATATAACGCGTGAAACCGTTTGTTGTTATTTAAAAATTATTTTTTTTTAAAGTAGTATTTATTGATTCATTCAGTTCAATCATACAAAATATAGTGTATCTCAACATTAACATTAACAATATAAGTCGAATCATGAACCTTGTAAAGTTATAACACATAATATAAATTCCTAAGACAAAATATGGTATTATATTGCTAATATACTCTAATAAAACTATTGAATGGTCAACTTATATCACTCTGAATGAATCGGAGATTGATTTGTACTGACCCCGCTCCCGCCCCTCCCCCACAAAAGTTACAAGACAGACAGACAACGAAACAAATAAACATAATTAGAATAACCCCTCCCTCACACCCACACACACAACCACACCCAAACATGCACATACACACCTACAAACAGAGAAAAAGAAAGAAAGAAAGAAGAAAAGAAAAAAAAAGAGAGAGAAAAAAAAAAAAAAAAAAAAAAAAAAAGAGGGCAGTCTACAGCGGCAAGGATCGGTCAAACCCCAGAATGCGCGAACCCGGTGGACCCCTCCCATCATCATCATCCTTCTTCTGGTTTTGATTTGTGCTTAATACTTTTAGATGTTCCCATTTTTTATAGTGTCGTGTTAATGTGTTTCGCTCGAATGCAATCTTCTTTTCTTCTTCTTTACTCTTAAGTAGCTTTTCTCGTATCTCTTCAGCAAACGGTGGCTTATTTTTTCCTCTCCCAAGGTATATTAAATATTTAATTAGTAAAATAATATGATTAAGTAATTGTCTATTTTCAGTTCTCTCATCTACCCCAATATGGATTTCCTTCCAGCTTAATTCTTTAAGAATGGGAAGATTAAACAGAACACTGCATAATTTCCACAATGTCCCTACTGTCTCACAATCCAGAAATATATGTCTATATGTTTCCTCATCTTTACCGCAAAAAGAACATTTTTTACTTGCTATAAATTGAAACCTGTGTAAATGATAATTTACGAAGACAATGTTATATAGTAATTTAAATTGAAATTCTCTCAATTTGTTGTCCAATGTACTTAATCTAGGACGATAAAAGACTTTTTCAATTTCTTTTACTGACATATTGTATGATGATTCTAAATTGTGAAAACTAATTGGAATGTCGGCCATCTTATTTATACAAGCCCTATACAAATTCTTCGAACATACCGATTCAAATTGGAAAACTTTTTTACAGAACATAAATTCAATTTTTAACCCATCAACTGAAGTATGCCTTTTAAATTCACTTTTCCATTCTTCAGGGGTGTTTGCAAATATGTCTTTGATCACTGATATTTCTTCTTCATCTAGTCCCATACATCTGAAATAAGTGTCTGACTTAAGTGCACCTTCTTCATCTGTAATATGATGCAATTTAAATGTATTTTTAAGGAAAAGATTTTCATGAAAATATGGTTTTCCTTTCTTCTGAATATATCTGTTGTTAAAGAAAATTTCGTTTCTTTTATTACTTATATCCTTTTTAATAAACACATTCATATCAAACCAAATACTAAGCATTTCCTGATAATATTTTGGTACTTTTATATTGATCATATCAGGCGAAAAGTTGCAATAAAAAATTAAATTACCACCGAATGGTCTGAGGAGAAATTTAAAGTATTTTTTCCATTTTACCTTCTGATCTCCAGTCTTTTGATCCACATTACCCTCTGTACTATAACAAAAAGTTTAAAATTAAGCATCTTTAGCCCCCCTTGTTTGTAATCAAGATATACGGTGCTTCTTTTTATTTTGTCCCTCCCTCGCCATAAAAAATCGAAACAGATATCATCAATTTCTTTAAAAACCCATTCAGGCACCGCAGTCAGAGAGCTAACATAAATTAATTTTGAGTACGCATATGTTTTTAACAAGTGGATCTTTCCAATCAAAGTGAGATCCCTTTGCTTCCACCAATTTAGTAGCTTTTTAATTTTACTCAAGATCTCTTTATAATTCATTTCTTCAGCAACATCAGGATCTAATGAAAAATGTATGCCTAATATTTTAACTATATCAACTTCCTTCCCAAAGGGAAAAGCAACTCCAGACGACCCAGAGGGCCCCAGTGGCAAAATGAATGTTTTATTCTTATTAATCTTAAGTCCAGATATTTTTCTAAAATTCTCTAGGATGACCTCCAGTCTATGTATGGAGTCTAAATCTTGGACAAATATTGTCATATCATCAGCGTAAAGAATTTGCTTTATTTCCGTTTCGCCAAAGCGAATACCCTTTACCAAATTATCGTTTCGAATGCAATGAGTAAGGCACTCTATACACAATATAAAGAGGCATGGAGACAGGGGGTCTCCTTGCCTTAGCCCCCGTTCGACTTTGAAATAACCGGTTGATGACCCTCCATTAAAGACACAGCTTTGTGCATTATTATAAAGTATTTTAACCCATTCACTGAATATCGGTCCAAAACCAAATGAGTTTAATACCTTTTGAATAAAAACATGTGACACTGAATCGAAAGCCTTTTCGAAGTCAATTGCTAATAAATATCCTGGTTTACTAAAATTTGATGTGTGAAAAATCATGTCATTAATTATTCTGACGGCTTCGCCAATGTTTCTATCATTTAAATAACCTACTTGATCAACTGACACAACATTACTCAGAATAGTTTTTATTCTCTTAGAGAGTATCTTAGTAAGAATTTTGTAATCTACATTGAGTAGGGAAATAGGTCTATAGTTACTAATAAGCGTTGGGTCTTTATCTTCTTTATGTATGAGGGTAATTATTGCTTGTTTCTGAGATGGCGACAATTCTTTATATTTTAGAGTATCATTAAATGCATCAACGACTAAGTCACCGATTACCTGCCAAAATGTGATATAGAACTCAACAATCAATCCGTCATTTCCAGGTGATTTATTCAATTGCATTTCTTTTAGAATTTCAATACAATCTCCTTGATTTATCTTTCCTTCACAGTGATTTTTTTGATTTTCGGTTAATTTAGGTAAGCTGTTAGGGAAAAAATTGGAGTTCTCACCTAGTACTACTTCTGATTTAGAATACAATGTTGAGTAAAATATTCTGATTTCATTTAAAATATCGATTTCGTCATCAATTATATTTTCCTTCACTTTCAACTCTTTAATAATACCTTTTCTCCCCTTGGACTCTAACAGCTGTTTAAAATATGCAGTTTCTCTTTCCCCACTTTCAAACCATGCCGCTCGAGATCTGATTTTTATACCTTCATTTACATAAGCGTAGATTGTTTTTAATTCATTCCTTTTTCTTGCCAAAGTCTCAATCAGATCACTATTCCTATGTGTTGGTCGCTGTTGTAGTTCTTCTTCTATTTTTACAATTTCATGTTCTAACTTGGCAACCTTCTCCTTTCTTTCCTTAGCCTTTTTCTTGGAATATTTTCTAGTAAAACCTCGAATTTCCATTGTAACATAATCCCATAGTATTCTACCATCTGTAATCTCCTTGGATAATTTTAATTTTAAACGAGTTATTTCTTCTTTCATACCTTTAACATATTCTTCATCATTACATAAACTATTATTAAATTTCCAGTAACCTGTTTTTTTTTACAGGATTAACATCAATGAAATTAATATTTAACTCTATATTGCTGAGTGATTGGGTGATAATGAAGGTGTTATTTTACAATTTAACACTTTCTCCTTTAAAACATCTGAAATTACCCAATAATCCAGTCTACTTTGCATGTAAGGATTTTCTTGATGATATGTGAATTGTTTCTTTGTGGCATTTTGTAATCGCCATATGTCTAATGCCTTGTATTTAATTAAAAAGTTATTGATGACGTAATGTGGGCGTGTAGTATCGATCACGTGAGATCGACGACATCCAATAAGATCGTGCGCTAGCAGACGACCATGTAGCAGACATACGCCCGCCCGCCCAGGGGCCCAGCCTAGCCGGTATTAGAAGAAACTCTCACTAAATTCCAGTTCACTATTATATTTCTAATGTACCAGAGGCAAAATTCAGTGTATTAAATTCATAAATTCATATAATCAATGTTCTACCACCGAATTACGCCTAGCCAAAATGACTGATGTGAGATCATGCAATCAACATGAAATAGCTGAGCTGAATAGAGACCGACAAGGTGTCTAGCTCCAGGTTTGCTAGGTCTTACCCCTCTGCGATCCTGATGGAGGTGGTGACGTTGCCGATGGAATGCTGTCAGTTTGCAAAAGGTGTTCTCCTCAAACTTGGCTCATCAAAGTTTTTTACTTGCTGATCGTCGTTTACTTTGGCTTCAGCCAACGAGACCGACAATGTAGTGGGAGGGGGCTTCTGAACCCCATTATGGATATGAGTCTGACACTGACAGTCCATGACAGGGGCGAATGCAGGATGTAGTAAAAAAAAAAAAAAGGGGGGGGGGAGGGCACAAATGCAGGGCTGTCAACTTTTTGGAACTGCTTGAAGGGAGATTCGTATTTTTTTCTTCTCACCATTCCTCGAAAAGTTGCTCAGTGGGGGGGGGGGGGGGGGGGGGGGGGGAGAGGGGTGGAAAGAATTTTTTTTCATCTTCTCGCCGGCCCTCCAAAGCAATAAAAAAAAGGGCCCGGGGACAATGATGTATGATTTTCTTTTTAAAAAGGGGAGGGGGCATGGGCCGGGATTGCACCCCCCCCTAAATCCGCCACTCGTCCATGCCCGGACTGTCGCGTCAGTCTTGCGGGGTGGGTTTTTTTTTCAAGTTTTCTCGGAGGGTTAATAGACCAACATTGTTAGCCTCGTAGGCTCCCAAACTAATGGTGCTCGATCCGGTTTTATTTACATTTTAGGCCAGAGTCCGTGTATACCTGTAGTTTGTATTTCAAAAGAATGTAATTCCTATTCCAGGGGCGGATCCAAGATTTTGTAGAGGAGGGGGCACAGAGCCGAAAAATACACAGTTAAAGAGGCAAATTTTGTTTTATTGTGTACTTAAGGTATGCCAGTTGGGTTCCAAAAGGGGGCGCGGTGGATTCGCCCCCCCCCCCTGGATCCGTGCCTGCTATTCTGTCATGGGTGTGAAGAATGGGATTGCATGGTGTTGGTGGTCGATCTCATTAAATTGAAAGATTGAAGGGGGAAAAAAACAATAAGAGATCATTATTTTGTCCTCATTTCTATTGGAGTAATTTTCATAGATCGGTTGTAAGAGAGAATAAGAGAATAAGAGATTATTAGAAAATGAAAGCCTGTGAGAGGGGGAGGTAAGGGAGAGAGAGAGAGAGAGACAAAGAGGGCTGGGGCAAAAGGAATGGGATATTCCAACAAAGACAGAATAGGACTGGTGATAAATAAATTATATCATCAGCTGCTTGGTTACTAGTTAATTCAATTAAAAATAGCCCTATACTGTTTTCTTCGCCTGTCGTCTCAAACTGCTACAGCAAAATATTACAAATAACTTACTGTAAGTTATTTATATCGGTGGCGTATCCAGGAATGCAGGGGGGGGGGGCTCACGCTTGACGAACAAAAAAATCATCAGACGCTGTCTATTCTGAATTTTCAGACGAGCAAGGAAAAAAAAGTCACATTTTTCATGTTCCTTCTGTGCCGGGGAGGCACACATTTCCTTTCATTCGATGTGTAACTAAGATATGTTAGATTAGGTTTTGGGTGGCACGTAGGGCACATGCATTCCTGGATATGCCACCAATAAAAATAAGAGAATCTTGGATACGCCACTCTTAATTAATCTTTATATTTAAGGAATTGCTCGCATGCAATCTCATTTTAATAAAGCCTTTTCTGTCTTGACTTTTAACATAAGGCCAACATATTACATTATACTTCTATAATCCCGAAAATTTACATAAATCATGATAATGAAATATTCTGATTTAGAAAAATAAAGATAGCATTTTATTTTGTTTATTTTTTATGTTTTTATTTTTTTTTTTTTTATACTTTTCTCGACATTCCCGTCAGATATCGCAGTGTTTGCTCATATGTATAAAGCTTAATATCAGGGAACATGTTTGGACCCCCCCCCCCCCCATCACATAAATATTTATAGAAATTTCACAGCAAATAACTTTAACAAAAATACAAACATCTCTCCTAGCCCCCCTCCCAACTCTCTCCCTCTCCTCCATGGTGCAGTTAGAGTATGTTGATTCCTATCTGTTTTGGGACATAAGTTTGTATTTGAAGGGACACTATCAAGATTATACCCTTTACAGCTTTAACAAAAGCGATGTACAGAAGAAGAAAAAAAATAAAGAAAATAAAATATACAAACATCTTGATAGAGCATGTAGGCCTACCACGATATGTACGCGTGCTTTATTTCGGGACTGAGCACTCTTCGTATTAAACTCTTTGGCTTCACGATCCACGAATATATGAATACTTTTTTCAGTACACGCCTTTGTACGTACGTACGTACGTACGTACGTGCGTACGTGTGTCATTAAAGAGTTTTCGAATGTAGGCCAGCGCAGCGCAGCTACAAAGGACTGCTAGTGTTAACTGCATACCGCGCTTTGTGCAAGCTAGAACGGCTCACCCGTCCACTGGCGCATGGCTTTAGCTTCTCCGATCCCTCCCGGCCTTCACCTGTACCTAGCCTATATGCTAATCGCGTTATGGAGACGGACAATCGGCGAGGGCGTTAGCTCGCGATTAGGTTATGTAACGCGAATTAGTATACTTGCCAGGAAGCCCGACGCATATCGGATAGGCTACGCTTCACCTACTTTGTATGCAGTTAACAGAAAGCAGTCCATTGTAGCTGGGAGGATCTAGGCCAGGACGGCGTTCACGTTGACACATTCGAAAACTCTTTAATTTCAAACAAATTAAAGCAAAGAAAAGATATTGAAAAAAAATGCCTTGAGTGAGATACTTATATAAGTTTGGAAACATAGGCCGGAATTCACAAAGGTGGTTTCAATTTAGACCATGGTTTATGCAGATTTCGTGGTATAAATACGCTTGATATAGCGCGTACACTTAAAAAGATCCAATAATGAACGCGCGTCGGTCGCGCCTGGTTTGCAAAAGCGCTAAATTCACGCTTGTTGCCATATGGTTCAGACCATGGTTTATTTAGATTAACCATTAAATAAACCATTGTCTGAATTTACATAAACCATGGTCTGAACCATGGCAACAAGCGTAAATTTAGCGCTTTTGCTTACCACGCGCGACCGGCGCACGTTCATTATTGGACCTTTTTAAGTGTAAGCTCTGAATCAAGCGTATTTATACCACGAAATCTGCATAAACAATGGTCTGAATTGAAACCACCTTTGTGAATTCCTCCCAAACAGTTTGGAGAGATTATAATGTCACTCAAAGAAGACGCTCTAATAAAAGGATTTGCCGGGTTTTTGCGATATTGTTTAACGTGAACCTTTAATTTGTACTTTTAGGCCTATTATTAGGCACATTTATACTACATGTACTAAGGCGCAAATATTCACATTGAATGAGAAGCGCCTTTAAACTCAAACAAACAAACAAAATCTTTTCCCATCACATTACACTATACTTGTACATAATCTGATAATTTATATTTCAGGAAAGTCCAAATTTTTTGTAGTTGATCAGTTATGAGTATTTTGATTTTGTTTTTGTTTATGTTAATGCTCTACTCATGATATATTGTGATCTGTTTTTGTCACGTGTTAGGCTTATAATTGATGTTATATTCGAACAAAATATTGATGGATAGGTCAATGAAGTTCAACATTTGAATGACTATATATATACGTATTGCAACATACATGCATGCAAATAGAAAATACGGAGTGGGCCAAAAGTTTAGGTTTGTATTGCAAACTTAATAAATTACTGTTTCAGTCTCCATTTAATAGTCAGTTTCTTGTGATGAACATACTGGAATTCACTTTCATTAACCCTTCTCATTTTTCAATTTCAATTTCAATTTCAATTTCAATTTCAGTTTTAGTTTCTAATTATAACCAACTCCTCTGACAGTGGCGCGCATATCCTCTATGGAAATGTCTTGGCAATGGCGCAATTAAGGTATCTGTCAAGTCTTCTCTGGGTGTGGTCATTTTCATGCGCCCTTTTCTCGGTAGCTTATGAGCATTGCCTCTCTTAGATTGTATGCAAACCATGTAAACAGTTTGGAGGCAAATATCAAATCGTATCATGATTTGGGTCACCGACACACCCAGCTCTCAAGATGGTGATTTCAGTTGTCTTTGCTCGTTTTGTCAGTTCTTTTGTCTTAGGTCATGTAGGCCATGACTGTGTCTGGTGGGTTCCATGCTCCTGCGACAATTGCTCCGGTCTAACTTTGCCATGTTAATCCTAAACCTAAACCTAACCCTAACCCTAATCCTAATCTTCACATTATCCTTAACAAAAACCAAATCATGACCTTGACCTTAACCTTTGACCTTTCGAGATATAGACGGAGGAGCAAATGTCGTGTCACCGTCTGGTGATCTGCTAGCCTTAAAACAGAAAAAAAAGTACAAACTCTACCTTCCTTTTAAACACGATAATTCGTCATTATTCAATGCTTATGCACGAAAGAAAGAAAGAAAGAAAACAAGAAAGAAAGAAAGGAAAAAAAAAAAAAGACGACGGACAGGTGTATTATAATCACAGAGGAATCAATATTTGCTATGTTGCAAAACAAATGGCATGTACCGCATAATATTGCCCAAACTGAAATTATTGTCCGAACCGAGAACGAGGGCAATGTTTCTTGCAAGATTTGTAGGATTTTTTTTTGCAATCCGGCAGTTACTGGTACAAATATATCTGTGCGTGATCTTCTAGTTCTAGAGGTATGACTGATTATCATTTGAGGGAATGTAACATGTGATTTTTTTTAAATACTGGAATTAAAAAAGAAAGAAAGAATGTCCTGAAAGCGGATGTGTCAGACTTTGCTTCCCCTTCGCAAACTGAAAAAGGAGACTTAAAACATGTTGTCATCATGAGCTTCCATACATTTTATTTCATTACCTGAATAAAAAATCAGTCCCAGCATTGGGTTTCCATTTGATAAATTTTGAGATAGAAATGTATTCATCATTGAAGATAAAATACAATACAATTAAAATGGAAATGAGAGAGGGGAAGGGGGGATGGTTATTATGGCTTGTTGGGAAAAATACAGAGGGTTTTATCTGTTTGATCTGAGTCTACTTTCTGTGAATAACTATAGAAGTGAGCAAGGGTAGTGATCTTGATAATGATATGAATATGATTCATTGGGATTATGATGATGACGATGATGATGACAGCCGTCAGTCTGAAGTGAGTTTAAAAATAAATAGCCTTTAATAAATAGTAAGAAGTCTTTTTTAAGCATGACTCTCTAAAGATCGACTGGTTTATGTTTGTCGGAAAGGAGGGCTGTTTTTCACTTGAGGATCCACCTATGTTGACTGAAAGTCACATACATGTAGTCTGTGAAATAATTTGTGCACAGTTAAAATACAGCTTCAACCTTTGTGCATAATTATGCTCATCAGAGTATACAGAGACGGCGGAACGTCGGGCTCGGACAATAGAAGTGGGGGCGGGGGGGGGGGGGGGGGGGTGGCACCACTTGTCCGCCAAACAAAAGCTGCCCTCCCACTGGCATTGTCCGAGCCTGACGTTCCGCCGCCTCTGAGAGTATCATGATAGATGACTCTGATGGTCATCAGAGCCATCTATATACAGAGTTTGACGAACTCATATACAAGATATGTGCCGTATTGTGTCCAAGTTAAATCGAGTTGTCCAAACTCGTTGCATAAATTTCTCTGACAATCATAGCCATATAGCCAGAGCGCGTTGTATGTATAGCTCTAGCCCTAGCGGTCTAGCACCCTCTCTCGTTTAAAAGGCGTAGAGTAGTTAAGACAGCAGGGAGTATAAGATAAAGGGATTTGAAGGTCTTGAATTAGCATATGTCAAAGTTATCTACAGCAGTGGCGCAAATCCATTTTGAAATTGGGGGGGGGGGGGGGGGGGGACATTCGCCTCTAAAATTCTCTGACAAGCAAAAAAAGAAAAAGAAAAAAAAGAAAGGTTATTCAAAAAGGTGGGGGGGGGGGGGAGGCATTTGCCTCCAAAATTCTCTGACAAGCAAAAAAAAAAAAAGAAAAAAAGAAGTAGATTCTACATGGTATTATATGTAATTCAAACTGAATTGAAATAAGAGTTTTTTCCACCCACTGCATTTTATTCCGGGGGGGGGGGGGGGGTCAAAGGGCGGTTATATATAAAAAACTCTTACACTCGATGGAAAGAGAACAAAATAAATTCTTCATAAAATTATATACAGTGCGTCCCAGAAAAGAAAACGAAACCGAGATTTATCGATGTTTAATCCATCTTAATCACAATTATGATTAATAAATGACACATATTTGTAAAGCTTGTTCCCTCTTCTTTCCTATGATGCCACTCATATGATACACACTTCACGCATGAGTGAATAAAGACAATATGAAGCAGGGCCAGTGGCGTATCTACGGGGGGGGGGGCAGAGGGGGCACATGCCCTGGGCGGCACTTGAAAGGGGGCGCAAAAAAAAAAACGAAAAAGAGAGAAAGAAAAGGGGGAGAAATACAAGACAAAATGCATAAAAAATTGTATTTTATAGGATTTGAAATGCAAAATTTTTCTATTGCTCCCTCGTATAATTATGTTCAAAATCTAGTTACTTCGCGCCCCTAATGGCGTTTTTAAAGTATTTACGATTAATTGACTCTAGTTGCTTTGCCGCCCCCTCCCCCTGATGAGGAAGGAGCTTGTTAAATTTTGCGCCTCCTGGTGGGATATAAGTGCATAAAAAACACTTTCAAAGTGTAGAACATTCGAAAGATACCATAAATTTGCCTTGCAATTGCCTTACTTACTTCTTTAAATATATTTCTTCAGGGTTTTAATTCATTTTGCGCCCCCAAAATAGGAATGTTGAAAATTTCAACAACAAAAAAATATATTGCTAGGTCGCTGTATTCCCTTTGATTTTTTTTTTGTAAGGGTAAAATACATAAGAAATTTAAATTTTACGGTGAAAAGGGAAGAAAAAATATCTTTCGCTTGGTCGCGTTGCTCCCTCGCTTATACAATAACTCATCAAATTTGGGCTAACAACCCCTGGTTATTTGCATCAAAACTCATTTTCACGTAGTGCCATCATTTCTAAATTAAAAACGCTCATTAATCTGAGTTTGGGCATGGAGGGGGGGGGGGGGCGCAGGTTTGATAGTTAACCCGGGCGCCAGAATACCTAGATTCGCCACTGAGCAGGGCTACCAAAAAGTCGTTTGGCCGACGATATCTGAATTTCATAGAGATAATCACATTTCTAGAAAGTTCATTTTCTGCCCTTTCATATGACACCTCAGTTGGGAAAAATGAGCCAGGAATGACAAAGCTCTGTTGTGTAAAGTGATGCTTGCATTTCCATGATTTATTAATTAAAACGAATCCGTTTGCACTGGCTGCCTGTCCTCGCAATAAACAAACAAGATAAAAGACTTCATGCATGGCTGATTGTCAACAAAATGGAGTGAGTGAGGTACGTTTTCATTAACCAACTTGACCATACAGTTAACAACAGAGCATCTAGTATTTCTGGTAACAGAATGGGGACAATCTGGGAGCCTTTAATAAACCATGGAGCATCAATTTACACAAACAGAGCTTTGTCATCCCTGGCTCATTTTCCCCGATCGAGGTGTCATATGAAAGGGCAGCAAATGAACTTTCTAGAAATGTGATTATCTCTTTTAGATTTAGATATCGTTGGCCAAACGACTTTTGGTAGCCCTGCTTCATATTGTCTTTATTCACTCATGCGTGAGGTATGTATCATATGAGTGGCATCAAAATGAAAGAAGAGGATCCAAGCTTTACAAATATGTGTCATTTATTAATCATAACTGTGATTAAGATATGATTAAACGTCGATAAATTAAATCTCGGTTTCGTTTTTTCTGGGACGCACTGTATACAGCCTTAATATAAAATTCTTCCATCAAACAAAATTGGGTCCTTGAGCTTTAAGGAGAAATACTTTACTCAGCTTTATTATGGGCGTCTTACAATCTCTTCCCGAAGGAAATTTTTGCCATTCTATCATGTTTTGTAATGTACAGGCATGCTTCTCCCTAGATCCTTTGACAAATTTTTGTGCAAAGGTCAGATTATATGGGATAAGGGGGTGGGGCTCTGGGGGCTAAACACGATGGCTCCAGTCGGAGCTGATAGCCTTTTTTGTCACTTTTGTCACTCACTTAGTTTCTATAAGCCTTCATACCTTATGGGCTTGTAGGGGTGTCTGTTCGGGACAAGCTCCAAATAGCTAGACCAAGTGTTTTGTTCATAATTTGACAGAGAGTGCGCGTGCGAGAACCAAACGAATAATTTTTGATAAAGACACCGAAAAGCTCATGCGCTCGAGTCTTAATTGCTTCTCTCTGGATTAATCAAATTCTCGTTTTTCCTCTTGTCCCTTTATTCTTCTTACATCCCCCTCTCTCCCCTTTAGACTCTCTCTGCTCAAACTGTCACACACACACACACACACACACACACACACACACACACACACACACACTCTCTCTCTCTCCTTTCTCTTTGTGTAGCCCTATCATTTTTAGCTCTTCCAACCTCTCCCATGCTTCTCTCTATTTATTTTCAAACTATTAATTTCTACATATACTGCCACGATATTTCAATTTTAAGTTACTTTTCACATTTATACCCATTTTTTAGCGTCTATACAGTGCGTTCCAGAAAAAAAATGAAACCCTTAAAGAAAGGGTTATTGTGACCACACTATGTGCTCTATGACAATAATTATCTATTTCCCATAAACTATAGAAGTATTTTAAATGATACCTTACATGCCTTAATGGCATCAATCCGTACATCCTTTACAGAGCAGCAGGGTTTTGAAAATGAAATGTAAAAACTCAGTTGTGCCGGATTTGGGTAAAACCGTTTAAACGTTAGGATCACATGCGAACATGACCCAAATGTAACATGACTTTAAAAAACCCTATGAGAAGACTGTTTTCATCCGCTTCTTTCGATAATGAGGGTAAGGATAACACCCTCATCATAAAATAAAGGATGGTCAATGTTTTGTCGATGTTTGGGGTAAAGAAAGGGCATGTTTTGTATCGAAATGGTATACCTGCAATCGTAATGAAAAGCATTTTTTTTTTTTTGGGGGGGGGGGGGGCATTTTTCTGAACTTAAGTCTCTTTTCAGAACAAAGCGGACAGAATGATGATAATTTTTCATAAAAGTAAATAAGTGGCACTTTACATTATAGAAGGTAGAAAGGTAAAAGGTAGAAAGGGCACATCAGGCAGACAAAATATCAAGATAGTGACAACTTCCCCACCTCAGGAGAGGCACCTTTTCCATCTTTTGAGGGATATTTATTGATTTTGGAATTTTAATCATGCGCCTGCCACCACTTAAGACTGGCATTGAACAGAGTTTTAAGAATTTCTGATTGAATGCCTACCACCACATAAGGGAATTTCACCATATCTCTTAAAGCTGGTATTTCTATTCACCCATTTTCGCATGTGACACTAACGTCTTCACGGTTTTACCCAAATCCGGCACACATGGGCCCCGTTGCATAAAACTTACCATTAACGGTAACTTTGCCATCAATGATAACTCCAATGAAAACCTTGATTTTGATTGGCTGTTGAGTGATGTTACCATGGTAGTTACCACTGATAGCAGAGTTACCATTAATGGTAAGTTTTAGGCAACGGGGCCCTGATGTTTTACATGTCATTTTCAAAATGCTGCTCGGTAAAACATATACGGATGGATGCCATCAAGGTATCATTTAGAACCATAATACTTCTAGTTTATGGAAAATAGATAATTATTGTCACGGAGCACATAGTGTGGTCACAATAACCCTTTGTTTTAGGATTTCGTTTTTTCTGGGATGCACTGTATAATGTCAAAATGTTTCACAATATAAAAATTATTTTAAAAAATAATAACCCTCTTACTTCCCAAAACTTCTTTTAAACTATATAGACGCAACATTGCCTACTTATTCTCTATATCCTATCCCAAAGGCCATCACGTACGAAAACGAAAATAGAAATTGTGTAAAAGTAAAACTGGAACTTTTGAACGTTTAATATTTGTAAACGTAGTTCATTTCCCAAAACAGAGCAACATAAAATATTGTTGCACGAAGGGTAACATTTACTTAAACACATTGTTAAAGCGAGTGAAAACATGAAAATGTTATGCAAAACACCTTGCTTATTCAATTACACAATTATTAGAAAACATTTATAAATTAGAACATTATAAAACATTTAGAAATAATAAATGCCATATACATTATGTGATTTCATCTGCTTATTATACTTTGTACTGCTCGAACAAAATATACTTTATACAATCACCACAATTGCCATACAGTCTATTATTTCATGAAGTAATGGTAAACATAAACTCGAGTTCGATGAGATAAGATCAATGACGAGGATTATTTCGGCTGTGAAGGTCACACTGACCTAGAAATAAGCCAATATTAATCTTTTAGAAACTCTGAGTACCAGTACACACTGAATGAACAGAAATCAGTTGCAACTCTAGTTTGGAGCCCTGCAAGTTCACTTGTAAATACATAACAATTCAGATCTCTTTCATAGTGTTTAAATTGTCAAACACTCTGTTCATAATGTTTTCCCCACGGTGTAACACGATGTCACACACTGTAGCCAAGGACTTACCACAGTGTAACAAAATGTAACACACTGTAGCCAGTGACTGACCACAGTAACACACTGTATCCAATGACTTACCAAGGTGTAACACAATGCCACACACTGTAGCCAAGGACTTACCACGGTGTAACAAAATGTTACACACTGTAGCCAAGGACTTACCACAGTGTAACACAATTTAACACACTGTAGCCAGTGACCTATCACAGTGTAAAACAATGTATCACACTGTAGCCAATGACACAACACAGTGTAAGACGATGTAACACTCTGTAGCCAAGACTCCCCACACTGTTACACAATGTAACACTCGGTAGCCAATGATTTCCACAGTGTAACACACTTAGCCAATGACTTATCACAGTGTAACACACTGTAGCCAGTGACTTACCACAGTGTAAAACAATGTAACACACTGTAGCCAATGCCATACCACAGTGCAACACAATGTAACACTCTGTAGCCAATGACTTCCACAGAGTAACACAATGTAACACACTTAGCCAATGACTTATCACAGTATAACACAGTGGAACACACTGTAGCCAGTGACTGACCACAGTGTAACACAATGTAACACACTGTAGCCAGTGACTGACTGCAGTAACATATTGTAGCCAATGACTTACCACAGTGTAACACAATGTAACACACTGAAGCCAGTGACTGACCACAGTGTAACACAATGTAACACACTTAGCCAATGAATTAACACAGTGTAATACAGTGTTACACTCTGTAGCCAGTGACTGACCACAGAGTAACACAATGTAACACACTTAGCCAATGACTTATCACAGTATAACACAATGTAACACATTGTTGCCAGTGACTGAGCACAGTATACCACAGGGAGAAATCGGAACACTTTTACAAAATTATCATCTCTCTGTGAACACAATGGCCCGTATTCTGAACTCTGGTTTAACCTAAATTGCTGTCCTTAAGTGGTTTGAATCTCGTTTAAAACCTGCCCTCTAAATAGGAGTTTTAGGAAATCACATTCTGAACTTCGGTTTAACTTAAACCCCCAGTCTAGTGTAGTTTAACTTTGTACATAAATCTATACTGGATTTTCGGTTTAAGTCAGTTTCAATTGAACTCTGGTTTAATTTAGACTGGAGTGTAAGTTAAACCGTAGTTCAGAATACGGGCTAATGTCTTTACACGATTAATCATGACTCATCATATCCCTTTAACACTTAGATTTATTTAATGCAGCATGTTTTTTATCTTTTATTTTTTAATTAGCTTCCTAAGATAGGTTTGCTTTAAAATAGACATAAGCACCACATTCTAATTTTCATAAAACAGTAAAGATGAATAAAAGGAAGAATATTGCAAGCTTGTTCAATAATAGCACAAATAATAATAACTTTTGAGACACCCTCTATCTTTGAATTGTAGTCGCCATTTAGCAAGTGTCAATACGATAGAAGTAAACGAAGATCGCCATTAGCATCGCCATCACCACCACTCCACCCCAGGGCCCTGTTTCATAAGACTTGTCATTGTCATTAATGACAAGTTGCAATAACTGTTATAAGCTACTGAAATCCTTGCATCTGATTGGCTGAGAGCAAATTTGTCGGTGAAAATCACTGACAAGACACTTGATGAAACGCCCCCCCCCCCCCATTACACATGCACCGCTAGATAATATGTTAATAATACCAATGATAATATCAACTTTATCTTATTTACTCAATGCAGCTTCGTCAGTATTGATCCTGTTCTTTCGTAAGGTCCGCCAAGTATTATCACTCCAGAATTACAAGATAGCCATTTTAATACACCTGGGTAGAGAGGGACACACATAGGTCATACACCTTTTCCAAGGATGTAAGCACCGATCGAGCATCGAACACAGGACCTCTCGTTTCATAGGCAATTTTTTTAAAAATTACTTATTCTTCTAGTTATAAGCTCATGAAAGTACGGCGATTTATCATCGTGCCAATGTCATTCTTGTTACATTTTCAAGATCACCTAAAATTTATGTTCTTTCGAAATTGCTTTAACAATTCCTCACCCAAATCCAAATTGAACATGGCCACAAGGTAATAATAGGTTTCTCCTTCCATTCACTTTGTATAGATGATCTATTATCTGTATAAGTCACTCACGAACTATGGACACAACAGATCGACGTTGCTACTACTATTTACAAAATATTTACGTATATTACTAACAATACTTAATGATTGTCATAAATATTCACAAAGTCATATATACCAACACAGTTATGCTGTTAATGCTTCACATCATTCAGTACTTATCAGATTTGGTGACATAGTATCGCTATTTCAGTGGTAGTATAGTACATGCATATATAATAGTTAAATCTAAAGTACTTACACGATTGCTGACAAAAACAAAATATATTTACTTTAGAAATAAACAGTTTGTTCTCATTGGTCCATGGTCAAACAATTTGGTTCGTTTGGTTTCAAAACCTATAATGAATAGGCGACGATAAACTCTAGAAATAAAAATTAATTTTGAAAGAAAAAGAAGAAATAAATAATGGCTAAGAGTCATTTTTTATGTAGCAGACAGAGAATTCTGATCTGTTGAGACCTAGAAAGACATTAACCCTGTGTAAAATAATAATGCACACAATGGTCTCTCTGCTACCATCGATGTACAGCCTGGCTAACATGAGGCGTAATTTCGATGGCGTCAGTCCTTGCGCTAATTGAGCCAGTTGAATCCAGTTAACCCTTGTATGCCAGTTATCAGGTTATTAAAAGTATCATTTGCAACCCATGCAGTATACTGCAAAATGTGTTGATTCAACACCATCTCGGTATCAATATTGGGCTGGCTACGCCAGAAAAGTGTTAAAACAGCACCACTTTGATATTGGGCTACATCAGATAAGTGTAAAAACAACACCAGTTAGTGTTAAAATAACTCCAGTTTGATTCGAAACTGGTGTTGTTTTAACACTATCCGGTGTAGCAGGGCCGCGGAGCATTTTTAAAGTTTGGGAGGGGGGGGGGGGAGGGGGGTGATTTGATTTCACTCATTAATGACAATTTTCGATTCCCCCCCCCCCCCGAGGTTTTATGACACGTGTCTACTAAAAAAGGTGGGGGGGGGGGGGCCTTCAGCCCCCAGCTCCCCCCGTTCCGCGGCCCATGTGTAGCCCAAAATAGATACTGAGATGGTGCTGAATAGACCGCTTCTGTAATGTATACAAATTTATGCACATATATTCTCTGAGCACCTAGTGACGAGCTATTTCATTAACCTGCTTTTTATAAATGAGCCTCAATGCTTGGAATCCAGTTTGCATACATTATTTGTTGCTATGTCCGGCAAGCTTTCAGGTTGTCAAGAATAACCTTTGTTTGAAAGGTATGTATAAAATTTGCATACATTACCGAAGCGGTCTATTAACACCCTGGTTTTTGCAGTGTACGGTCTTTTGGGCTTCATGAAAGAGTGATTGCATGATGAATATTGCATACAATACCCGGCGTGTAAGTTTATTGCCTTCACAGGAACGATTAGCGCTTGTACTATGACACTATCGAAATTATGATTGCCTCCTGTGTGCCTAGGCCCGACTAGTCACACTTAAAGAGAAGGTCGAGTTCTGGGAAAGGTGAAAAAATAATTCATATTCGATATATGATGAGAAATAGCTAAAGTGTTCGCGCCGAACATTCATGCCATTATGTGTGTGCAGTCCCATATACCCATTTCTGTGTGCAGTGCTTGTGCTTTTCAGATTGGATAAGTTTCTTTCATTTTGATGGTTACAAAACCTCACACTATATACACCAGTTCTTATGTAGACACGGTCACCCTTTCCCAATAGACCGGTTCTGTAATGTATACAAATTTATGCACACTTCTTCTCTGAGCGCGTAGTGACGAGCTATTCCATTAACCTGCTTTTTATAAATGAGCCCCAATGCTTGGAATCCAGTTTGCATACAGTACTTGTTGCTATGTCCGGCAAGCCTCCGGCAAGCTTTCAGGTTGTCAAGAACAACCTTTGTTTGAAAGTTATAAAATTTGCATACATTACCGAAGCGGTCTATTGCGTTGAGAGAGTTTCTTTCACAATGTAATCTCATGACCAGAACTCAACTTTATCTTTAACTGCAGTATTCCTATTATACATTCAGTGTTAATTTGGTTAAATGCTTTGGGAATGTATTTTTCGTCATATCCAGAACTCAGGGCTTCTTTTATAATCTAAAAAGAAAAAAAAAATGAAAAGAGATACATACAAACAAATAAACAAGCAAACAAAGCATAGAAAGCAAAACGAAAAAACAAACAAAAACAAAACAAAACAAAACAAAACAACCGAATAGAAACTCATACTTCGGTGCGAATGTCAGCAAATCATGGAAATAAGTTGAACTCTAAAAGAGTTTGGTTTATAGCGACGATCTCTTACCAAAAGCACCATATTCTTTAATGCATTCTGTTGCGTCATAATATGATAATTAGTCATGTCGCTTTTATGCTACGCAAAAAAAAAAAAATCTGAAGGTATTGAATATCAATGCATTAATACATTGTTTTTATGCTTAGGCCTTAATCATAATAACGCAACAGGATACATGTATATATTTTTCATCATATCCGTCATGAAAAGAATCTGCGCTATTGATGTGTCCAACACGCGTCATGTGACAAAATACAATTCCCACTAGCCTCATGCAAATGAGCAAATTGCCATGGAGGGTAACATCTGACGCCACGATCTGTGAATAGTAATACTATTCACGGATACTATTTAAAACGTATGACATTACCCACGAAAAGTGCGTACTACATAGTGACGACATTCATTTGCGCGTATAAATGCTTTTAGGCACCGGCGCGTGATAATGTCATCATTACGTATTTGATATCCGCGCAAATTCATCCCTTCTTCAAAACTGTGTACGTACGTATGCATGCGGTCTACCATAGGCCTACCTGGTACAGATATGATCGTAAGTAGATGAGTAGATCTTTAGGCTTTAGTTCAAGATGACGGATATAAACCAAGTACTGCCTACATTCGAGTCTCTGGTTAAACTATGGTACTGACGTGCAGACGACCATTTTCATTCGGGGCTGCGCCCCTCATAAAAATAGTTCTGGTTTACGTCACCTCGGGGACCATATTTCCCCACCAGACCCTCTCATGACAGTATATCTTTGTATAATAGAAATGTTACTATCATGTCTAAATTGCACATAACTTGGTAAAGTAAAATGTCTACATAGTACATAAATCGGCAAGTCCAAGCTATACAAGTATTGTTCCGTGGGTTATCGACCATAATAAGTCAGTTCGTAATTACTACATGGTACAAATGACCCTGAAATGACCCCACTTTGTATGCGCATGCGCATCTGTTTTGGTGGGCATGTAATGTAACCTAACATGATTGTAAAATCGTACTGGTGCGCGCGTCATGGTTAATTGTACACGGTACAAATGACCTTTATCTGCACATGCGCAAATTGTAATTACGAACTGTCTTATTATCTAAATTTGGGTATTTATGATGATAATCAATATCCCTGCTGGACTTAGGATAAAATCAAATAAGAAGTAAAATGATATATTCGGAATCAATTCACGTTCGTAACTGCTCAATACCAGATAACGTATACGGGACACCAAATACAAAGACTTTGGACATGCCGTTTTACAATCTTTCTGAATATTATTCCGATTAATTTTGTCCAACAATATGAGTAAAAACAGATTAATAATGTCCGCCTATGGATCCTGAATTCATACGATACAGAAAAAAGTACCGGACTACAAATTATTCAGTATAAATGAAAATTTCAAATGCAATACTAAATACTTCTGTGATAAAACATACTTCCCTTTTTTTCAGTTTCAGAGTACTTCAGAATTATCTTTAGGCAAAGTAATATAAATATATCAACAAAAGTACAGGACCTACATGTATTTCACGTCGAGGTCAAAATTATGGTTGTACCGCACATGCTCCTGTGACACTTGACCCCTGGTCAATATACTGCATTAATAGGATTCGTAGATACATTGATGCTAAAACTCAACCCAGGACCATATACTATATCCAACAATCACCCTAAACCTAACCTAAACCCTAACACTAACCCCAAAACCCAAATATCTTTGACGAATTGAAGCCCGGAGCAATAAAGTCGCTGGAGTACATATGTCAGCGCACCCCATATTGCAAATACATATCAATACCTACCATTTCAGGTGGTGGTGCAGCTACGAGGGCGACAAATACAGATAGGATGGACAGAGAGAAAGAGAAGAAGAAAGGGAGATGGAAAAACAAAACTTAAAGAGAAGATGACATCTCTTACTACCTCCAACACCCTTTCATTCACATAGTAAGGGTGATCCAACATTTAGAGTTAGGATCAGGGTTGGGTTCATTGATGAATTCAGGGTCGAAGTTGCTAATTCGGTTAGTGTAAAAAAAAAAAAACTGACCATAATTAAGTGTCCCCTCCTTGATCATGACTCTACACCACACATTGGATGCAAGGTTGCCGCTGTTTTCATCACCTGTGCATCTTGATGGGAAATTGAGGAATGTCGACACAGGAATTCGTCCACCAGTTTTTCCAGTCGGGTGAGACAGGACGTTGGAATGTACCAGCTCTTGCTGCTTTTTTATCTGTCAAGAGTCTGTTGACCACCTGGCACATCTGCTCCGGCTCAAAGAGCCATGACTCGGTGGTCGTGGTTATAAATCCATGTTTCTTCCACTCAAAGTACTTGTTGTAAAGATGGTCGTTCTTGTCTAGGAGGTTCACGTAGTTCGCAAGATCCTGCAGTGTCGCGAAATCCTGGACGTGGATAAAGGAATTCGGAGGCGCTATTGCCTCGTAGTCCGAACGCGGAGGTCCAAAGACAATTGGAACTAGATCCTGTAGGTACGCGTTGTTCCAAAACTTTTCAGTAATGTAATCCCGACAAGCGCAGTTCTCAAGCGCAAGGTAAAACTTGAATTGTCCCAGGACACCACTGCATGTTTGAGAGTCCTTCGTACCTGCAGGACAGGCTTCTTGATCACCGCACCTGCCGAACATGCCAACATCCAGGAGTCTCGATAGTTCCTTGACGAACCCTGTCCTGTTCCAGTGAAGCCATGTGGAATTGCAGTTGGAGGCCAGCCAGGCGACCTGTCGTGTCCGACCACTTGCCCAATTCCTTGTATCATTCAAACCAACTGATGGCTTACTGGTGTCGTAGTAACCAAACCTGGCATAAAGCTGCGACTCCCTGAAGCGATATGACATGACATAATCGTAAGCGTCGTGGTAGTATTCTTTAGGAGGAACGATGCTTTCCTTAGTATTAACGGGACTCTCCTGGGAGTAAAAGATCCACTTTTGGCCTTCAGGTCGTTGATTCATCAATTCGGACCAATCCCACTGTGTCCGATGTAAGAGCAAGACGGCATCGCTTGTTTTCAAGGTTTGATAACTGGTGTCTATAACCAAATTGATGCCACAGGATAATCCCGGGCAGGGTTCTATTCCGTGCAGTCTGTCTTCGTTTCCCCATATATGAACTTGTCTAACGCACTCTGGTCTGGGTTGCGCTCTGCGAATCACAAGCTTTGTGTCTTTCAACTCCTGGTGTCTAGCGTCACCAGAAGAACTGTCATTCTGTAGGACAACGCGTGCAGGAGAAACTTCTCTTTGAAGGTTGATTTTGTCTTTCTTATTGACCATACGCCTACCATCACCACCTCCTCGTCCTTCAATGTCACGTCCTTTCTGCATGAACATCCATATGTCTCTGTGGTCTAGAGGACGTCCGTATACGTCCTGGCCCACAAGATGGACCTGTGGGTTTCCACCTGTCACTGTTCCAAAGGCCCCTCCGATCACATCGTATTGGTAGGAGATCCCTAAGAGACAGAGCATGCATGCGCAGATAATGGCATACAGGGTGAGACGTTTGCAGGGCATCGTGGGAGATATGAGACGTTTGTAGTGCATCTTTGGAGCTATGAGGCATATCGATGCTACCTGATAGGAAAAAAAAAACATATAAAGTAGAATTCATGAAAGTTTATCGTGTCTAAAGTGTTAAATGAATGCAGTGTACCCAGCAGAAAGGCGCAAACAGGATTTCTTTTTTCTTAATCTTTTTAGTTTTGATTCCGAAGTGATAACTGCTAACAATTTGACAACGTCTAGACTTGACGTCCAAAAACGGTCAACAATCTTGCAAAGCTGCTTTTAAAAAAGTAAATAATTCGTTATCCCCGCATCCATTCGCGCTCTTCTGCGATCACACGACGAAGAAATTCCAAGCTAAATCGAAATTTGCTAATCGAAATGGCAAAGAATGTAAACACATTAGGCCATTTTTCTCCTAATGGCGCTGTCACATATTACGATTTATATATCATATACGATTCATATATCCTCCCCAAAATTTGAGGTGGGGGGGGGGGGGGGTAGGATGGCCTGTATTATCATCCCCCAAATATTTCTGGATAAAATAAATAAGAATTATGATACATTGACTTAAAACTAATAATTATCCAAACTCCTTATATTTGATCTTGAAATACCATCACATACATTGGCGTAGATCCGTGTGCATTCCTTCTTTTCATTAAAGACCCCAACCGAAGCCAAAATGGAATAGACAAATTAAATATCTACAGAAAGCTGTTTATTCTCTGAATATAACAATGCAAGCTTCATGAGCTTTCATTGCCTGCGGGAGGAGTAAGAGCATCTCAAATCTTTGGATTGGAGGGCTTGGAAATGGGCAGCCGTCGAGTATAATCACAGGCCTGCGGGGGGGGGGGGGGGGGGGTCGAAATTTATGACGTCATTTCGTGTAGACGTCCCGAACATTTTGATCCAAGTCTGCATGCGAAATGTACGTGGTGTTTTTTTTTCTTGATTTGGAAGTCATTCATGCATTACAATGGAAGATATGGTGTTTCAAAGTATTCAATTGCATCTTACATTGTTACAGAAATGAAAACCGAAGTTACAGCTATTATTTTGTAACCAAAACACACATTATAGGCGTCTTGAGTGTTTGGCCCAGCGCAGGCTCAGCTGAGCTGAGCTGCACGAATGTCTCGATAAGACGGCTTGCTCCGCGTCTCGCTCGGGCAGGGTCTAGCGTTACTGCGTATGGAGCTGTGCCTCTTGACTGCGCTGCGGACGAGTTCCATTTATTTTTCTCGATCACTCGAGCTGTAATTTCTAGTTCTAAGGCAGCGGTTTACCCTGGCAAAATTTGGTTACAACACATTCCTAGTTTTCTTTAAAGACACTGACTATTGATTAATGATTTGGAAACTCATAATAATGGAATTCTATCAAGTTTTTTGTAGGTTAATTTAGTTAGACTAGAACGAAAAATAAGTCTACGATCTACATTGTATGGTTTCAGAGATATTTCCCGCTGAGACTGCTTCTAGCTTCACAGAATCCCTGAAATTTATAGGAGAGCCTCTGAAGTCTGAAATGTTATAAAAATAATCAAACTGCAGTGCTATAGATGATAATTGATTTCGGGATGTACTCTGACTCCATGAAAATTTTTCTTCCGAGTTCTGGGCACGAAAACCTCTCTCATGTCATTCCCTCTCAAAAAACCCAAGGCAGTATCTGTCAGATTAAGAAAGTCACAATTTTTTTCTTCAATTTTCTGTTCAAAATCTTGATGGAGGACTTAATTTGCTTATGCGGCAGGAATGGGACATGTAAATAAAACCTGTCACAATATGGCAATGATGGCATAACTCGATAACAAATTGTTAGATTTCAATAATTATTTTCTGTTTGCATTTCTCTTGTTAGGACCTAAGTTATAACTTTAATGTAGACTATAGATATGTTGTTGACATTTTCTCGATTTGTATTTCTGGGTGTTATACAGCTATCAAAACTTTCACAAAACTTGACAAACTCCGCCCACAAAAGTAACTGGCTATTGTACAAAAGTTATTCACTGTCCATTGTTTACGCGCCGCTACGTGCGCCAGCCACAGAGTTGTCTACACGAGATGACGTCATAGGTGTATCGGCCGAGCGAACCCTTGTTATTACGTAACCGGGAGGGGGCGGACAGTGAGGTGTTCTTTCTGCTTTTTGTGGATTATCGAAAGGAAAAATGATGTTTACCCACATGTATTTGTATTCTACGTCTACTTAGCTTTCCATCGATCTATGGTTGTATTTGCTTCAGTTGGGTTCTTTAAAAACCATTTTGGGATGTTCAAAAATGCAAGTTTTATAGACAGATTTTTGAAAAAGTCCTTAGGTGGTGTGGGAGGGTGGATACCCCCCTCCTACACCCTCCCACACCCGATCGGTAGCTTCGCTCCCTCGCCGGTCACCCCCCCCCCCCCCTCTCCCAATCATGAACAAGGATCGACACCCCTGTTCACAACTTACGCCCAACGATAGTCTAGTTCATGAACAGCGCGCGGCAGCGTACGCCGACGAACACGTGTCGTAACCTATCGACGATTCAAATCATAACCGCACTAGACATCGAAGTATTACTACCGCTGGCGATTTAGCCTACATTTGCAGACATAATTATGAAAAATTTGGGGAATACGCTGGCGTTCATCGAATAAGTTATGGGTAAGTTTTGTATAAGTTAAGAGCACGCTGAAGCACGCTGGTGTTACGTCGTAGTACGGCGAGGTCGTCGAAAATCTTTGTGCATGCACAAAAATTTTCGGCGTATGCCAGCGTATGGCTCATGCGTCCCGCGTAAAAGTTGTAGGTATAAGCTACGTGATCGATGACACACGTTCACACACGTTACTTGTAAGTTACTCATAAGTCGAAATACGTCGAGATAATGTCTAGTGTACCCAAAACCTATTTTCAGCCTATGAGTAACGTGCTTTGAACCTATGTGTAACTTATATCGAACTTATCTCCATAGGACATTGACGTATGTAGATGCGTATTTGCCGTGTTCCGGACGACCACAGAACTTACTGAACGTGTTTCTAACTTACAGCTACCTTATAAGGGCGTATTGGCAGCGTACTTCGAAGTTTTCTGCGGCATGACGGTGATGTTGATACTGCGATGTCTAGTGCGGTTATGATTTGAATCGTTGTTGTTGTTATTATTGATTTGTGTTAAATTGCAGTCAATCTTGACTATTATCATCAACATTTTTTTCTCGTTATTTTTGTTTTCACAGACGTACTTTAATCATATAAATTAATAGAAGTCAATTCTCTTAATCGTTGAGCGGCAGCCTTTTTGTAGGCTACGACACATGATCGTCGACGATACGCTGCCATGCCGCGCGCTATGCATTCAAAGCTCATGTACAGTATTGGTAGCAAAAAAGGAAATTGGAAAGAAACATGTTAAATATAGTCTCATGTTGTTCTCATTGTATCAAAGGATGTCCGTAAGAGATCATTTGGTATTCCATCAATGATTTCTGGTGAATTTCGGTGTAAATATCTGTAAGGAATGCTCGATCACTGCCATTATGCTAGGACCCTTCCACCCCGACGGCTCCCCGCACAGTGTATAGAACATGCTGCCTTTGTTGGGATTTTACGTGCCTGTCCAGCACATAAATCAGTTTTTGCCTCTTAATTTGTTTAATATTAAACTTTAGGAGGCGAAATCTTCACAGTGTCTTAATATTGCTAGTATCTTGCTATTTATCAACAAAAATTGAAGAAGTCTGACGAACAGTTTTTGAGGGCTTACCAAAACTCTACCTGACCTTTAAGTTAGACCATCGTTGGGCGTAAAGAAGTTGTGAACGCCTGCAACACACTAAGCATTTAATGGTATAAGTTATCTATAAGTTATCGAGACGTTCTATTTAAGTTACTAATACGTTATGTATACGCCAAATCGTTATAAATACATATACGTGTTTACGCCCAAAATGGGAAGAAAAAAACTTCGTCCGGAACACGTCAAATACGTCTACATACGTCAATATGCTTTGGAGATAAGTTCGATATAAGTTACACATAGGTTCAAAGCTCGTTACTCATAAGTTTTGGGTACGCTGGACATTATCTCGACGTATTTCGACTTATAACATGTATAAGTAACTTACAAGTAACGTGTGTCACCGATCGCATAACTTACCTACAACTCATGGGGACGTATGAGCCATACGCTGGCATACGTCGAAAATTTTTGTGCAGGCACAAACATTTTGGACGACCTCCTGTACTACTACGTATACCAGCGTGCTCTAGCGTCCTCTTAACTTATACAAAACTTACCTATAACTTATTCGACGAACGCCAGCGTGATTCGCCAAAATTTTCATACGTCGGTATACGCTGGCTAAATTGCCAAGGTGTGACAGCTACTTCATGCATAAGAGCGAATTCTTTCATCATACCTACCTCCTAACCATAGGCGCCGGAAGTGGGGGGGGGGGGGGCGGTCGCCCCTCCCAACGAAAAAGGGGGGGGGGGGCAAAATGCATTTTCGCCCCCCCAAACCCCCCCCCCCCCCATAAAAAAAAAAAAATCAGTAGTAAAGGAGTAAAATTGGAGGGGGAACCAAAAAGAAAATAAACAAAAATAAAACCTGAATTGAATCACATCGCAAATGTTATTCCATTCAAATAAAAGAAGAGTATACAGGAATTAAATTTCATTTTTCGTATTCATGGAGATCACTGAAGACAGATAAAGCATTCAAACTTTTAACTTTAACGTAGTGGAGGTTTTGTATTAGACGTGTTTAATAGTGAAATATTCTGAAAGGTGTGTACGTGCGTCTGTATTGTTGTGAGAGGGTGGGAAAGCGTATGTGTTTTTTTAGGGGTGAGAAGACATGAGCCCTTGAAAGGTGAGCCCCCTTGAATGTTTGCCCCCCCCCCCAATCCCAAACTGTTTCCGGCGCGCCTGCTCCTAACATGTTACACCCTTTAGTTGCTTTATCTTCAAATTCTCATAATTCATATTATACATAGTGTATTTTAGTTTCAGCTTCAGTTTAGTTTTATTTCCACAAATCAATCAAAACACAAATTATGCATTGTTCTGCAAAATCAAAATGCTCTGACAAAGTAAAAAAAAAAAAAAAAAAAAAAAGGTTATCAGCATTTTTGTTTTTTGGGGGGACATTTTACTCAACATTTCTCGGACAAGCAAAAAAAGGTTATCAGCATTTTTTTTGGGGGGGGGGAATTTTTACTCAAAAATTCTATGACAAGCAAAAAAAAAAAAAGGTTATCAGCATTTTTGGGGTGTATTTTTACTCGAAAATTCTCTGACAAGCAACAACAAAAAAAAAACACACCAGAATTATGCTAAAATTTTGCTAGATTTTGTCAAATTATGCTAGCATAATGCTAGATGCTAAAGCGGTAAAAATTCTGCCAGAAAGCAGAATTCTGCCAACTCTGGCAACCTTGAAGGGGATCTGCAGCTGTTATTTCATTGTGAATGATTTTAAACATTTTAGCATAGTAAACATGGTAAATGATGCAAGATATATAGAAGCCATGACGTAATCGTGAGTGTACACATGCACGTTATAAAAAGAGGATATCATAAATGTATCGAATGCAGAACAAAGTCATATTTGGGTTTATGACGTATATAAACCGATACAGTGAAAACATAAACATAGCATTCATGATTTGTAGGAATACACAGCTGCAGATACCCAAGCAATAACAGGACATATAAACAAGGACACGTAAAAGGGACATACTTGTATATAACGTTACTGAGAACAACAACACAAAATGATAAGAATAATCAAACAGTTATATGTAGACATCACATAAAATACTTTCACCATGAAGAAAAAATGGATATCACGTGACGTCAGACATCCGTATATTTTTCGCGATACCGATATTTTGACGTCACTTTTTTGTTATTCTGGACATTCGAAACTATCGATATCTCGACAATGTATCGCGATAACGTTTGTGCGTGACGAACCTCTAAGTGTACATGTATGTTTGTCTACTATGATTCTACATTTATTTTTTACATTTTAAAAAAATCTATCTAGGCTTACTCTTGTAGGATATAAATAAAAAATACCATGCACTCTTTTTCGAGGCAGTACCTATTGAAATTATGGATTCTTCGGTGACTGGCATATTTTCTTCGGGGCTGCGCCGAAAATAGTGCTATGCCAGTCACCTCAGAGAATCCATAATTTGAACTGGAGCCTCTCAGTGCAAGGTACACTTGATTAATATATTTTAAGATCTAGCGGACCTACAAATACCAATCAACGGGCCCTGCATCCAAAAGGCAGAATTATCAGTCTATGTTTTCAAACGAAAACAAATTGAGTATCTTTCTTCTTTTTCTTCTTTCCCTATATTTATTCAATCATGATGGTTTAGATATAATAATATATAGTAATATATAAAGTTGATTCTGTTGTAAAATCTTAGACTGACGATGGAGTATGCATGAATTCGAAACATGTACCATTCCTTAAAATGGCATTAAACTGGCAAAACTTGAACAGCGCCACCTTACAGTAACTGCTAAATTGAGATCATAATTTGAAAATTAATTGTATTTTATTTTGAAATCCGACCAACAGCTGTTTGGAAAATAGGCACATTTTATATTTCTGACTAATATTTTTGACGTTGCACATGTGGAAAATTGCTCACAGATACATTCTAAGCTTCTAGAAACTAGAATGTTGCATGATGGGAAAATTAGAGGCACAGATACTTTTCAAATCCTGTTGAAAGATTGCGCCATTAGGAGCTTCAATTTACTGTCACTTTAAAATGCTATGTTTTCTTCATCGTTTTTATTTTGAAACTGTGATCGTGACGTCCTTTTGGAAATTTCCATATAACTACCATCCCCCAAACATGCTAAAAAAGAATATGAGGACCGTCTTAATTTCATATTCGGCCTGGATATTTTACCATGTAAGAACACTTTAGGTGCGTGTTGGTAAATTTGGACTGACTGTCTGACATCCCCATCCTATATTCAAAATGATCTGGATATGCCCCCGAAGCATGCAAAGCTGGCAATTCGATCTGCACAAAGAATCACAGAGACAATATTCATCTTCCGGTGTAGTTTCCTGTTTATTTCATTAAACCTTCGGGGGTGTTTGTGCTTATTGTCAAAGTCAGTGGCAAAGCATGGGTCTAGATATGGAGGGGTCACCTGCGTAACGGGGGAAGGGGGGGGGGTGTGGGAGGGTGAGACACCAACGATATTTCTCCCCCCCCCCCCCCCATATGATCTCGTGCCTTTGTATCTACGCTACTGGTCAAAGTACATTCTCCTTGCAATTGTCAACTTAAAAATAATCTCGAGTTCCGGCAGTGACGGAAAATTAGTCCCCAAAACCCCAACAACAACAACAACAACAAATCAAAACAACAACAAAAAACAACAACAACAACACACACACACACACACACAAAACCCCCATTCCAACACTTTATTTCAAAATATATAGTATCGTGGAAGACTAATACGGCAGAAGATGACAAGGAATTAAATACCAGGAAGTTGCGTTCGTCTTTCCAAGCACAGACTAAAACTGTGTAAACACACGGCCCCAAATATTAATATTTGTGTTGTAAAATGCGAGTTCTAGTAAGTTTTTTGCTTTTCTTACATTACATCTTCCTGGACAACAAATCATTAATATAGCCAGTGGCGTACCCAGGATTTTTTACAGGGGGAGCAAATTTGTCAACTGTCAAATTCTGCTTGGAGGGAGACCCGTATTTTTTTCTTCTCGCCAGCCCTCCAAAACTCGCTCAGTAGGGGGTGGCGACAATTTTTTTTTCTCCAGCCCTCAGAAAGTCGCTCAGTGGGGGGGGGGGGGGGGGGGGGGGTATCAGACGTTTTGCTCCATGATTCTCTGACAAGCAACAAAAAAAAAAAGTAACAAAAAAAATTTCTGTCAAAAGTTGTCAGGGGGGGGGGCACTCTGCCCCCCTGCCCCCCCCCCCTTGGGTACGCTAGTGAATATAGCATTATAAATGATTTAGAATAAATCAAGAAATACGGAAAAAAAATTATTATATCAGGTTCAGGTTCGCTTTATCTCATATTCACATTTCACATTTCATTTTTAAAAATACATATTGTGAGTTTTGTTTACAAGAAATAATAATGATAAGAATAATACAGCGTGTTTTCAATAAACAAAAGTACATACAAATATATTGCATCACTCTGGATTACTTGTCGTTACTTGTAAATAATGACTAACAAAATTGGAAATGAGGATATGAAGGAGTCTAAGGTAAAAGCAAAGCGTGTTGGTTATATGCTCCAGAGAGTAATTCAATATAAGTCTTACAAGGTTATGAGAATTAACAAGTAACAGTTGAAGAAAAGTGTAAATAAAACAAGTACATGTATTACTTTTGTGAAGTACATTGTGATTTTGAAGTGTAATTTTTTTCCCGGGCTTCATTTTTATGCCATAGTACATACACTGATAGCTTGTAGGGCCAGGCAGCTCAGATTTTATCAAGCCTCTACAAAGTTAACCAAATCGTGCTCCATTTTAAAGTTTAGAAACAAACTAACAGGCAACTTACAAATGGGATATTTTTTTCGGAATTATGCCCCACCTTACAAAATCCTGGATCTGACCCTCTAAAGGCCTCTATCATTTCAGGTGTGATTAAATTCCAGTCAGTTCACAATAATCAGGGAGGAGAAAGAAAAAAAAATGGACAAACTAAACAACTTCTAACTGAACTTTTGAAAGTTCAGTTAGAAGTAGAAGAGTAGACAAAGATCATTGCCGCAGGGCCTACTGGTATAATTCAAAGAATGCATTCGCGAACAACGAGAACGTTATTACTAAAATCAGATGAATATTTCATTTGAGAGAAAAACAGATTCGTTTACTTTATGGGGCGGTGCTAGAGCTTTCTTTATTTCTGTATACATGGGGTCGGGGATGCGTGAAATAATTACAGGATAGCATAAGCTGTGGGGGTGGGGGGAGGGGGGGGGGCAGGGAGCTGCAGGTACCCCGTCCGAGAATTTTGAAATCTTATTCGGACAGTATGGTCTATAATTGTGCTGTTTGTACATGCAGGGCTATATGATCTTATCGTGTATTTCGATGAGCAAATCAAATTTTTACTATAATAGAGTGTCCAAATTATTGCTCACTCGCTTCTTGCTGGCAAAATTTAAAAACTGGAAAACTGATATTCGGGCAAGCGACGTCCCCCAGCTGGTTATATCCGGCTTATGACAGGTGTATATATATATATAAGTTTGATTTTCATCATCGGAGAGTCTGCTGATAAAATACAAATTTCTCGAAGCATATGTAAAAACCTGGCGCATGCACTTTTTTGTTCAAGGCAGGTATAATTACTGGTTAACTGAAATTCAACTTCTTGGGTGAACAATACAATAATCAGAATGATAGGGTTCATAAAGTGCTAGAAATAACTGTTTTAGTTCCTGGAGATGATCTGAAATAAAAGGTCGAAAATTTGAAACTCGTCATGACTCTGATCGGAGTATTATTTCTAGCACTATATATTCACATTTTCTGTGTTAATAATGAATAGGGTGAACATGCCCTATACTGGACACACTGGTCAGAATGCACAAAATCAGGGGATTCACCATTATTTAAACTAACGATTTACTATGGGCGGTCAGAAGCGCATATAGATATAACAAAAGCAGTCAACATACAAACAAACAAACCAGACCAAAAAAAAAAACAAAAAAAAGAGCAAAAAACAAACAAACAACAAACAAACAAAACAAAGGAAAAGCCAACTACAAAAAAAAAACAAAACAACAAACCTCCTATATTTCTTAAGAGAAAACAAAACCAAACAAACATTTTGTCCGTATTCACTAGCAATATATTTCTGCTACCGATACGTAACACCTAATCCCTTTTAAAAACTTTTTGACGAAAGTTCATTAACAGGCTGTAAATTGAAACAAATCAAACGAGTGATTTATATTACTACAACAAAAATGTTTGAAAAAATTATTCATCTGGTAGAAAAAGAAGATATAAAAATGTTAATATTTGAGGACAGTTATAATATTCCCTCACTTAATATGATCAAAAATGTTCATTTAAAAAAATTAACATTGTTTGTTGGTCTGCCTGCTGATAGGATTTTTAACATTGTTTTTTTTTTCAGAATGATTTACCAGGACCTTTCGCTGTTCTAATTCTGTCCGTATCTAATTGCACTCGTTCACCACATAAGGATTCAACCTCTGAAAACCTTGCCCTACGTGGTTGAATTACGTGACGCTAGATCTATAGAAAACATAAATTGGTCAGGAGCGTCGGTGAATCATCACCAAAGCGAGAAGGAGGGATGGGGGCATGTGCGTACCGAGGAGGGGGGGGGGGGACAGGTGTTCAAACACACCCCTTTAGCATTGCTGATAACTTTTTTTTTTTTTTTTTGCTTGTCAGAGAATTTTGGACTAAAAAAAAAACCCCCTTTAAAAAAAATCCTGGATACGCTACTGGATGGGGGGTGGGGGGGGGGGGGGGTGTCGAGTTTAACTTACAGTATCAACCGAACTATATTAAATTCAGAATGTAAATGGATGATAAATATACACAGTATTCTGCTATTATGTTAAAGGCCTTCTTATTTTGTTGTTATAAATTCACGTTTCGCATTGATCTACCTCCATGAGATTTTAAAAGAAGAGCAATATGCCATTGCTACCGATACAAGCACCTACCCCCTTTTCAACTTTTTATCCCAATTTGTAATAGTAAAATATTTAAATGAGAACTGAACATAAGGCATATTTACTATGTTATTAGCGGATCTTAGGCGGGGAGGGGGGGGGGGGGGTGGCATAGGGTAAGTGACCCATGGCAAAATCCATACTGGCACAAAAGAGAAAAGGTGTGCACAAATATGTGTTTGTATGCCCCGGCTAGCCTACACGTAATAGGTTGATTATTTTTTTGAATTGTTTCCTATTCTTTCTCGGCCTGGACATTGACTGAATATGATTGGCCTAAATCAGAGGCGGATTTAGGGGGGGGAACTGGACCCCCATACCCCCCTCCCCCGAGCGAATTTCGGAGGGCTGGCAAAATTTTTTTCTCTCGCCACACCCCCCCCCCCCCCCCACCCACTGAGCGACTTTTCGAGAGCCGGCGAGACCCACCCCCCCCCCCCAAAAAAAAATAAAAAAAATACGGGTCTCCCTCCAAGCAGTTTCCAAAAGTTGACAAACCTGCATTTTTGTGCCCCCCCCCCGTATACAAAATTCTGGATCGGCCCCTGGCATAAATGAAAGGAATATGAAAAGTGAAGACATGAAAATAATTTTTATGAAAATTCCGGCACAAATGAGAAAGAAATATTCAGAAATATGCCCCAAATGCACACCTAACATGCTTAATAAATTTATAAATTTTCGACCATTTTCCCCATTTTTTTCTTGGCCTGGATCCGACATTGACTGAATAAGTATATTTGGCTCCCGAAACAGGAATATCAAGATTGGCACAACATAAAACACACACACTGCCAAGGAAAGCAAAACCTATACAATCCTGATAATAGGAATTTCATATCATGCATATAATACACATAATACAGAAAAAAAAAGAAAAGAGACTTGAAGTGCCTGAGTGCATGGGAAGGGAAACAATGATAAAGGATGTTAGATTACTACAATGAGCTGCCAAATGGACATACTAGAAAAATGTTTTTCTTCCTATAAATATAGAAGGAAAATTCATGCACATAAACCCCTGGAGGCCGTACGTATTCACGATTATCAGAAAGAGGGGGTGGGGGGGGGGGACAAAACGTTTCAAAACCTCGAACTGAATGAGCAGCACAGCAAAATGAGCCGACCGTTGTGCAAATTTAGTTGGTGATTTTAAACTGCACCAATCTTCTTCTTTTTTTGCAGTTAATGTTGATATCTTAATCTCTCCTCTTTCTCACACTATCTATCTCTCTCTCTCTCTCTCTTATCTATCTATAGCATCTTTTTCCGTCTTTTACCCCTTATTTCTTTTTCTCTTTCTCTATTTTCTCCTATGAATCTCCTCTCTCTTTTCCCATTCACTAACCTCTGTCTACGCGTGTAGGGTAACAAAAACAGCAAAAATCAAGAAAAAGGGAATAAACTCAGAGGTGATAAGAAGAAGATCCGGGTTTCCCTGTTTAGGGTATCAAATCTACTTCTACTGCAATCCCCGTTTAAAGTGCTTCTGAAGCCCCGTCTTAACAGACACTTTTTAAAACGCCTCGACCGGGTTGATATCGGGTTAGATTTCTTTACCCCTTCCTGTTAAGCCGCTCCTACTGAGGTGTTGACCGGAATCTACCCGGTATAATTTTGCCAAAATTTGACTAGGTCCAACGAGGGTAAAATCACGACTCTACCCCTGCTAATTCCGGACAGCCGTTCTGTTAAGCCGCTCTCGGGGTAGTTTCTGACCGGACAGCTCGACATTGCGCAATGACTCGAACTCGATTCTCGTGAAATATCACATTCCCCGCGTTTTGAATCTCCCGCGCGCGCGACAGGAAGTCATGCAGTTCTATACGTTACTATGGGAACCTACCGGTTAGGTTTTCAGTGAACGTCTGTTAAGACGGCGCGCCGGGGTGGACCACCCGTGGTTTTATCACCTGCTGCCCCGCTTTTTTAACCCGGCATTAGTCCCGACTCCGTCCGGACGCGGTCTATTAAAACGGGGCTTCAGAAAGTGATTTACGCGGATGATGTACAGGGAGTTTTCGCATCCGCAACGTACGCGGGATTCTAGGACGGAGATTAACAATTGCGCATGACAAAGGACGCCTAGGCATTCTTTGTCGAAAATGAAAGAACCGGAACGGCAATACCGTGCTAGATCATGCAGATCAAGAGCGCACGATAAATTGCAAATGCATCGTTCGCTCTGAATCTAGGACGAAACTACTGTTCCGGTTCTTCAATTTTATGTGCAATTGTTAATCTCCGTCCTAGAATCCCGCGGACGTTGCTGAACGAAAACTCATGAATGAGACATGCACCCGGTGTCTTTCTCTCTCTCTCTCTCTTTCATCTCACCTCTCTACTCTACCCATTTCTCTAATTTCACTCGCTGTTTTCTTCTCTCTCTCTCTCTCTCTCTCTCTCTCTCACTTAGTCTAGTTCTGGACGTTTTTAATTATTTTGTCCGTAAAACCCCTGTGCGTGCACTCAACGTAGAACGGTGCGAAGTCAACTGATTCACTCTCCCCACAAGTTTTTTTCGGGGAAGGTGAATTTGTGGGGAGAGTGAATCTGCAGTGGACTTCGCACCGTTCCACGTTGAGTGCACGCACACGGGGTTGTAACTTCATGGTTTTACGGACAAAATAATTAAAAACGTCCAGAACTAGACACTTAGCTTTCTCTTTTTCTCTTCTCGATTTCTTCTCTCTGTTACTCTCTGTCTCTCCCCCACCCATCTCTAAAAACATGTCTCTCTCGCTCTGTCGCTCTGAGAGAGAGACACACATACACACACACAAACAAGTACGCACTCTCTCTATCTCTCCTTTACCCCTCATCCCCTCTCTCCTTCTTGTCAGACAAGTAAGTGGTGATCTTTGACCCAATGAGCCTTGGGGCTACCAGCATGAACTGTCCATTCTCGTCACGTATAAAACCGGGTATCATCATCACGTAACATATGACGTTCATACGTGGTTAATCATAATAATATTTCTGCTAAGTATACAGAGGCAAGATATACCATCCTATAAAAAAAGAAAAAAGAAAGAAGTAAAATGGAATAAAGTAAGTAACTGGGCAGAGATAAAAAGTTACGTGACAAACATCTTGACTAGTTATTCGATTGTCTCTCAAATATTCTTGGAAGGCTATATAAAGAAGCATCTCAAAATCTAATTACTGTCTGGCGTACTGTTTGGCAACCACTTCCGGCACCAATCCCCATCTCTCTTTCTCACTGTCGCGGAACAGGGGGGGGGGGGGGGGGGGGTGTTAGTAGACACGTTTCACAAAACCTCGGAAAAAGGCTCGAAAATTGTCATTAATGAGTGAAATCAAATCAGCCCCCCCCCCTTCAAAAACGCCCCGCGGCCCCTGAATATGAATATGTCAATCCATCCTTATTTCAGATTCGAATTAGGAATTAGCCTCTTTTTAATAATGCTTTTATGCGCAGTTTTTACAAAGTCGAGATCACAAACATATCTCATGTCGATTAGACACCGATATCGGTACTCCCTTACAAATAAACAATCCATTACTGTCACGGACCTCATTTTTTTTTCACCGTACATTTTCATCCTGCATTCAGATTTGAGATACGCATAATAACAACAAAACAACCAACCAACCAACCAAAAAACATACAAACAAATAAACACATGAACGCATACACGTATTTAAAAGGATAAAACTCAACATTTCTTCCCAATTCCTCTCATCTATCTATCGTTCCCTCCCATGATCCTCTCTCTGTTCTATCCATTTCCCTTTTTCCCCATTTTCTCGGCAGATGAGTGGGCACTTACATGTTTGCCCTTTGAAAGAAAAAAGCTTCCAAGTATCAATTTAAATCTATGGTTTAAACTGTCTTTTCTAATCACGTCGGAAACCGGGTTGAAACCTCAAGTAATAAATAACGTTGTTACGTCTTAATCAGAACCAATAATTTAGTTACAAGCCGTGTCACCCATTAGCAGACACGAGAAAGGGATTTCCCAGACGAAATAAAGTCATACAATTTCAAAACAAGGCACCAAGATCATGGGTGTCGATCCCGGGGGTGGGGGTGGGGGGGTTGGGGTATATATATCCCCCCAGAAATTTGAGATGGTGGGATGGCCTGTATTATCTTTCCCCCAATATTTTTTTAAACAAATATAAAATTATGATGCATTAACTTAAAAATAATAATTATCCAAACTCATCATGTTTGATCAACAGTCTGGGAGACACGCCCACACACGTGCTCATGAATTATGCGATCTTAATAATTTGCACAGATACGCCACTGTGCGACGAACTTTTACTTATGAACTTTTACTTTTACTTATGACGGTTTCGTGAAACGATGCCCTATACCACAGAGACAAATGATAATCAAACGCTGGCGTTATTTCATGAATAATTTGAAAGCGTAAATTTCTAGTAATTTGGATGCCAAGAAGAATTTATCCAAAGGTGAAAGGAGACTGCGGTGAAAAAATAAAAACCTCTTCAGCATTAATTTGTAAAAATATATTTCAAAAATATGGAACAGTAATCAGCAGGGGCGGCGGAGCGTTTTTCAAGGGTGGGGGCACCTAAAAAAAAGACACTTTAAAAAGGGGCACCTATAAATGATGAAAACAAGGCGGAAAAATACAATTTTGAGACATTACTATACAGTACATGCATTCTAAATAATGCACTATCGAAGATAATTTTCGATATATTACTGGACATATCATTGTTTCTATCTTTACATGGTTCGAGATGAAAAAAAAAAACAAACCTACTTTGAAGTTGTGTGTTAAATGGTTTGATTATTTATTTGCGAGTGAGCTGAACGAGAGAACATTAAAAAATTCAGATTTTTAAAAACGCTGACGGCCACGGGTTTTGCATTATTTACAGCGATATGATGATAATAACAACTGTTACTGTAAATTCATGTTAAGGTTATTCATAATTACATGATCATGATAATATTATATTCTAATTCTCCGAATATTTGTGATTTAAGTTGCAAAGTTTCATGTTTTTTTATGTAATTGACACCCTGCTAAAAAGTGGGCGAAACAGCAATTCTGATTGATAAGTTTCATATTTTTTTTATGCTCAGTTCCGACTTCCTGCTTTATCTCCTGTAGTCGGTATGTAGCTTTTATACGTTCCATAGCGTATCACTATCCTATAGTCAGCTTTTTTTTCTTTCTCTCTCTCTCTCTCCCGTTTTTTGTTTGTTGCTTTTTTGTTTTGTTGTTTTTGTTTTGTTTTGTTTGTTGTTGCTGTTACCTTTTTTTAGGGGGGGGATGTAAAGCAAATGTTCAATTGAATTAAATACTGATATTATGTTCATTATGTTCAAATGTGACACGAAATTTTAACAGGTACCCACAGAATTCACACTGTGTCAAAAATCCATCTACATGTCCATGATATAAGGAGGGGGGGGGGGTGGAGTCACTGAAACTTCCTAATCCTCATTCACTTTATTACGGTAATGTACTGGATGATTTTTCTTTGCAATATCTCTATGTCATCTCTTAATATCTCGCCTTCTTTTCCCCGGCTTTCATTCGCGTTCCGAGCAAGTTTCTTCCTCTTCTATATGATTATCTATTTACTGTAGTGGTTCAAAATCAACATGGGGCGGGTGGGGTGGTGGTGTAACAAGACAATACACTTAGTTTCATGCTATCGAAAATGATGGCATCTTTCTTTTCACTTTTAACCCTTTCGAGGCAATTGACCTCAATTTAAGGTCGGGCTCAATAACTTTTGATTCAGATCTCTAAAAAATATACCAGATGTTTGAGAAGAAGGAGCAAGAATTTCTGCACACACTAAGTCCATTTTTGTTGCTTTACCATAATATTGCGTTTGATGCCAAATTTTAAAAGCGAGAATAAGCTTTAAAATTCTTAAATTGACAACACATTGAGAGGTTCCAAATCAGTGGGTTTTTTTTTTAAATCGAAATTCGCAATTCTCTGACTTTTCAACAAAATTCCTAACCATGTATATTGTTTTCAAGGACATTACACCTTATTAGAACCATGTAGCACTAAAAGATAAATATTATTTGTTGCCAATTTGAAGAACAAAATGCGACCAATTTAGCCCTCTAATAATTTTTGTCCTGAAAAGGATAAACTTTCACTTTCATATGAATTCATGTCAGATCATGTCACTTTCGCGTGTTCTTTTGAATTCGAACCAGTCGCAATTAATCTATGAAGTTCACACCTACCCTTTTTCAACATAATAGCGCCTATCAACAGATCAAGGGTATTGTTATGGAGGCTGTAATCGCCTGTTCGCCTGTAACTGTGTAAGCTGGGTAATATTGGGAAATGGCTCGAAATGAGAGGGAAAACGAATCTCCCTAACGAAAAATTATTGATCTTTGCGTGCCACCTGGTATTGCTTTCGGGAAATGGAGCTTAAGGGGTGCAGCACAGGGGAACATGTGCCCCTCACAAAATGAAATCCAATGGCGACAAGGAAAACAAAAGAGAAAGGAGGCTAGCGAAGAAGGGGGAGGGGGGGGGGGGGGACGTCAAAAGAACCCCTTCCCACACCGCCCCCTAACAAATAGCCATGTTAATTTGCACGTCATCCACGGAGACCGGTGCCCGTGCCATAATACTGGTGCCCCCGAAATGCCTGAACCCGCGCTACGCCACTAAAAACCCACCTTACTATTCGATGAAGAGTAGGGGGGAAACCCTGGTGTAGTGGTACACCTGCACATCCCAATCAGTTATATCGGGAGGAGAGACCCGAGGGTTACAGTGATTCAGTTCGCTTTTCCCTTCTCAGGCACAGTCGACGCCAAATACTTAATAATAATAATTCAAATTAAAGGCCGTATAATAAAGATTTGTACCGTCTGCGGCATTCAGCCCTTACAGTTACATGCGGGTAGTGTGTATGTAACTCTATGCTGCAGCCACTGAGGAGGCACCATTAGATGATCGAATGATAGGCAAAAGAACAATACCTTAAAAATAGGGTAAAAATGTAGAAGGGGTGTAATCACTAGCGTACCCAAGGGGGGGGGGGGCAACTGGCATCTTACTGCATGATAACCCTTTTTCTTTTTTCTTTTTTTTGCTTGTCAGGGATTTCGGGAGGAAAACTGGACCTTATAAAATCTGACCCCCCCCCCTCCCCAGTGAGCGACTTTTGGAGGGCTGGCGAAAGAAAACAATCTGATAAGCAAAGTTTCCGCTCACTACTCCTCCGAAGTGTTGCCCTCTTGACACCAAGTCCTTACGCCACTGGGTGTAATCAGTCGTTGACCTTTGCTCTACTGGATTATTCGATCTATAAGCTCGCAGTTTCTTGCTACCTCTTCAGCTGTATGATTATTGTTGCGTGCTGCAGTTGCTTACTAACATCTGACTACATCCTTAAGTTCAGGGTCTTGTTTGAGCATAATGACTAAAACTCCTATATATCCATCCATACAGTACCATACCACATATGTTTAGGTCGTGTATGTTACATACCATCTAGAATACGAATCTCTGTCAGGCTACAGACACAGAGTGATTCATATTCCATTCAAAGCACATTTTTTATTCTTGAAATGAATATATGAAAACATTAATCAATCTTCACAATTGAAGGTTTTCGGTAACACCATGTGGGAGCCTCTGTGAAAAGGCTGTTGATATATTCTTTCGTGAAAAAATAACCCACTTTTTTTTTTTCACGAAAGAATATATCAACAGCCTTTTCACAGAGGCTCCCACATGGTGTTACCGAAAACCTTCAATTGTGAATACTCACTCACCATGGAAACCTACAGAGAACAATTAATCAATCTGCATATCCCGGCCTTGAAAATCGGCAGGCCTATAATATTGGTATAGAAAGAATTTTTTTTGGTGCTTGAACGCCTAAAAATGGAAACTCAGCTACGGTCGAGGTAGTTTTCAAGGCAGACTAAAACTGTACACCGTATATTGGAAAAAAAAAACTTTAAAAAGAAGAAAAGCAGAAAAAGACCAGAGAATGCTTGCTTTTTTTTTTTTACATTGACAAAGTAATAGACATATCCTATGCCTCGATGCACTGATATGAAATTAATTGAATTTCAGTCAATATCTTCATTGTCCATATTTATTTGCTTTGTTTATATGCATAATACATATACAGAAGAATAGAAACATGCTGGAGCATTAATAATAATAATTAATAATTCATATAAGTTACAATGCGCCTATTTTCTCTGTAGAGAAGAATAAGAGAAAAAGGGCAGCATTAAACGAGAAAGTTTTTAGATTACTTTTAACGGGAAGGTCTAGGAAAAGTGAAAAATAATTTGTGAGCTTTCTCATTCCTTTCATGTCAGCTTGGAAGAACATCATAGTAGAAATGTCCCCTGAAAGAAAGATTGCTCTTCAAATGCCCTCATATTCAAAATAAGACACGAAATGTCTGAAATGGCCGAACATTCATGCCACATATGTGTACAGTCCCATATACCCATTTCTGTGTCCAGTGCATGTGTATTTCAGCAAGATTGGGTAAATTTCTTATAATTTTGATGATTCCAAAACCTCAGTATACACAAATTCTTATCTATACATGATGAACCTTTCCCAAGTGCTTTGGGACATTTTATTCACAATGCAATCGCATGACCAGAACTCAACTTTATCTTGAAATGAATCTGGAGAATTGCAATTTCTAATGATTATATAGGTGGTTATTCCATGAAGCAGGACCGACGTTTAGGCAAAAGCAATCAACATACTTGGAAAGGCATCAACATACTCGGAAATGGCACATCGTGCACAAAGTACATAGATAGCATTTGGAAATTAATGCATGGCATTTCTATGTGCCATCGGCCTTTCTGAAGAAAAGGTGTTTAACATTAATTAAATATACTGTGAATATTATGCGTTATTTTATCACAACTGCATCTATGATTTATAAACGCGGTGTTTTTATTATCGAAAGTGTCCACTTTCATTCTTGTATTATGCTCAGTTGAAAAAAACACATTCTTGATGGAACATTATGATATTCAAGAACTGTTATCAATTAGAGAGATAGAGAGAGAGAGAGAGAGAGAGAGAGTAAGAGAGACAGAGAAAAAAATACTAATAGTTCACCGAGTATGAAACTATTTGCACAGCGATGAAGATAGATTGCCACATGTTTTTTAAGCGCCACTTGCTATGCTGGAACCCATTAAGGCGTGCTATATAACAACAAAGATTTATAGCCTTGTCATTATAATGCGGCGTGACTCTTCAGAAAAAAAAAAAACACAACAACATCCAAAAAACAAACAAAAACGGTGCAGTATACAGTTCCAATCTTATCTGTGTAATCAAGTGTATTTCAATACCCAGTCATACCTCTCTCCTTCAAAGGTAATTAATAATGAGGAGGTGAGATGGCTCAGTGGTAGAGCAGTGGTCTCGTAACTGGGAGGACCCGGGTTCGCAATCAAGTGGATTCGCTAGAGCTCTTTGGTAAGGCATTAATCCTCATTACCCTCATTACCAAGTCCCTCGGAGAGGACTTAAAGCCGTTGATCCCCTGATTGATTATTTAAAATCATACGCAAGCTTTCTTAGCAGTCAGGTAAAATAATAATAATAATTAAAAGAAACGATCAAATAACCAAATAATGAGATCCACTTTCTCAATTCAGAGGAGTGGATTTCCATTTTTTATGAGTCATATTCCTTGTTATCCAGAGAGATGTTCAGCAAGGGTGTGTAATGTCACCAGATTTATTCTATAATTATGCGTGAAATATCAGACATGGAGGGTATTAAGGTTAACGGTCAGATTATAAACGATTTACGATATGTTGATGATATGTCCTAATAGCGGGAAAGCAAACATTATTGGATAAGGTAGTCACAGAAAGTGAAAAGCTGGGTCTGTCCATCAGTGGCAAGAAGACAGACTGGATGATAGTCTCTAAGATAAAGATTGATTGAGATGAGAACTTAAGATACACGGAAAAGAGATAAAGCAAGTTGAGAAATTCCGTTATAATGGGAGATTTGGTTACTTCGGATGATAGGAGTGAACAGGAGAAATAAAAAGATGAATCGCACTCGCAAAGGAGTAATTTAACAAGATGAGAAATTAACGAACGGAAAACTGAAAATGACAACTAAAGTACGGGTACTGAAATGTTTCGTTTGGTCTTCTCTTAGGGGCGCACACCTGTAATTATTTCCCCATAGGCTAATGTGTTAAAAATGAGAAATAAAAAAAAAAAAATCATGAAAAATAAGTGCTAGCAATGGGACCATTCAAACTTGTGTCTTGACTAGTTCATAAAATTTCCTTGACTTCCTGAAAATATGAAGGGGTGTTTTTCAGCATTTTCAACAATTTCATCGTCGGGTCGAGGGGGAATCCCTGAAAATGACTGGATCTAATTACAGGCGTGTGTCCTTAGGTATAAAACAACACGATAAAAACGAGACTGCGAAGGCTGGACATTGAATAAATCCATGGATAACATAATTGCAGCTACTGAAATGTGTTTCTTAAGAAGAATGCTTATAGGACTGACAGAATATCAAATGAAGAAGTACTTAACAATTAAGGTCTCTCCTTATACATTTATAAGGAAGAGACAACTTCAGTTTGGAGGTCACATAATGAGAAGAGAAAGCACAGAAAATATGATACTGATAAGGAAAGTAGAGGGAAAGGGAAGCGGAGGAAGACTAAGTAAACAAAAAATACGTGGACGCATTCAATGGGTGAATTCAAGTTCGGTGTTGAAAGCTGGTGTTGGTGTTGGGGCAAAACTAGCACCAGCCACAACACCGAACCTGAAATGAAGCTGGTGCTGGCCGGACTGACTTCACTAAGTGTTGAGCTATCAATAATATGATTGGTATTATTTTTATAAACCCGAATTCGGTGTTGGGGATAGAATCAGCAGCCCAATTCACGCTCTCAACACCAACACCAACACCAACACCAACGCCGAACTTGAAATCACCCAATAGGTTTATTGGAAATTGTACCAGCATGTTAGAGATAAGCAGATATATTAAATGGGGAGCCATGATCACCAATGTCTCACAGACAAGGCATCTAGCAAGCAAGCAATTTTTTTAATTTTTTTTTGTGGAGTTGATTCCACTCGAAAGTAGCGGTTGAATTACTCTTTTGAGAGTGAATTTCACTCTCTTCAGCATTGATTTCAGTCCAAACGAAGTGATTTTTAATATGACTTCCCCCAAAATGTATTTCCACTGCTTTACGTGTGAAGAATATTTTTACAGAAACATGATCATGATGATAAAGATATGTTTTGACCATGTAGAATACTTGAAATCTTAAAGAACAAGATACGAGTACAAGACTAAACTCACCCGAATATGTTTGTAGTTATGACCTGTAATAGGACTGAAATCGAGACATGTTCGCCATGGAGTCAGGTAACACGAGGCATCCCACTGTTTCTATCAAAACGAGTCGAAGCAGCCATCTTGAAGGAACTCATGATAACGCGGCATCCGTCTACTAGATGCACTGCACGCATCGCCTAAATCACACTGTATAAACTAACACCAGAGCTAGACTCCTTTGCATATTCTCATCATCATCGTCATCCGCTTCGTTGCCTGTACATCACTCCGCGGCGAGCAATTGCACCGTATATGCATCTAAAGTCAAAACACACTACCACATTACGGGGCCCCTCTCCTCCAATGCCAAATGCACATCGCTTTCCTCGGTTTCACCTGCCCTCAAATTCAATGCCGCGACTTTTTTTCTCTCTCTCTTTTTTTTTTTTTTTTTTTTGTCTGTTGGTTGCGCGACCGCCCGCCGGCTTATATACATGCAATTCTTATTAAATTGTGAGCGCGCGAGTGCACGTGAAATCATTTTATTTTTCTTTTCGCGCCGCCGGCTATCACATTTTCTCTCGTTTCCTCTCTTCTCTCCTCTTTTTTCCTCTTCTTCTCTTCTTTTCCCTTTCCTTCCCCTTCTCTCATTTTACTCTCTCCTCTTCTCTCCTCTCTATTCCCTTCTCTCCCTCTCTCTTTTCTCGTCTTCTCTCTTCTCTTTCCGCCCACTCTCTCTCTCTCTCTCTCTTATTTCTGCACTCTCTTTCTCATTCCTCTCCTCTCTCCTCCCCCTCTTTCTGTTCTCTTCTCCTGCCTGTCTAATTTAATAGTTTTATATTTTAATGATCAATGATACACGTCAAGGATATGAGGTCCTAGAAAATGCGAGATTCAAGTTGTCAACAGTCATGACAATTATTCCATGTGCTCTTTTGTGACGTAGCCTGCAACCAGTGCCCAGTGGCGGATTACGTAGGGAGTAAACCGGCCCTTGCCCCCTCTTTTGAACGCCAAGTGGCACGACAACACAACAAAATTGCCCCTTGATTGTATACTGTCCTTACAAGCAATGTGCCCCCTCTTTTACAAAATCCTGGATCCGCCCCTGGCTTCAACATGTACATCTATCTATCCAGTTTGAGTGATGAAAACTGTTCCATACCGGTGGGAAATGGATGTAATTTTTGAACGACGTAAACAAATGGTTTGTGAGAGAGGCTTTAACTCGGCAGGAATGAATGAACTTTGAAAGTGTCAATCTTTCTTCTCCTTTCGCTTCTTCTCTTTCTTCTTCTTTCTATCTTTCTATCTTTTTTCTTTCTCCTCATCCTTCTTCTTCTTCTTTCTTCTTCTTCTGCTTCTTCTTCTTCTTCTTCTTCTTCTTCCTTTTCTTCTTCTTCTTTTCTTTTTTTTCTTCTTCTTCTTCCTTTTCTTCTTCTTCTTCTTCCTCTTCTTCTTCTTCTTCTTCTTTCTTCTTCTTCTTCTTCTTCTTCTTGTTGTTCTTCTTCCTTTTCTTCTTCTCCTTTCCTTACATTAAAATCCCAATTCCTGGAATATCCATGCTTTGACATTAACAAATAAATCACTCCCAATTTGAGCTAGCTGTCGAGACACAGAGCACATCGAACTCTAGACTCACATATCTAAACCCATTTCCAAGTTCGCCCGAAATGTAGTTAAGTAATTTCTCGACAAATAGTGCATAAGGAGTATCCAGAGTGACACCTATATCAACATTGCCACCTCCTGGTCATGAACATGCAGTACAAAGGTGTAAGTTTAGGGGCGGTCGATGAAAGGGGAGGGGTGGAGGATCGAGGGGCGTAAGGGGTACGCATGCATGGGCCTCGGAGCATGGTGTGGTGGCTGGTGGCTGCAGTCCCCCACTTTTTGTGCAGACACGTTTAATGAAATGTCAATAAAGGTTCAAAAATTGTCATTATTCAAGTGAAATCAAATCTGCCCCCCCCCCCCCCACTTTCAAAAACGCTTCGCAGCCCCTGGTACGTATCCGCCCCTGGTAAAAAAAAAAAAAAAAAAAATGAATAGATCTCACAAGATTTGTCTTCTAGGCAGTTTTCCGTTTCTCCGAAATTCATATTCTCAGAACCCTTCCTTCTCCCTCTCCTATTATGATGTCCCTCTTTATATCTTTTTCTTTCTTATATTCGGTTTTTTATTTCTTTATATTATGACCTACCCCTCCCCTTCTCCGCGACTCACTCTCTCGCTCTCTGGCAAGCCAAAAAAAAAAAAGAAAAAAAAAAAAAAGGTTATTCAAAAAGGTGTGGGGGACATTCGCCTATCTTCAAAAAGGTGGGAGGCGGCGGGGGGGGGGGGGACATGTCCCCCTTTTCCCCTGGATTTGCGTCCATAGTTGAAAATGAACTATTTTTCTTTTATATTAATATCGAAGTAGAAGACTGTATGAGTTGTATAGGGAAGTACCGGTACCGTGCAAACAATGAAATACAAGAAATGAAATTATAAATACAGTACGAAACTGCACAGGTATAGCGTATGGAGGGATTGTGAAATGGGAGTTGTCACGTATGAATAGTTTCCCTCTCTCTTTCCCTCTCATAATTGCTTTTTATACTAGGATTGGACTCATTCGTTACCCCCCTCTCTCCCCCTCAGTCTCTCAATCTTCCCCTCTCTTCGTTCCTTCATATTTCCCACTACTAAACTATTCCACCCTCATTTTGTAAAACCTACAAGCATGACAAGAAACCAATATCAGAAAAACAATTGCTGAAACAAACCAAGATACATGTAATTTTTATATATTTTCAAATTTCATATTTCAATGTAAAATACAAAGAAATTTTGTACATACAAAAGACAAAGATACGTTGCAAGCTGACAGCTATCCACTAAATAGAAGCATTTCCTAAAGTACACCTTCCAATTTTGGTTCAATTTTTGCTACACTAATAATAATGAGGAGTTAAACAGAAGAATACATACCGAATAACATAGACTGCCTAACTAAACTAAAAACCCATTTAAAACATGAACTAGTCATAGAATATTGGTACGATTGTACTAGGAAAAAATATGGTAATATGTTTATATGTCATAAGCCTACAAATTAGTTTTGTAAATGATTTTGTACAAATGATTTGTCCATATTATGCTGTGTAGCCCTGATTGGAATATAAATGATGAAATGGTTAGGGAATGCTTATTTTAATTTATAATTGGGTCTATAATTCCATAATGTAATGTTGCAAGAGCCAGCATTTCTGACGTAGAATATTCGGGACACAATGATGTTCGATGTGTGGGAAAGGAGGAGAAGACAAAGGAGTATATATTTATTTCTGATATTAGTAGTGGTCTTCATGAGGCCCTGATAGCCATAATAAGTAACAATAATCATTCATTCAATTTGGAAAGCATTATGTCATCCTACATATTTGGGCTATGAAACAAACCATGAAACATATTTTGCAAATCAGGACAACATAATGTTTGATGGTTTGTATTGAGGGGGGGGGGGGGGGGGAGGGGCAGAAGAACAAGGGAAGAGAGAGAATCTGCAATCTGAATTTGGAACTTTAGACAAAAAGGAGAAGAGTTGTCATGCAGGGAATTGTATAGATGTACAACAATTATAATGCACGGGTGGAATAGCAGGGTGACATTAGAATGGTTATTTTGCAGCCTTATTCGTACCAGACAGCATTAGGTCGTAAATTAGACGCATTGGTGACAAACCGAGCATTTTTACTACGATACAGACGCAATTATAATATCTATAAAACGATTCAGCAAAAACACCGTCTTAAAGGGCTTGTCACATTTGTCCGATAATGATTACGATAATGAGAGTTTCAATTAAAGGTACACCCTTCTACATAGTGTGTAAGAGTAAGTATGCGTGTATCTGTTAATCGTAGCCCAGCTCTAGGGTGTTCCTTTAATGAAAAAATCTCGTTATCGTTATCAACATCAGACAATTGTGACCAGCCATTTTAGGGGTAAATGCACTTTTTTTTCTTTCTGTCTGTTGTAGGTCTTGTGTCGATCTCGATGGTGAGACTAAAACAAGAGCATAATCTATTGTTAGAATTGTCCGTATAATCGAAGGCTTGAATGTAAATATAAATGGTTGGGCAAGAGGTGAAGAAATATATTTTGCATAAACAAAACAAAACTTAATTTTCCTTTCTGGTACAAGCTAAATCTAAAACTTTATTTTTTCCTTTCTGGTACAAGCTAAATCTAAATTTCTGTTGACGAAAATAGTGGTTCTTTGAAGATGACAACAGCCATTTATGTCTACACATAAGACTGCTAAGAAGATCAAGTCAAAGACAATAAATTAAATTGTCATTTTTCATATATTTTTCCGTGGGATTCACCGCTGCTCATAGCTATTTATGACTATCGCTTACAAGGAGAATAATGGAAAAGAAATTTTAAAAAATAAAAAACCGACTTCTTTTAACAGAAATGTTGTGAATCAAGATGATAATATATGTGTATATATATATATATATATATATATATATACATATGTATATTGCATAAAAATAATTCTCTTTAAAACATATATCTATTTGTTTGTGCATATTCTCTGTTTCGTCGCGTCACTGCAAACGTTAAAGCGATTTTAACCCATAGACTGCTGGAACCAGGTGCCTCCTGTATTAAGCCTATGACAGTTAAGGAATTCAGTAGTCAACGGGTCAATTACCTATCCGTCTCAACGAACCACATTATTTTTGCTTTCGATAATCGATGACTTAACCAATGCAATGTTTGGTTTCTATCTCGAGGTCATGTACGGTATAATGACGAGGAATGGCACAGAATTAAACCACAACTGGCTTTATTGTACATGAGAGAAAGACGCTTATGATCTGTAAATGTATATTTTATATATATATATATATATATATATATATATATATATATATATATATATATATATATATATATATATACTATCCGGTTACAACACAGATTTCCACATGGATTTCCAACATATAATAAAAGAAGGCCTATACACTACATGAAGTGGGTCCGCTCGCTATTCATAGAAAACCGCTATTCATTTAACACACGTTATGAATAGTGGTCCTTATGAATGGATGTCCTTATGATTAGAGAGGTAATTTTGTCTCTGGTTTACTCGCTATTGAGAAGGATCGCTCTTCGTACAAAACCGCTATTCATTTAGTCACGCGTTATGGATAGCGGTCCTTATGAGTAAGTGATCCTTATGAATAGCAGTCCTTATGACTAGCGAAGTTACCCCCATAAAGCATCCCTCAACCAACAACAGGTGCACAATAGATGATCTTTGAAGGTAGAGGTTTGCATGGTGGTACCGATAACGTTGAGGAGGCTCATGGTTCACCATGTGGTTAGTCCTGAAAAGGACTGTTGAGTAAGAAGAAGAAAGTGGAGAGAAAGTTGAGAGGAGAAGAAATGAAAAGGCGAGATAGAATTAAAGTAAGAGAATGTAGAAGTAATCTTTCTTGAAAGTGTGAAGTCCTGAAAAGGACTGTAAACCAGATGAAGGCTGAGAGTGTACAATAATTATCAAATAACCTTGTCTGTTTAATGAACAGTGTATTGTCCACTCATCAGGTCCTTCACCCTATTACCTATAAATTAATGGCATAGCCTATTCTATCACTCATGATGGTTTAGACACGCTGCGCCATTAGTGAAGCAAAAACCAGGCGATTAATTTTAAGCATGTTAAGAGACAGAAGTAACACAATTTCAATACTGTATTCATGATCTAAAAGCACAGTATTGTAATAAGTGCGCCGAAGGATGGCAGCGACACAACATGCATATCAATAAAGTAACAACAAACACGATAAAAACTACTTTCGAAAAATAAATTCAAGGGCAATTTCAAAGGCCTATTGTACTGCCCATAGAAATCAGGTTCGGATTACGTAATACGCCATTGTAATGTTCGCACATTTCTAAAGGTGATAGACAGGGCTATTGAAATTGTCTTGAGTTTATTTTTCGAAAGTAGTTTTTATTGGCGCTGAATAGAAAATGAAGACACGTCCTTAGCCTGTCCGAACGTTTGTTTAACTATTGTTTACGATACCTCTCATATCTTTTCATTTTCAGAACTGTGGTGCAAATCCATTTTGAAATTCGGGGGGGGGGGTGCCAGGGGAAAAAAAAAAAAAGGTTATGGCATTTTTGGGGGCTCTAGTTTTCCTCAAAAATTCTCTGACAAGCAAGCAAGCAAGCACACACACACACACACACACACACACACAAAAAATCACAAATATGGGGGGGGGGGGGGAACATGTCCCCCTGTCCCCCTGGATTTGCGCCCATGTTTCAGAGTATCACCATTATTTGTATAATCGTATAATCGAAGGGGGAGGGCGAGGTATTAATCAATATTCGGTCAACCGCTAAACTGGCATATTATTGTTAAATTTTCCTTTATTTATTATGCTTTTATACTTATACAATGTCAGTGAAGTTTCATGATGATAGATACAAAATACAATTTATGAAGAAAGAAAATGTGTTTTCCCAATCGTAGTGTATCAGCTGAGTAAGATCGGCCGTCTTCTCCTCATGCATATGCAAATACATCAAAATGTATAGGCATGCTGTATGGTACTGAGAATATGTCTTCGTTAGGTGCTACACTGTAAAAAAAATAACTGTAAAACTACAGGTTTTCTGGCCCTTGAAATTACAAGTTATTGCCGTTGTTTCAATTTTACAGTCTTTTCCCTGTAAAACGACAGCAAGTTTGTTGGTTTACATGAAATACGGGGAGGGGGGGGGGGGGGGGGGGCACTCGACCCCAGAAGTGGTGGGTATGTGCCACCGGCAAGACAAAAAAGGGGCCTTCGGAACGAGCGTATCATGAAAAGGGTGGTCTTCGGAACTACTATAACATTCTGGGAAAAGGGGGTCTTTGGAACTGGATTACAATATAAATATGATGCTGCGGAACTGGTTCCCACAAGCTCTCGATCATTAGCTAAATACGCTGTGTCATATTCATATAAGCAAGGTTAATTCGTATGCATGCGCGCGCGCTCAGCATGAATGAATACTGAATTCTCCGGGGTGGATTGGAATAGACCATGGGATGACATGGAAAAAGAGGCTCCGTTTTTCATTTTCGTGGTCCACTTGTTCGCCCCACCTGAAAAGTTGGGGACAAAGGTACTTTTTTGTGCTGAATTCAAATATGAATGTTGCCAAGCCTGAAACTTGCACGTTATCACTCTAATGAGGTCTAATTATGCAAATTTATGCATAATTCATTGTTTAACTATAATACACAAAACACTTCATTAATTTAAAAAAATAGTATTTCAGGCTAATCTGGACTGCATCATCTGAATGTGAATATTTCTTAACCATATATGCATATTTTTTTGTAACATTGATGTCTAATTATGCAAATCAGGCGTCAATATGGAAATCCATTTGGGGGGCTATTTAACTCATAGTCATAATGCTAATATCAAATCACATGAAAGGTGATATTTCAGGGTAACTTTGGGTGCTTGCTCTAAATATGAATGTTGTAAATCTTGGAAATGGCAATTAATCACTGTAATGTGACCTAATTATGCAAATTTAGGCAGTATTCATTACTTATACAATAATTCACAAACACCGGTGTGTTCTCAGTAAAGGTATATCCAAGGATTATTTGGACTGTATAATCTGAATGTGAATAATTCAAGCCGTAAATGTGTTAATATTTTATGACACTGATTCCTAATTATGAAATATTGATGCCTAATTATACAAATTATTCATTTGTATGCAAATCCATTATTTTGGCTCTTTTAGACTGACAAATGTTTATATTAAACTGCATGAATACTGATATTTTGATTAAACTTTAGGTGCTTAATCTAAATATGAATGTTGCGAAGCTTGGAAGTGGCAATTTACCACTGTAATGTTGCCTAATTATGCAAATTTATGCAAAATATATTGTTTATCCCATAATTCACAAAGATCAGTATGCTCTCAATCAAAAGATGGTATTTAAGGATAATTTGGAATGCAGAATCTGAATGCGAATTTTCCAAGCCATAACAAATCTGTAATTATTTTATGACAGTGATTTTCAATTATGTGAAATTGACGCTTATGCAAATCTGCATCAATATGCAAATCCGTTATTGTGGCTACTCAACTGAAAATTCCTGTATCAGATCATATGAAAGCTATAATTTGAGAAATTATGGGTGCTGACTGTAAACATGATTGTTTTCAAGCTTAGAAACTAGCAGTTCGTCACCATATAATGAGGCTTAATTATGCATATTAATGTAAACCCCATTTTTTGATACTGTAGTACTTGCACCGAACAGCTCAGTATCATATCAATCAAAAGTTAGTATTCAGTTCTATTTCGGACTGCATCATCTGAATTTTTTTATATTTCTAAGCGAAAATTGTGTATACCTTGTATGATATTGGTGCCTAATTATGTAAATTATGCATCAATATGCAAATCAGTCTATTTGACTGAACTGCAAACACTAACTATCAAATCACCTTAAAGGCAATATGCTAAGAGTAACTTTTGGTGCAAAATGCAATGTTTATAGGCCTGTGATTGTTGCCAAGTAGGAAACCATGATATAGTTAAATTCCAGTTATGCAAATTCATGCAAAATCCACTCTGTAATGGATAAAACTCAGTCTATAGCAGTTGAAAAATTAGTAGGTCTTTAAAGAAGTATTTGCAATTGCATAACCCATATATGAATATTTCCAAGAAATAAATCTATAAATTGTAATATCAGTGCTTATGTATGTAAACCTACCAAAATCTATCTCAGGTAATTTAGAGTGCTGAATCTCAAAGTGTCTGCTGCGAGCAGTGTGCATGTGATGTCCTCAACATGAGGCACAATCTTGCATTCTGTTCCATCACAGAAAAATAACATCTCACTTCTCATGATTAGGAAAATGAATTTTAGAGGAGTTTCGTGTTTCAAATGTCCACATTAAACAGTTTTCTGTATTTTGCCTTGGCCTTTATGACTGCCAAAGAATTGAACTCATTCACTTCTCATATCTGTCACTTCTGAGTAACATGAAGCTGTTTGTTTCTTTCATCTCGTGTGAATATCAGAGGCGTCAACTCTCACTTTTTCTTCACTGATTGAATTAATGTGTAGCAGATTTTCCTATTCATGAGCGATAAGGCACAAGAATTCTTTGCTGTGAATCTTCCCTTGACTAAACACGACACAGTGCAAACTACCTCATCCTTTACAATACTACTTGCTATTGCAGTTACTCTGTGTGTTCACAATAGGTAGCAGACTACATTATCCGTAGCAGACTACACTATCTGCATTGTCTTTGATATTGGCCACTAAAATACAGCTGTTGACAAACAATTTTTCACTTTTCCCCTCATAAAAGGCTCAATCCTTTCTCTTCCCTCCTCTGTTTTATAATAAACTTAAAAGCTCCCCAATCTAAATAAATCAAAAGATAAAAAACAAAGGTTTTATCATGCAGCTTGCACTGGCCATGCCATGCTGTTCTAGAGCCAGGTCAAAGTAAGTGAAAGAGCCTGACACTTCCCTATACACCATACACATAATACACACAAACACACAGCATACAGCACACAAACTCTCATAGACACACACACAGCACATACCATGTGGTGGGAATGCTGTGCTAAACTCTGTGGCTGAAATCCATGTGGTCAAGAAGATTTGGAGCTCAGTTAATTTGCTACAAAATAATCATTTTTGAACAAAGTTGCACTTTTTGCAAATGGCAACATATGCCATTAGTGTTTTTGTATTTTTTGTAACATTTACAAGGTGAAATTAGGTGGGGCGAACTCGCGGACCACGAAAAGTGAGAATTTCAGCAGTCATCCCATGGTCTAGAACCGGAATGGAAGCAATGGGGAAAGGCCGGAGGAATTAAGCACCTGGAATGAAACTCGTTTTCAACTTTTCACCAAAAATGATATTCTTCGAAACGGACCGGGCGGGCCAGGAGGGCCGGGACGACGGAATGAAAAAAAAAAAAAAAAGTCGGTGCTTTGGAACGGTTTTCCCTCTTCTTTTTCTCAACAAGAAAAAAATGTTATGCTTTGGAACGGAAATTTGAGTGTAAAAATGAGGGCACATAAACCCACCGCACACTATATACTGAGTGCATCCCGGGCCTGAAATCAGCATATGTTTACAATCGCCCGACATAAAACACTGTTAAAAAAAACATTTTCTCATATTTTAACAAGTTACCCTGTTAAATTACAAATCGTTTCCATGGTTCCGTTTTAATTTACATATATTTTCCTGTTAGAAATGAAAGTTTCAACTATTTAACCCCCCCCCCCCCCAAAAAAAAAAAAAAAAAAAAAAAATAAAAAAAATACGGAAATCTGTTAATTTACATGTACTGTGGAAAAACGGGCATTCCAGGCATCTCCTGACTGCCAGGAAATTTCCCTTGAAAAAACGGCAAATTTTTTTACTGTGTAGTACAGACGACCCGTTGCAAGTTTACATGAGAGAAAGAGGGAAAGAGAGAGAGAGAGAGAGACAGAGAGATACAGAGAGAGAGAGAGAGAAGAGAGAGAGAGAAGAGAGAGGGAGAGGGGGGGGGGAGGTAGAGAGAGAGAGAGAGAGAGAGAGAGAGAGTAAAAAAAACAATGCATCAGTGAGATGTAGGCGTAGATAATAATCATGTAAAACGTCAACATTACAAAATGTCAGCAACCATAAAATGATTTAAGATGTCTAGCCACAGAAGGGCAGTTCATGGATATGAAGGCTTTCGAAAAGTGTTCCCAAAGGAGACATATTTTCACATTCCTAACAACGATTAGCCATGGCCGTGTAATGTGAAATGATTTGCAAAGTTTAGATGCATAATAAATCTTTAAAACACCGCTGCCCTGCTTTGACAAAAGGAAGCAAATTTGAAATTGCACACATTTTTACATTTTTTGTCGTTAAAAATACACGGACATTTCCAAGCATTTCAGTTCTGCTCAACACTAAAACATGGACAAGCCTTCCTGGGTAAATGTTCAATGTACCCCTATTGCAAAAACCTTCTGCTTTCAGGTGTTTACTCATTAATTTTTGATAAATTTCAGATGAGAGTTGCTTCCTTTTGTCTCTAGTGTCTCTAGTGTCTTCTCTGTAGGGCCTATACATAGAAGAAATAGACAAGAGGTGAAAATTATTCAGATCCACATGAATATGAAACACCATTTTTTTAAATATATTTTTTCTTTCTTTTTGTAATTCGCCTGGCAGAGGGATCCCACGAATCGGATTTTAACATCCCGGCCTTTGCAACTATAAAACCCGTATTTGAAAATACTATAAGAAACACGATTGCTTTCAAGATATTAACGGAAGGCAATTTCGATTGCCCATGTGCATCAGCTTATATGTGTGAACATTACACTGACAGTAACGTTACCTGGGGGGCGTTTCATCAAGTGTCATCAATACAGATAGACTTGTCATCTTCATTCACCAATTGCTCGACCCAGGAAAGGTATATGGTGGTCAATGTATATCAAAATTTTGAGCATAAATCAAGCATTCTAATTATATTATTATAATTATATGCTACCATAGAAATTTTCAGAGAAAATTGCAGATTTTTGAAAAGATATTACCTTATTTCAACTTTAAACAATAGTAAACAAATGAGAAACAAAAGATAATGGACAAAAAAGAAACTCAAAATGTGATTTTTAATAATTCTTTATGGATAAAGTTGGGTGAAGTAATGTTTAGTATCATAAGAAATGGTAATAAATTTAAGTTTTGTACACAATATTTTGTGAAATAATAGATGGTTAATGAAGTGCAGACATATGAAAAGTAAGCATCGATCACATTTTGGTAAAATTTTAAAGAAAGCTAAACCCCTTCATGCCCTTGGCACAGTCAAAGTTAAACAGCTTTAATTAAGTTAGTGTTTCGAGGGTGTTTAACCAGGGAACTGTATAATCTTAACTTTTCCCTGTTTTTAACAATCATTTAAAAAAAAATGACAAGTACGTTACTCGAAGATGGGTATGCTGCTGACACGGCTAATGACCCCTGAAAAAACACCTTTTCTGGTATCTTGTTTGACCTTTGACCTTACAAGGTCAGGTCACAGTCCACACCATCCTCTAGAGTGCTATAGAGGGTCATGTTCATTGTCACGTTATAGGGTTGATAGCGAAAGTCTTTATAGAGAATGCCGCCATGCTTGTAAACAATGTTAACATCTACACGGGAAACAGATTGTCGTTGGGTTATTAGAAGAGACGTTTGCCTCTTTTGGTTTTCTTACAATCCCGGCCTTTAATTGAGAAGACATTAATGCACATTTGCCACTCTTCATTATTTGTAAATGGGCAGTTGGGCACCTGATAAACAGGGGCGAAGACACGCATAATTATCCATTGTTAGTGGGGGAGGGGGGGATTATCTATTCATCATTCCCCCCCCCCCCCCCCCACTAACAATAGAAAGTATGTGGGTATCTATACGCCACTGCTGATAATTATGCTAGAGCGCTTAAAATGTTTTTTTTTTTTTTTTTTTTTTTTGGGGGGGGGGGTCTTAATTTGGTTAAAACTAGAGACAAAAATTGACATAACAGAAATGCACAGTGTTGGTAAAATTGGATGAGGGCCAAAAAACGAATGAAAAGAAACAAGAATGAAATTTTGTATTCATAAACTTTGCATATTTATGAATTTATGAGTGTTGAACACAACCATTTTCAATACTGAGTCACAAGGATGTCGACAATTCTCTCAGATAACCGTATGAACTTTGAACAGGGGCGGCGCTACAGGGAGGGCAGAGGGGGCGATCGCCCCCCCTATGATTTTTCAAGTAGTGAAAAAAGAAAAAAAAAAGAAGAAAAAAGAAGAAAAGGAGGAAGAATAGGGAAGAAAAGGGAAGAAAGAAGAAAGAGGAGTATTAAAAAGAGAGGTCTTAATCATATAACTCTATATTACCCCTGTTATTTAATGGAGAAAAAATATGACGTCATCTTTAGGTCGTCTTGCCCCTCCTATCAAAATACCCTGGCGCCGCCCCTGACTTTGAACATAACATATTAGGACTGGAACGGTGTGAAAACGTCACACTTTGGGATAATGACTAGAATCACACCAGGAAAAAAAAAAACAAAAACAACAACCAAACAATCATGCCCTTGGCCTTTTGAGGTAAGCAGATTGTGTTTGTCTGCACTTGACATTACCAACAATAACCCGATAATAACTTGTAGGTATTTCCACCTGTAGTAGATTTGGAGAGGTAAACAGATCATAAGTAACGGTCAAATGAAAAATAGAGTCATATAGGAAAGGTATATAAACGACCCCTGTAGGACGTCCTACAGCCTCTCTCTACTTTCTTTTCTCCCTCAAACACTCTCAATTTCTATCTCTCTCTCTCTCTCACTCTCTCTCTCTCTCTCATTGAGTCCTTGTGTGTGTGCGTGTGCGCGTGTGTGTGTGTGTGTGTGTGTGTGTGTGTCTCTCTCTCTCTTTCTCTTCTTTCCAATCTCCCTTTCTCTTCTTTCTAATCTCTCCTCTTCTCGGGCAGTTTTTAATTGCTTATCGTCTCTCTCTCCCTCGGTCTCTCTCTGTTTTCTGCCCCTCCTTCCTCTGCTTTGTTCATCTTCATTCTCTGTCTTGTGGACAACGTGAAAAATCCTCAATGCACCTAGCGCACTGTAAACGGCATCCATATTTATATCATATCATTATTATTATATTATATATTTGTGTTTTAATAATAATATCAACTGAAGTAAATACATGTATGTTATCATTATCATTATTATTATTATCATAATTACCATCATCGTTTTTAATTTTTTATTATTATGATTATATTTATTGTTGCTATTACATGTATTTTAATCACAACTGTTATTTTTATCATTATTATTATTGTCATTTTTATTGTTATTACTATTATCATCATCATTATAATTATTTTTATTATTATTATTACTATTCTCATTAATATCATCATCATCATTATTATCATCATCATTATCATTACTGTTATTATGGTTATTTCTTCTTTTTTTTTTGTTGGGCAAGACTGTACGTTTCGCGACTAAACAGAAGCAGCATACAATCGACCATTGCTTTACGTTTTAATACCATACTGAATGTAACTTGTAAATGTGTTTATCACCGACCAACTGAAATATAAAATTCAGGTCTGAATTTGCAAACTAACTAGGCCGTAATAGACGCTTGGATAGGACTTTTTGTACATGGTTTTGATGTCATGTAATGAACAACCTCACACCTTCCCGGGGGGGGGGGGGGAACTTTGGCGTTCTAGCAAATTTTGAGAGAAAGATAACGGCTTGTAGCGCCTTTTTAGACTTTTATCTCTCACTTCCACCGCTTTTTCGCTCTCGTTTTATTTTTTAATGGGCCCCCTGGCTACGCCTATGTGTGCATTTTCACTACGAAAAGTTTTTTTTTAAATTTTGCTCGCTCGCTCGCAAACATTTAGAAATTGAACAGTTGATATTCGGGCAAAAGGCTTCCCCTACGGCAATGGGATCTTTCTCCCAAATTTGCTAAAACGTCCACCCCCCTAGCGACCCCCCTGTCTACATCTGCGATTTTCTTTTATTGCTATTTGGGGGCGGGGGGGGGGGAGGGGAGAGATTAAGGTGCAGCATTTTTGTCGGCAAATTTGGGTGTCACCCCCCCCCCCCCCCCCCCATTCAAAATGTTCTAGCGACACCCCTGAGGATGGGGAGTGACGTCGACGTCGCGTTCAGAAATTGGATGGGATTCGCGCCGGGCACGTGTGGTAGCGAGAGGAACGTATTTTTTTCAGAGTGAAATGGTTTTTATCAGAGTGAAATGGTTTTGGTGAAAGAGGAATGATTTCTACGCACAGTACGCACATGTATATTATACGAATGTACACGCAGGTCCAGATCGGGGTCTAGATGCATGACAAGCAAAGTTGTTTCGAGACAAAAGGCCTATAAATGTAATGCATTTTTCTGTTAAAGTGGAATTTATTTCCTCTTGAAAGTGGAATGAATTTTTGTGAAAAGTGAAATGATTTTTTTGTGAAAAGTGAAATGAATTTTTGCGAAAAGTGAAATGAATTTTTAATGAAAAGTGAAATGAAAAGTTGTGAAAAGTGAAATGTATTTTTGGGAAAACTGAAATGAAATTTTGTTAAAAGTGATAAGGATTTTTGTGAAAAAGTGAAATGAAATTTTGTTAAAAGTGATAAGGATTTTTGTGAAAAAGTGAAATGAAATTTTGTTAAAAGTGAAATGTAATTTTGTAAAATGTGAAATGAATTTTTGTTAAAAGTTAAAAGGATTTTTGTGAAAACGTGACATGAATATCTGTGAAAGAGTGAAATGAAATTTTGTGAAAAGTGAAATATATTTGTTAAGAGTGAAATATATATTGACTGGAGTGAAATGGTTTTGTAAAAGATAAATATATATTTGTTAAAGTGAAATATATTTTGTATTGATGTTGAACAATTATATTTAATTCCCTAATGGCGTGCCATACACCTTGCATCTAGACTGCATAATTAATCGGGGGTTTTCTATTTCGCTTTGCACGCGGGCATTTTTGACACCTTTCCGTGTTGCTCAAAATTAAGGTCATAAATGTTTCTCTCTTTCTCAGTCGCTCTCCTAGATCTACTCAATCATTCAATAGGCCATGTCAGCTTCTCTCTCTGCTCTCCCTTTGTCACTCTCACACTTACTCTTTCGCTCTCTTCTGCCCTCATCCTATGACATTTAAAAAAAAAAATTTTTTTTTTTTTTTTACAACACATGCTTTATTTCCCCTGCCTTTTACTCCTTCCCCTTTCTTTATCCCCTCCTGTCCCCCCCCCCCCTCTGAATTCCATCTTGCTCTCATACTCTCCTTTTCTATCACTCACATTCTTTGCTGCCAATTTATATACATGTACTACACACTTTCTCTGTATATTTCACCGTTTATCAATCTTCACCATCCATTTCTGAACGCTCACCGGCAGCATTGCTAAAGGCCTCAGTCACATCGACTCCAGAACCGACTGATTCGGTCATTCGGGGTAAAGACAATTTTTTCAATTCAGTCTTTTGTCGGTTTCGCGTCGGTTTCGTTAGTGTGACTGGTGTATCCGTTCTCCCTTCCTCTCTCTTATCTCTCCCTCCATCCACATTAGCTGTACATGTTCTTTACCCTTCAAAGACTGGTATTATTCAAGGGCTAAATTGATCACATTTTGTTCTTCAAATTGGCAACAATAATAGTTTTCTTCAGTGCTACATGGTTCTAATAAAATGTTATGTGTTTGAAAACAATATGAATGGTTTAAAACTTTGCAGAAAAGTTGAAAAATGGCCAATTTAGATAAAATACAATGATTTAGAATCTCTCAATGTGTTGCCAACTTAAGGATTTTAAAGCATATTCTCTTTTTAGAAGTTTCTGGCATCAAACATAATATGGTCATGCAACGAAAATGGACAAAGTGTAAGTAAAAATTTTTGCTCTTTTTACTCATGCATCTGATATATTTTTTTTAGAGCTCTGAATCAAAAGTTATTGAGCAAAACCACAAAATGTGGTCAATTGTCTTAAAAGGGTTATATAAAAACACATCCTCCTATTAAAGGCATTGCATCATGCATATTCCATATTTTCTGGCATAATTTATTTCCATCCATGTGTGACGAAAAATAATCATCTCAAAGAATTAGCAACTGTTGCCCTTTTTTGCAAATAATTGTCTGCTTGACTACTGTACCAATAAAAATACCAACTTATCAAAATAAATCCTGATTTGTTTACATATAAAAGTAAACTACTCTCTCTCAAAATGCTACAACCTCACAAGTTAAAAAATGAATAAAATTAATGACAATTAGCCAATTACCAGTCAATAGCAATATTGAAAAGTGAAATAATACTTTTCATAAAAATTAACTTAAGAGATAAAAATAATCTAGCATATTGCATAGAGATACAGTAGAATGCATTATCAATTTTTACAATGGCAATTGCTTTGGATAAAGAGTAATGAAAATAATCACAAATAAACTACTTGTACACTTCCATATCCCAAATGAATTGTCTAAAGCAGTGGTACTTAACAATGGGTTTCTTTTTCCACTGAATAATCACAGGTCATTCCAACATTTAAAGATAAAATGTGATTACACTAACAGAATGTTTGATAAATGAATCCATTTGCATATAAAGCTAAGTGTATTATGGATGGACTTACAACAATCATATTCCAAATATAACTGTGGCATATGCAGTTCCATATTCTATCCTCCTCTCTCTCTCTCAACCCCCTCTCTCCCTTTTCTCTCTCTCTCTCTCTCTTTCTCTCTCCCTCTTTCTCTCTCTCTCTCTCTCCCTTTTCTCTCTCCCTTTTCTCTCTTTCTCTCTTTTCTAACTGTGGTCAATCTATATACAACATGGCAGTCGGAAGTCTGATATTATATAAATTGTAATATTTTTCTGGGGTAATTTCTCCGACACAAAATATTCATGATGATTCATATCTACTTCCATGAGGTAATGACTACATTCATAACTTGCACATTATTAATTTTCTAAAGAATACTTAAGGTACTGGACCCTGTCCTGCTACCAATGTAATACTAATACCACTAGACCACAATACTTTTACATTATTCGCTATATCCCTATTGTGACCATACATGACATAGGATTATTAAAAAACAACAACAACAAAAAAACAGACATAGGAAGAAATACATCGACGGAAGCAACATATACAAATATAAATATTAAATAATTCATCATTAAAGCCTGGTTCAAATATGACACAGTAAACCGCCTCCCCAAACCTGCCACGTCAAATTAAATCGGCATAAGCGTAATGCACTTCTCATTTACATATCTTTTAACATGCAAATAAGTGAGTATGCGTATGGGCCTTTGTTGTGTGCAGCTAATACATGTACATGTATATCATCTCCACTTGCCATTTTTTGACATATAAAACGTTTTTAATTTGGCCACAGCAGTTTAGGGTGTTTTACCAGGTCATATGTGAGCAAAGGCTTAAAGGGAAAGTCCACCCTGATATCAACTTGGTTTTAAAAGAAGCAGAAACATTAAAGAAACAGATCAATGAAAGTTTGAGCAAAATTCGATAAGAAAAGAATAAGAGAGTTATGAACTTTTGAAGTTGTAATCAATCAAACACAAATGGGAAACTCTGTTACGTATCCTGCGAGCTCCTCTCCCATTTGCACTATACTGAAAAAAAATCATACATTCCATTTTCTCTAAAGAAAATATTTTATCACACATGCATCACAGATGCATGTACATGTTTGTAACTTGTCAGATACAAATTTTTCTCCCATCAAAAGCAAAGAAAATGAAAATTTATGATTTTGTTCGTGTCTACAGAGCAAATAGGAGAGGAGCTCGAAAGATACGTCACAGAGTTGCCAATTTGCGTTTGATTAATTACAACTTCCAAATTTCATAACTTTCTTATTTCTTATTGGATTTTGCTCAAACTTTCATTGATCTGTTTCTTTAATTTTTCTGCTTCTTTTGAAACCAACTTCATATCAGGGTGGACTTTCCCTTTAAAAGGTAAATATGTAAGCAATGGCTTTGGTGGTAGCAATCACGATCAAATAATAGATTCCCAGCTCCACATCAATTGTTTTGATAATCTTCGGCACATGTGCAACTTTTCAAAGAGACATAACACAAAACTTTGCACAAATTCAATTGATTTTAAAGGGTACCAATCACCAAAAATAATCTTACTCTGTATGTTAGAGGTTTCATATTGTTATACTATATTCAAAATATGGGCTTCAAATATCAATTCTATAAAGAGATATTGTAATTTGAATTACACTCTCTAAAAGTGTAAAAGCGACTCATGAGTAGACTACTCGACGCACCTGTACGCGCTCGCCAAGATAAAGGCTCACGCGGAACCAAACTTGGAGTTCGGTTCCGCACGAGCATTTTCATGTTATCCTCTATTTCCTTAATACTCATTAACTGTTGACCTATAGAATACCAGACAAAGTTCTTTGAGGTTGATTTATACCTTCTAGCTGTACACAAATTATCTTTTTCAGGTGATTGGTACACTTTAAATGTGAAAGAGAATATATCTACAAATTGCACCTAATAATGGAATCCAATGCTCTGAGCATGGAGCTTCTTTTTATGCATAACTTCATACGATGTCTTGCGTTATTGTAATGGTTTATCTTTTGAAGGACACTCTAAAATTCACTCGGAATTGTTGCTCATGTAGAAAGAATCCTGTATATCAAAGATTTGTTTGGACCCTAGAAATGTAACAACCATTGTGAAATTTTCCTGAAATCTCCCAAACCAACATATTCATAAACATACGGGGACTACATTAGTATCTTAGTCCTGACAGATGAAATTCCTCACCTTTGTCAGGCAACATTTGCTCTGTGCTTTATTTCATCAATAGGGGTCAGGTTTTAAAGGGAAATCCAACCTGAATGGCAAGTTGCTCTGAAAGAAAGAGGAAAAGTCAGGGAAGCAGACTGGTGAAAGTTTGAAAAAAATCGGACAAGCAATAAGAAAGTTGTGATCACTTTACATATGGGAATTTCAAATTGGCCGAATAGGTAATGTCACTGTGATGTAGCTGCGGACAACTCCCCCATTTGCTCCAACACACAAAATGACTAAAATGTCACTTATCCAAAATGTACTGCTCAGTACTAGTAGGATCTTTTCTTTCATCAGGACCTATAACAATTTGCTATCTCCAATATATTTTGAGTACTGCCCAGAGGGTAAAGGCGCTTCGGAGAAAAAGCAAATGAATGACATTTTTGTGTATGACAAAGGGGAGGGTTGTCCGCAAGTATGTCCCAATCGACTCACCAAATTGCCAATTTGAGATTCGAATAGATGTAGTGATCTTATTTTTAAACATCCATAACTTTCTTATTCCTTGTCCTATTTCTTTCAAATTTTCACCATCCTGTTTTTCCTATACTTCTGCTTTCACACAAATCATCTTATTACCAAGGTTAGATTGCCCTTTAATAAATTTAGGTTTAGGTTTAGGATTAGGATTAGGCATAGTGTTTGGTCCAGGAATGACAATTTTGGAATTCAGTTAGTGGCTTTTTACACTAGATTGTTTTAACCCTGTACTATCCTTAACCCCGGACCATCCATAACCACGGACTATTTTTTTTTTCTTCTGTTCTCATTTGCAGCTTTAGTCCCATACTGTCTTCCTAGCCAGATCGCTTAGCCAAACCTTTTCACATTTAGCAACACATTTGGTGGGGCTAACCCTGCTGTTTTTCAGTACTATTGTGGAGTTAGCCCACTTTGGTAAAATGCAATGTGAACATAAAGTGGGCTAAGCTTAGTCCAGTACTATTGGTGGGGCTAAATCCTCGTTTAGCCCCACCGATAGTACGGGACTAAGCAAAATTTTGCAAGCGTAAAAAGCCTATTAGTGAAGGACAAAGCCAGAGGAGCGATTGCCACCGAAGCATGTTTTGTAGAACCTAAATTAACAACACCTCCTACGTGTAGTAAGAAAGGGTGGCACAACTGGTTTCCAATCATTCATCACAAACAACGCATGAACTTCGGGAACGGAGTTCCATTCTTGATCAATTAAGAACTGTGGTGCGGTAAACCGAATGAACTTAAGAAACGGAATTGCACTCTGGGCAGAAAAAAAATAACCAAATGCTCTACACCAAATGAATTTCTGATACAGATTCCCGCTCCGGATAAAGAAAGAATTGAACTGCAGTAGAAAATATGTGGTAACAAAGAAGTGCTCCGCTGATGACATTCCCCACTGAAGGACTTAGAAAGAACTGAAGGGCATTAGACCTGACGATACGTGGCGACACGGAAGTGCTGCACTGGTGACATTATGCACTGAAGGACTAAGAAAGAACTGAAGTGCAGTAGAGGACAAGAAAGAAGTGCTGCTCTGCCGATGTTACACGTTGAAGCTTGGTGGAATGAATCTTCTGTACTGCGTGGAGCGACATGGTATCATCCAATACCACATGGGACCTGACAAAATTGAAAACAGTTTGATATTTTAACAATCATAACCCTTTCAGGACAGGAATTATTTAAGGACTGAATTGATCACATTTTGTTCTTCAAATTGGAAACAATGATATTTTCCTTTTAGTGCTACATGGTTCTAATAAGGTGTAACGTCTTTGAAAACAATTTACACGGTTAGAGATTTTTTTTCAAAAGTTGCAAAAACTTGCCAATTTTGATAAAAAAAACAATTATTTTGAATCTCTCAATATGTTGCCAATTTAAGGATTTCAAAGCTTATTCTTGTTTTAAAAATTCCTGACATCAAACGCAATATGGTCATGCAACAAAAATGGACACAGTGTGTGCACGAATTTTTGCTCTATCTACCTAATAGATGCATCTGGCATATTTTTTAGGGCTTTGAATCGAAAGTTAATGAGCCAAACCACAAAATGTGGTCATTTGTCTTGAAAGGGATTACACCTCAGCCACATCACCAAATCAACTGATTCCTGGCCATTGAGGGAAATCTAATGTTACTTTCAGTCTGTTGAATAACACTTTGGCCTGTATTCTACTTGGGTAGCTTAGCTAAAGGCAATTACGCATAAAGACGCGGGAAAGACGCAAGGAAGAAACTTGCTAGTTTTGTCTGCACTTCTAAAATTAGAATCAGACATATTAGAACAAAAGTTTTCATATTATTTTGCTTAAAAGTGTTCAAAGAGGTAAATACTAATTCTACATCCTAATATTTTGGTTCTGCCTCTATAGAATAAAATGCAGACTTTGAATAATTTTGTCACATGCGTCTTTCCCACGTTTTAAGAGCCATGATGTTTCGCTAAGCTACCTTAAACTTCAACCTGATGCTGAGTTAACCCTAAAAGGGCCATGGGGGGGGGGGTGGAATCCACCCCCCCCTAAACATTTCTCGCGATATGTCCACAACGCACAAAGCAGTCGCCGCGGCGTTTCATGACTTTTTTCTTTCGAATCTCACGCATCTTTTGAGACCATATTCGCGATGTCCGTGCATGCGGTTCCGAAGTTACTCAACATTTCGTACTTGCACGTCGGACCAAAAATTGCTCAAAAACGTGATTTCATGTATAATTTCAATACAAAATGTGTTTTCAGCCAAAATTTAGAAATCTATGAATATTTTTACATTTACTGATTAAAATTAATTTATTTTATGCTGTTTATGATCGTAAAAGTGTCCCCGACAAATTTCATCCCAAAAACAATAAAAAACAAAAGGTAAAAAAAACAGAGAAATACATAAGAAATTTAAAATACAATAAAATACATAAGAAATCAAATTTGATACTGAATTTTTTCAAGTATATTTGCTAAGAATACTGGAAAGAGTGTCTAGACCAAAAATTAGAATTTTTTGAGCTTTATTTAATGATTTAGAGCAAAATTATGATTTCATGCATAAATTAGCATTATTAATTAATGTGAAATAATTTCGGAGCATTTAACTATACAGTTTTGTAGATTACGTTGTGGACGACATGGGTGCCGATTTTCGGCGCGATCGTGCGGTCGACGGTCGAGATCTCGGGGGGGGGGGGGGGGGGGGGTGGATTCCAACCCCCCTTGGCTGTGGCATAGCCAAAATATCCCGGCCCTTTTAGGGTTAATGCTGAGGTAATGCCCAGTCTAAAGTCATATTTAACCAATATCTGTTAGGTTTGCCTGCTTTTGTTAAATATGACTTTAGACCAAATGACTTAAAGATAAAGTTGAGTTCTGGTCATGTGATAACACTGCCAAAGAAACTGTCTCAAATGGATTGGGAAAGGTTGATAGTACATAAGAATTGGTGTATGCTGTAAGGTTGTGTTATCACAAAAGTGAAAAGGAATTGACTCAATCCTGCTGAGAGTCACATGCATTGCACACAGAAATGTGTATATGGGACTACATACACATGTTCGGCCGAAATTTCAGCTGTTTCTCATCATATATCGAATATAAGGGCAATTGAAGAGCAATCATTTTCAGGGAACATTTTTACCATGATGTTCTTCCAAACTGATATAAAAGAAATAAAAAAGCTCACAAATTATTTTTTACCTTTCTCAGAACTCAACCTTCCCTTCAAACAATGAAAATGATCAAATCTGACACAAAGTAGCTGGTATTTGCATGGGGGAGGGGGGAATTTCAGCTGATAATACATGTAGCATGTACATGTACAGATGCATTTAAATAAATCCCATACAAATCCAAAGAATTTCATCTTGATATAAAAACAAAGAACCACTAACGTTTATATATGCTTTGAACTAGTTTTAGGGAGTAAAGTACTGCACTGATTTCTATTCTAATTTCTTTTCTGGCACTCACCTTTACCAAAGACTTCCCTGAGTAAATCCATCTTGGTTTTTTGAGTAACGATTTTCTGCTGGCCTCGGTTCTTGACTTGTTCTACTAATGTCTCGTCTTCAAATATTGCGCTTATCTAACAAGGAAAGTACAAAAATAATACAAATCATTAGGCAAACAATGATGGTGATGATGGCGATGGTAAGAGGAAGAAGAAGATGATGATGGTGATGATGATGAGAACCTATGACTATGTGACTTCAAAGTACAGATAGTTATTATGAAAAAGAAAAATAGAACAAGGTCTATTTCATGAACATGGGTCTGTAATAGTTACTTAGAGCAGCGCCACCTCTATCGGCAAAAAAAAAAAAAAAGGGAGGGGGAAAAAGGGAGAGGGAAGAGGAAAGAGAAAATGAAAGGGGAAAAGAGAAAGAGGAAGGAACAAAGAAAAAAAAGCAAAGGGAAAGGAAAAAAAAAAAGAAAGAAAAGAAGGAAAGAAGGAAAGGAAAAGGGAAGAGGAAAGATAAAGAAGGAAAAACTGGCCATTTTTTTTGCTCGATGCCAAATGCACCAAAGAGTTAATATTCGGGCACAAGGCATCCCCCTTCAGCAAATGGGCTGCAGCTCCAAGCCCCCCACAGATTTTCAAAGTTCTGATATTAGGGCAACAACCACTTCATTCGAGCAGCGAGGTGCCCAATATCCACATATTTGGGTAGCAAGGTTGCTGGATAGTAAATTCTGTACATTTTCACTACGAAAATTTGAATCTATAATTGAAAAGTTGATATTCGGGCAATAAATGTTGGGCCCCCCTCCCTTGCTGTGAAAATGGGCCCGTATGATTAAGATGGCTGAATCTGCAATTTTATTTTATTATGATCGGGGAGGGGGGGAGATTAGGGTGCTGTAGTTTTGTCGGCAAATTTGGGTGTCACAATGCCCCCCCCCCCCCCCAATTCAAAATGTTCTAGCGATGCCCCTGGTTACTAATCTTTGCAAGTCAACTCTGAACTCTTCCTCCCTACAAAAGCCCCCAAATGGAGATGCTGTTGAATTTTCAAGACTCCTGCAGACAACCTTTCTTACCTGATCACATCCTATGGCAGCAACAAACAATCCAAACAGAAGTGAAATAACGACCAGGACTATTGAATGAGCTCTGTTAAAAACAAAACAAGAAAGAGGATGCTTCATGAAGGTTTTAAACAATATTTCTGGTAATTGATTTTAATCACACATTTCGTTTGTGAACTACGACATTCAAACAATAAATACGCAAATTCAATTATGGAAAGATAGCATCATTTAGTATATTCCATGACATTAAACTATGAAATACATGAGCCTGTTTTGAGTTAAAAAAAAAAAGACAAACTTTTATTAGTCCAAGAATATGACCAACCCCATCCCCCCCTCCAAAAAAAATCAAAATTCAAATCATTACAATCTCCTACTTAAATAGTTAAAAATAAACCCAATGAAATAAAACTCACATTCTTGCATTCTTTGCGTCCATGTCTGTGCATGAAGGGCATTCTCCTGTCCAAGCAATGATGAGAACAATAATGGAATAAAGCGATGCCATACCTGTGTGTTGAAAACGGTCAAAAATATGGTTAAAAACCCTACAGGGAAAGTCTAACACAAAGGGCTCAACACTAACAGGACCCCCCCCCCCCCCCAATTTGAATACCGTATTTGAACAGAGAGCTCATGCATATACACTCTAAATGTTTTAATACGGACCCCCTTTGAAAAATACAAAAGGAACTACTAACTATGGAGTCTCAAACTTACAAGGCTTAGAATATAGGGCTGTATTAAATCTTTCATCAGCCTCATTCAGGCATGACTGAATTGGCAGCAATGGTCTGAGACCACTTCTAGGAGATGAGACAGGTGACCGTGAGTTAGCTAAAGCTTGTTTAAATCTGGCAAATGGGATGAAGCAGAAGAGGGCATATTGCATTGTGACTGGGTCACATCAGGAGGTAATCGCGCCAATGACAGTGCGACATGTGTGGTGTAATCTGGATCGTTCCCAGGTTGAGAATACAGAACACAAGTTAGAAGCGTGGCTTGTGGAACAAGGTGCTCGTTCAACATCGATTCCCTCCCTTCATGTGATAGCAGGTTGTATTTCTGGGGAGTACGCAGCTGATATCCCTGCTGCTAATACTGGAGGAGTTGAAAGAGCCAACCCCGCTCATTCGATCTTAGCACCTGCAACTGGAACCATGCAAAGAAGTCAGCATGAAGTGAGTAGAGAGTTCTCTAGAAATGGATCTGCCTGAGATGCTAGTTTCAACTGATGCTGAAGCTAGCGACATGAAGATGGGAAGCAGTTAATGAAGGAGACTGGAATGAAGACTATGTTGAGGTCAACAGGCACACAAGGTTGACAGGGATAATATTTCTTCAACTCATCTGATGGAAAAGACTAGACATGATGCTCTACCCACGAGTCGCCCCTTGAAGATCGGCACTAGAGCCCTCAGGAAATGCGCCTTCAGTGGTAGGCATAAACTGGCGGAAAAATTTCATAATCAACCCTATGTAGTTAGCAACGTAAATCAGTCAGAGGACGTACATGAAATTCGCCCATTGTTAGGAGGTTGCCTGTTGAAAGTGCATCGCAAGCTTCTCGTCCAGGACCCTAGGGACGATGGGTCGGTTGGTTGAGGACTCTTCCCACCGGCATGGAAACTTTCAAGACCCTGAAACAGTCCCAGCTGAACATGATGACAGTGCGAAAGAAGTCCCATTTATTTTTGTTTAGGGCTCAACTAACCCAAATGACCAGACAGGGATCCAAATACAAGACGAACACGATGGACGTCGGCGTGCTCGCAGAACGAATAAAGGGTTTCATAGCAACCCAGCACACATTCCTCGTTCTGTATTAAAGTGGCAGGAAGAAAGAGAGTGACTCCATAAGGGGGAATTAGCGAAATAATCAATCTACTAGAAAGTTAGTGGTATCATTATTGATCTTGTTTGTCATTTATACATTTTTTATTATGTAGATTGTCATTTTAATGTTTATGCAAAATTAATGTAGTACCACGTAATGTCATTAGTTGGGGGGAAATTTGTAGTAATGTTAAATGTCATTTGTACATGTATTGATTTGTCATAAGTATTAACTCATTTCCATTTTATTTGACCTTATACCTGTATATACACACTTGAAATTGAGATCCGCTGTAAATGAACTGAGTCTGAGCACTAGCCTATTGTCAGACTGCGCTCAAGCCAGTCTCTACCTGGGGGGCGTTTCATCAAGTGTTTTGTCGGTTATTTTTACCGACAAATTTGCTCTCAGCCAATCCGATGCAAGGATTTCAGTAGCGTATAACAGTTATTGCAACTTGTCGTCAATGACAAGTTTTATGAAATAGGGCCCTGACTGACCAATCACAAGTCATTCTGTGTACAATTAACGTACCCCCTATAGGATGAATTTGGATCTTTTGTTGGGACTTATCACCTCAGTTAAGAAACATTATAAAGGAAACCTTCCAATCATTAGAAAGCTTTTGCCAAAACTTTCTTGAAAAAAACATACGGCAAAACACACCTCATTTAAGTAGCAGATAAAGAGCTTACATGTATATCATTACCCTATACAGAGGAACTTGTTGCATAGAACACTGTTATAACAAACTTTGGTTATAATAAGGTTATTTTCCTGGTCCCACTCCTTTGTATTTTATTGTTCTTTAGTCCTGATACAACAAGGTTTCATATAACAAGGAAATTTCCTAGGTTCCAAGAAGTTTGTTATAGTGAGGTTTCGCTGTACTTCATGTGGGGCTACAAAAATATTGGCCATGGCCTTTTACAGCCAATACCATTAAAGATAAAGTTGAGTTCTGGGGCCTGTAACATAAAAAGATACAATCAATCGTACGATCAATTGTAACTCTTCAGTACATGGTTTGCCATAGACTTAAGATTGATTTATCTCTTTATGTTACAGGCCCCTGGTCATACGATTACAGTTTGAAAGAAACTGTCTCAATTAACTGGGAAAGGCTGTTCATGTTTACATAAGAATTGGTGTATACTGTGAGGTTTTGGAATCATCAAAATGATAAGAAATAGACCCAATCTAGCTGAAAATCACATGTACTGCACAGAAATGGGTGTATGGGACTGCACACAAATGTGGCATGAATGTTCAGCCCGAACACTTCAGCTATTTCTTGTCATATTTCGAATATGAGGGTATTTGAGGAGCAATCCTTTTCAGCGGACATTTCTACTGTAATGTTCTCCAAACTGACAGAAAAGGAATGAGAAAGCTCACAAATTATTTTTCACCTTTCCCAGAACTCAACTTTCTCTTTAAAGGCATATGCATGTACATCCTACAAGTAATTGAATCATAGCATTGTATTTCTGCAATTTGATTGTTGTCAATAATTAACAGTAGCTTACAGTTGCAAATGTGTCTGACTTTAAAGAGCACTCACCAACATAAAAGAGGAATTGAATGAAGTACTTTTGATTGAATTCACCCACACAGTTGTTGATCCTGAAATGAAAGCAATGGTAAACTAGCTGTTAATAAAGACTCTCCCCTATGAGACGAGGCACTAGAGGAGTGCCAGAGTCTGTGAATGGGTCATTAACACATTGCCTACGGGAACCGGGTGGGCCCTACATTGATTCTATGGGAATGAGAAAATCCAGCAGACATCAGGTTAAAGTGTACCAACCACCTGAAAAAAAGAATTTATATAACGCTAGGAAGTATAAAATTAACCTCAAAGAACTTTATCTGAAATTCTATAGGTCAACAGTTTAGGAGTATGAAGGAAACAAAGGATAACATGAAGGTGCTCGCGCCGAACCGAACCTCCGAGTTGGGTTCCGGGCGAGCCCTTATTTAGGTGAGCGCGTATGGGTGCGTTGAGTGGTCTACTCACGAGTCGCTTTTATGCTTATAGAGAGTATTTAAACTTGTAATACCTCTTCATATAAGTGATATTCGAAGCCCATATTTGGAATATAGTAGAATGACATGGAACCTCTAATATACAGAGTAAAATATTTTTTGGTGATTGGTACCCTTTAACCTCTGTTACCAACCTCTAGCACCATCACCTAAAAAAGGGTGACTCAGATATAAACACAGGTTGGTTCATGGAAAAACCATGCAGTTCACCATCAGACCTGCAGCAATTATTGTAGACTGTTAGTTTGGCAATTTACGCATGCAAGAAATGCAGTGTTCGCTCTTAGTTTTAATCTCTACCAAGTTCAGGTCTTAAAAAAAAAATTCAAATAGGAGTTTGGTTTCTTGGTTATCTCTCTGCCCAAAACATTTTTGGCTGAATTTTTCCTTTTAAATGCACAAGAAGAGAGAGGATACCCATTTAGCCAAGAAACCTACACTAGATTAAAAATTCTTTACATTTAGTGACTGTTTTCTTAGACTTCCACATTGCCAAAAGCACATTCGTGTATGCCATAAGACATTTTTCTAGCCTACCGACTAGGCAACTAAATTGCATTACATATTACACATTACAAAAAAAACTTGTGCTGTACTTTAATTATTGATATCACAAAAAAACGTTGGTCAACTTGATCATTGTTATCAAGAGATTTTTTTTCACTTTTGGACAAAATAAAGGGCAATAAATATGTATCTTACGGGCAGCTTTCTTGCCTTTACATAACACATGTGGTGTTGATACCAAGGGTGAGGAATGTCAGAAAATTAAAACCAGTGTATATTCCCCCAGCAAGGGTACCGACAAGGGTAATAAATCAGTCAATGCCTACTTTCAATCTCCAAAGTTGTTCTGGTCCTCCCAAACCACCTCCCTCGGATGTCATATGGTCATAGTTCACTCAATATGACCAACAGGACCAATAAATGTGTCAATGCATACTTTCAATCTGCAAAGTTGCTTTGGTCCTCTCAGATCACCCCAATAGGATTCGGTAAAGCCATATTTTGGTCAATTCGAACAACATGCATAAACTTTTTTCTGCCGAGAAGCCTGCTTACAGGGACACATTTCACAGAATTCCCAACCCAACAGAGCAATATGGATACATACCATGGACAGTGGTGGTCCATCTTGCGTACACATCGTCTGCATATCCTACAGTGGTGGCCCTCGGTGGTCTGTAAGCCTCACATTTCTGGCAGACAGTCCAGCTTTGCCCTGAAACCTACATTGCATACATGTAAGTAGACAAGTTTCAAAGGAAGGATGACTGTCAAACTAACTTGCAGTAAAACTTTACTTTCAGAAAAACCTTTCCTTGATGCTATTCATTATTCTTTACAATGTATGGATCGAATTTAACCCCTGGAGTACTTGGCTTACATTTACTTATTTTAATATCTACCACAGAATAATGTGGAAAATAGATTTTAAACAATGATATCCTTGCTGAAACTTAACAGAACAATGAAGCACTAGATGCATGAAGTAGCTGACTTAAGATTTGAACACTATTAAAAGAAATACTTCTGCCAACAAAGTCTTCATACTCTCTGCTCAGTTAAGTTCAAATCGAAAGTTTAAAAACTCAAAACTCAGTTTTAGAATTAACAAAGGAGAAAACAAACTTATTTGGCATGTTGCATACTGAAAACAAAGTGGTTTCCTCCTCGTGTTCCATAGTTTCATGACAGTTGCAAAAGATTCAACATACAAATTTCGGCTTACCCTGTCAATTCTTGACTTGGGAGCCTGTCCTGTTCTAACATCTGAAAAGTCAATGGCTGTCGTTGGTAGTGGAACAATACCTGTGCATACATCAATACATTGTAGATCCAAAAAAGATAGAGTGAGTAATTCAAATTTAAACAGCAAAGAGACAGTTCTACGGCATGTTCTAAATTAGGGTGACTCTGTGCAATGTGTCCTATACAATGTACAACAAATGACATTTATCCATATATTTCATTCGTAAATGAGAAATCTCTTGACATGACCATGACTAATGGTAGTGATACCAGAGAGAATTACTATTCAACGATCATATCAAGAGAATCTTCTTATCTGGATGAAATATGTTGTATGGATTACATGGAATCACCCAATTATGAATTAGAGCAGCATCAATATTTTTCAATGCTCAAGTACAGTTTTGGTAAGCCCCCCCCCCCCCCCCCCCCCAATTTTTTGTCAGGTTCCTTTGATTTTACTTGATGAATAACAAGATAACTAAGCTGCTGTACAGTTTTTAACTAATGATAGCCTTTTTACACTTGCAAAATTTTGCTTAGTCCCATGCTATTGGCGGGGCAAAACAAGGATTTAGCCCCAGTGATAGTACAGGACAAAGCTTAGCCCACTTTCTGTTCACATTGCATTTTACCAAAGTGGGCTAACTCCATAATAGTATGGGATTACTTTAGCCCTGTAAAAAAGCAATAATAGCCCCACCAAATGTGGGGCTAAATGTCCAAATGTGGGCTAAGTGCTCTGGCTAGTGACTAGAACTGCAAATGAGAACAGCAACCCCCCCCCCCCCCCAAAAAAAAAAAACAAAAACAAAAACAAAAACAAAACAAAAAAAAAAAAAAAAAAAAAAAAAACAAAAAACAAAACAAAAAACCCCAAAAAACACAAAAAAAACAAAAACAAAAAACAAAAAAACAGTCCAGGGTTAAGGATAGTACGAGGATAAAAAAAAAATCAAGAGTAAAATGCCTGTGAGAGGTCCAAAATATTATTTTACAGCTGTGCTTACGATGCAATATGGTGAGCAAGCACTGATCATGTGTCTATCATGCATAGACAACATGCATGCTGTACCAGCAGCTATTCTTCTTCACCTTGCATCCAGGAACTGTGACCTGATTATAAGTGGATAAATTAACTGGTTCATATCTGGAATAAATATGAAACAATACTGCCCTCGCTATAACCATATTCCCTTTAATCTACTTTGAATGGGACAATGTTTACACTTGGGCAAAATAGTCACATGTCCCTCTCAAAGTCGGTTAGTGTCAATCCACACTTTTATATCAGAAATTATTTTTGTATTACAATAATTACCAATGTTACATGTATGTATTATAGTACATAGAAATCAATATATAAGATCAAATCAAATTAAATCAAACAAGTGAATGAGTAAATTACGCAATGCGTAATAAATGTCCCCGCCGGAAGTGCAGATCTGTGGAAATTAACTAGCCTGAACCTTAAAACTTCAGTGAAAAACTTTAGTGAATAAAATAATAATGTTACTGCATGCAAAAGAAGAGAATACCAACAATGCATGTATACAACTGAAATATAAAACATGAAAACATTATGAACCTTCAGCCATTTTGAATAAATTTGCATAAATTTGCATGAATAATGAATTTCAAAATTCTGTGTAGAAGTTTGGAAGTCCCCACCCAGCCCTATCAGATAAAACAATCGGAATCAAAATCCGATGTGAAATAGAGGAGAAGTAGCATTTTTCGTCAATTTTGAATAAATTTGCATAAATTTGCATAATTAATGAATTTCAAAATTCTGTGTCGAAGTTTGGAAGCCCCCACCCAGCCCTATCAGATAAAACAATCAGAATCAAAATCGGCCAAGAAATGACGGAGAAGTAGCATTTTCTAACATTTGAGCACACACGGACAGACGGACGCACGGACGGATGGACGGACAGACGGACGGAGGGACACACGCACACACGAACGGAGCCCGTTTCATAGTCCCCTCGCGAACTTCGTTCGGCGGGGACAATTAACTGGACTCACCTGGATCTGATAATACTGCTCTCATATGTGCCACTGTTAAACAGAGAACGATACAATTGAAGACGAGGGCATGGACGGCTCCCCATAGGCTAGGAGAAATGAAAAGAGAATTCAAAGAGGTCTTTATAAGATTATAGTAACAAAACTGTAATTTTGCCCTGTCAATGCCTTATCACATCATAAAGTGTTAAAAATAAAGTTGAATTCTGGTCATGGAATTACATTGAGAAAGAAACTACATGTATCTCAAAGCAACTGGGAAAGGTTGATCATGTCTACATTGTGTACATAAGAAATGTTTTATACTGTGAGGTTTTGGAATCATCACAATGATAAGAAATTGACCAAATCTTGCTGAAAGGCACATGTACTATACATACATGTAGAAATGCACACACACGTGGCATAAATTGTCGGCCTGAACATTCATTTATTTCTGTTTTTTTTTTTTTACATGAGGGCATTTGAAGATTTATCCTTTTCAGGGGACATTTCTAGTATGATGTTCTTCCAAACTGACATAAAAAGAATGAGAAAGCTCACAAATTATTTCTCACCTCTCCCAGAACTCAACCTTCTCTGTATACCTTACTCACACAATATTAACACTGACAGGAAAACAACCAATACTTGACAAAATCTTGTTTGTCCAATTTAGTTTACTTTCTGGTTTTATATATTGTCAGTCTTACGTCAGTTTTGTCGGTGTGATTGGGGTTTTATTCCTTTCATGCTGAGGCAGTTTAACCCTTTTAGGACAGGAATTAAATTGTATGGTGTCTTCAAGGGGACAAATTGAAAAAGTGTCCATCTCAGTAAGATTTTCCTGTTTTCAGGCTAAAAACTAAAAATAAGGGATGAAAGAAAATAGAAGGATAATGCAAAGAAAAACATGAACAATAGAGACAGGATAGAAGGGTAGGAAAGATGGAAGAGAAGATGATGAAAGGAGAAACAAAGAATACAACAAAAGGAAAGTTGGAAAGAATAAATGAGTGGATAAAAAAAAAGAATAACATGAAGGAATATAGCGACATAAATAATAGGATAAAGATATTATGAGTAACATAAGGAAAGATATATAAGAGAAGATGATAATTTGCATATAAATAATAACATAATGAAAGGAAAGATGGAAAGAAAGAGTGATAGGATAAAAACAAAGAATGGCTTAAGGAAAGTAAAGATGGAAAGCAGAAAAATGATTTTAAAAAATATGAAAGATAGAGTGAGAAATGATAGGATTAAAACAGGTATAACATAACGAAGGATAGAGAGAGAAATGATAAAAGAATAAAGATTAACGTGAGGAAGGTGGGGGAGAAAATAATAAAAGGAAACAAAGAATATCATAACAAGAGGAAGGGTGGAAAGATAACTGATAGAAGGATAAAAGCAAGGAATAACAAAATGAGAGATAGAGAGAGAGAAAAGATAAAAGGATAAATTTAAACAGGAGGAAAGGTGGAAGAGAAGATGATAATAATAATGGCCACTTATATAGCGCTCATATCCCGGTTATAGCCGAGCTACCAAAGTAACTAGCGCTGAAGCATATCAGGTACCCATTTACACCTGGGTGGAGAGTGACAAATGTAGATTAGTGTCTTGCCAAAGGACATTAGTGCCTTGGTGGGATTTGAACCCCGTACCTTGTGCTCTGCACAAAAAAGATGGAAAGCAAAAAAAAAGATAGGATAAAAAGAATAAATATAAAGAGTAACATAAGGAAAGAGGGAAGACAATATGATAAAAGGGATCAAAGAATAATTTAAGAGAAAGGAAAGGTGGAAAGAATTTTTTTTAGAAGGATAAAAAAAAATAGCACTACTACACCTTTTTTCTTTTTTTTTGCTGCTCAAAAAAAAAGATAAAATTCCTGAAAAATGTTCGAAAATTTCTACCCAGCAAGCCGCGCCGCGACCGTTTAGTAAAAGCCACACAGGAGGCGCGAAAGTCACCCCATTGTTCTGGCTGTACGAGAGTACTGTCTTTGTATGGTGAAGGTTGACAAATGTCAGTTTTAATAAATGATTCCCCATACCAGCCGGTTATTTCTGTCTACTCTTTACTGTATAAGGCTAAGCTAACTTTCCTTTAACTATACACAGTGCTGTCCCTCCGTGACAGCGCTGTACAAGCTGGCCATTCTCTAGCGTTGCGAACTGCGACTACAAAGTGCCGACTACAAGCTTTTCGCTGAAATATCATATATTTCTTATCTAAAAATTAAACTAAATAAAACTTCAACTACAGTCTATTGATTGATTGCATTAATTAAGTTAAATTTAGTTAACTAACTTACAACTTACCAAAAAAACGATGATTTATTGTGTCATCTGCACCCAGTCTGTAATGGCAGAATGTAATTGCCGCACTTTTTGAAAGGTCACACCCGTGCCACTCACACTTGTGCGTAACTTGTCTGCCATTTATACGGACTGGGTGCAGATGACGCAATAAAACATTGTTTTTTGGTAAGTAGTAAGTTAGTTAACTAAATTTAACTTAATCATGTTAATGAATGCAATCAACCAACATCAATAGTTGGTTTTATTTAGTTTAATTTTAGATCAAAAATATATGTAATTTCAGCGAAAAGCATGTAGTTGGCACTTTGTAGTCGCAGTTCGCAACGCCAGAGAATGGCCAGCTTGTACAGCACTGTGTATAGCTAGCTATAGATCTAGTTAACTTTCCTTTTGCTATTCATCACTTATACATGTATAATAAGCTTATTTGAATAATTCATGTTTATTTTCCCTTCTTTCATCTAGATCTTCTCTATCATGTCTATCATGTCTATCTGCAGATCTAGAATATTCTTATGTTTTTCTTTGTTTTTATTGTTCTATCATCTTCTTTTCCAGCTTTCCTATATTTCCTTATGTAATTCTTTGCATTGGGTTTAAGGCCACACAATTTCGATCTAACTTTTGAGTCTGAGATCTATTTATTTCACCACTGATTGAGTTACGTAAAAAGTACAAACAAAATAAGCAACACGTGGGGCTATGCACATACCTTGACGACATACTCGACGGAATAATCAACCAATTTACGACAACATAGTCAGCATAAAACACAGCACAGTATGTAATGATGATACATACAAATCCACAAGGATCATCTCGACAAGTTACCATTGTTATAAATTGTCATAATATGGAAAAACAAAACGGGAAAATAAAGAATTCTATTCCGTCAAGTCAGAACGAAATACACTGATGTCTGGAACCCCGTGTAATATTAAATCGGCCTACCGGTATATTGGATTTTTATTTCGTCCGTATGGCCAAGTGTTATCGTCACCAGAAGTAAGCAAGTCGATTGAAAATTTGGTCCCGACGCGACGTCAATCAGTGATCGGCAGAGGGACCATGATGGTACTCCCTCTCTCTCTCTCTTTGACAAGAGTGAAATTATCAATATTAGGGACAGGGGCGGATCCAGGATTTCGTATAAGGGGGGGGGGCACACAAATGCAGGATTGTCAACTTTGGGAAACTGCTTGGAGGGAGACCCATATTTTTTTGGTCTCTCGCCAGCCCTCCAAAAGTCGCTCAGTGGGGGGGGGGGGGGGGGGGGGGGGGTGGCGAGCAAAAAAAAAATTTTCACCAGCCCTCCAAAATTCGCTCAGTGGGGGGGGGGGGGGGGGAGGGAGGGGTTATGGGGTCCAGTTCCCCTCAATAATTCTCTGAAAAGGGGGGGCACAATCGCAAATAGGGGGGGGGGGGCACATTGCATTGTTTTCCCTCAAAAGGGGGGGGGCACGGGCCGGGATTGCCCCCCCCCCCTGGATCCGCCACTGATTAGGGAAATCGGCTTCTCATCAAATTCGGGCAGCGTGGCCAGAATGCGATTTAGAATAGGCCTATTTAGTGCGACAGAGCTAGAAATTCTTTGAAGAAATGTCCTTAAAGGAAAAAAAAAACCCAAGGAGAGAATCAATGTTATTGGAAAGTGAGAATTCAGAGAAGCACTTTACAAAAAGTTTCATTAAAATTGGTTAAAAAATGAGAGAGTTATGGAAGTTTGAAAAGTCTCGTTTTACTTTCTATGGGGATCCTCAAATTGGTAAAATTGCTTCAAAATGGCTGATTTTGTGAACAACTCTCCATTTGTTTTGTACACAGATTTTCAGATTTTCCCCCATTATCTCTCAGGGTGCTCCTTGTCTCCTCCTGAACTCGACATATGTGGTGTAAAATACATTTTCCCATTATATATGTTGAGCTCAGAAGGAGATTAACTGCACCTTGAAAGATAATGGGGAAAATCTGAAAATCTGTGTACAAAACAAATGGAGAGTTGTTCACAAAATCAGCCATTTTGAAGCAATTTTACCAATTTGAGGATCCCCATAGAAAGTAAAACGAGACTTTTCAAACTTCCATAACTCTCTCATTTTTTAACCAATTTTAATGAAACTTTTTGTAAAGTGCTTCTCTGAATTCTCACTTTCCAATAACATTGATTCTCTCCTTGGGTTTTTTTTCCTTTAAGGACATTTCTTCAAAGAATTTCTAGCTCTGTCACACTAAATAGGCCTATTCTAAATCGCATTCTGGCCACGCTGCCCGAATTGATGAGAAGCCGATTTCCCTAATATTGATAATTTCACTCTTGTCAAAGAGAGAGAGAGAGGGAGTACCAAAACTTCCATAACTCTCTCATTTTCTAACCAATTTTAATGAAACTTTTTGTAAAGTGCTTCTCTGATTTTCACTTTCCAATAACATTGATTCTCTCCTTGGGTTTTGGTTTCCTTTAATTTATGAGGTTTAAGAGCAATTTGGTAACAATTTACTTTAAAATAACTGCTTCATAATGATGAAAAGACCCTGTAATTATTTTTCCCCATGGTCGGAAAATTTGTCAGAAATAGCCTATGATGGGGCGGGTTGGTGCCAATAATATTTTTTTGGGAAAACTTTTATTTTTTTACTCAGGGGGAAAAAAAGAAAAAAAAAGCGTGCTTTGCACTTGATCTGTTATCATCACTAATGATTTTTATTCTTAAATTGTCTTCATTTCACAGCACAACGTCAAGTGAAAAGCGAGGTCTATCGGAGATTAAGATTGAGAATATAATATTGGATGCTCCTGAGGTCAATAAGGAATTCTTATTCCTACAGAGGACTTTGCAGCTGAAATATAAGCTTTAATAATGTATTGAGACACTTCATAAACCTTGACCCACTTACAAACAGTTTGTTGAACCCGACCCTATGACCCGACCAATATTCTTTGTCGAGGAAATTAAAAAGTATTGTGCCCGTAGCCCCGTACCGTATGGTAGTGTATCCTATTTCCGAACACTTTCCAGAAAATCAACGACAGCAAATAAAATATCAAACAAATATCTGTCAAGCTTAGATAATGAATGCTCAAAGTCCTACAGAACAAGAAGTTGGTGGAATTTGAAAAAGACAACGTAGATCTAATACGATATTCCCTTCCGATTGAACCCCTTCCCAATTACGACGCGGCGTTTTGGTCCCTTGAAAAAGTTACTGTATTTCCGAACGTGTGAAACCTATGGGAAAAAGACACAACCTTTGTTTCAATAGTGTGGTTTTCATACGCGTAATCCCATGCGTATGAAAACCCATTTTAGGCGCTTAACTGTACACGTTCGGTAATACAATCTGTTCGGAATTAAAATCCTTGACTATACTTATGAAGTTTTAATTTGTCTATATGTTGTGAACAATGAAGATGCGTTCAAACGCAAGGCTAGACAATGGATACGCACATCGAGATGCCCGTTGCAAATGTTTTTTTGGTTGATATGAAATGAAAATTTCTCCAGCTTTTTTGTACGAAAGATAGAATGGGGCAGATGTGTCCCAACTTGTTGGTTTTTACAGTGTCGCTATTGGTATTCTACCTAGTCGATGATTTTTAGTTTTCATTACATTGGTGGACATAATTATGAGGTTTTGCAAAAATTAGAAATAATGGATCAACCACCTAATTGAAAGACATACTTTAAAAGCGTGTTAAGTTTGCACATCAGATCATTCGGAGTGTAAAATTGCTAAATGGAAAATGGCTTTAAATTAGAATATTTGATATGGGAATAATAATTATAATATTTGATGTCGTAATTCGGCCAATACAGGAAATTTTGAACTCGGTATACAAACAATATTGGACTCCTCTTCGACTCGTCTAATATGCTGGCACACCTCGTCCAATATTTCCTTGTATATTTCTTTGTATTGACCTCAGGGCCGTCCAATATTATATAAATAACTCTCAGTTTGCTATGCACATAATGGCAGTGGGGTAGGAGTATGAGTACTGTATGACAGCAATTATGGCGTTAAATTGACCCTTCATAATAGGACCTACTGCATATACAAAAGAGGGGCATCGAAGGAATTTCAGGCTGGGGGCGGGATTAAAGAGGACGCATTCATAATTTGACACCGAACCCTCATGATAATAAAAATTATAATGATTTTGTTTACCCAGGGATGTCTCATCTGGGGAGCGTTTCATCAAGCGTTTTATCAGTGATTTTTACCGACAACTGTTATAATCTACTGAAATTATTGTATCTGATTGGCTGAGAGCAAATTTGTCGGTAAAAATCACTGACAAAACGCTTGAAGAAACGCTCCCCAGCTTCCTGAGGGCCCTGCAATTATTATTACCCTAGCGATTGCCAGGTACCCACTTACACTTGGGTGAAGAGGGACTAATGTGGGTAAAACTTCTTGTCCAAGTATGTAAGCACCCAGCGAGGATCGAACCCAGGGTTAAGAGGTTTTACCTATATACCACATGCAGTGTTCCCGCAATGCTCCCACAACATTGTGTTCTTCCTTTCTATTATCGTACACTCCTTATTTTGTGGTGGTGGTGGTGGTGGTGGTGGTGGGGGGGGGGGGGGGGGTTTCAGTTTCAGTTTCAGTTTCAGTTTCAGTTTCAGTTTCATTTCCAACAGAACAGTGATTTTAACAAGAAATCAAATATACAATTCAATATTCAATAACAAAATACATTTTACATGGTTTAAAGTGATAAAATAGAAAGTATACATAGACATCCAGTATAACAGTATTTTTTTTTTTAAAGTTAAACCTGTGGAAATCGAGGGGTCGAAGCAACCGCGTAGCCAGGAATTAATTTTAGGGGGGGGGGGTTGTGAGCACGCGTGCTCCCCAGGGGGGTGGGTGTAGGGTGGTCAGAAAGCTCTGACGTTTAAGCAAATTTGAAAGAAAGATAACGGCTCGTACGTAGCACCTTTTTTTAGGCGGAAAGTTAGTTCGACGCCCTGATTGCTTTTCAATTATTTGGACGCAATAATGCACTGTATGTAACAGGGCTGGGTGCAGGGAGGAGGGAGTTTCCCCCTTGCCGAGCGAAGCGCGAAAACTTTGACGTTTTAACAAATTTTGAGAGAAAGATAACGGCTCGTAGGACCTTTTTTAGGCGCCGAAAATTAGTTCGACGCCCTGATTGCTTTTCAATTATTTGGACGCAATAATGCACTGTGTGTAACAGGGGTGGGTGCAGGGAGGAGGGAGTTTCCCCCTTTCCGTGCGAAGCGCGAAAACTTTGACGTTTTAGAAAATTTTGAGAGAAAGATAACGGCTCGTAGCACCTTTTTAGGCTTTTTTCTCTCACTTCTCCCCGCTTTTTTGCCCTCGCTTTTTTGTTTTTGTTTTTTGGTTGGCGTTTTTTTTTTTGGGGGGGGGGGTGGGGCGACCGCCCCCATCGCCCCCCCCCTGGCTATGCGCCTGGGTCGAAGTAAATCTGGCGCCGCCTCCAAAATTGTCACTCCTGATTCAAGATGAACCTTATTCAACAGGAGTAAATAAAAACTTACCGGTCAAGCACCGATCTTCCCAACTTATAGTATAGTGTATTTTCAGAACTAAGACTACCCGCTAAAAATCTCTGTCACCCCCCTACCCCCCCCCCCCCCCCCCCCATATCAATATCTATTGAATCATCGTTTTCAAATAAAGATACATCCCTGCAAAAGCCACGGGCACACTTTTTTTTTTTTTAGAGAGGATGGGAATGGCAACTTTTAAGGTTCTATAAGCTTTTGACATTTTGTAGTGAAAGATAATGTACAGAAGTTACATGTACGGGCACCTCGATGACCGAATATGAGACTATTCGGGCATCTCGCTGCAAGAATATGAGCTTAGAGATATCGTAGATGCATTGGGCGCTATATAAATCTAGATTATTATAATATTATATTATTCGGGTAATCGCTGCCCGAATATGAGGTGGTGGTTGCCGGAATATCTGAACTTTATTAATCCCTGAGCCCCCCCCCCCCCTTCCGCCTCTTACGCCTATGTGTATTTCTGCGCCCCTCAAACCGCTGAAGCGCTTGTGTGCATCTAGGCATGAAATATGTTGACGAAGTTAAACAACCCTAAGAAAAGATTACAAGAGTAGTGTGTGTCTTTTGATATATGAACTCGCACTCTATACAAAGCAACTCTGGTGATCGCTCACACCCCGCTCGGGCTTATCGCACTTAATACCTTCCTTTTTTTTTTATCTGACTAAGCCTCTCTCTATCTCTTTCACACAGTTATACACCTTTTTTTTTCTTCAATGATCTTTATTTTGATTCCATTTCATTTCAATGAAAGTAAATGCATATGACAACTAAAACAGATTTTCTTGTAACATTTTCTATAAATGAATAACTGAATTTCGAAAAATTTAAAGAAAACATTGAATGAAATCTTTTCGTAAAATACCCCCCCCCCATGAACACGGGAATTAATACACATGTATATACATGTATACACGTATAAATAATAAAAATAATTCTTCATTGCAAAATGGAACTGACTTATACAGATCTGACTTCATACAAAAAAGATACAATTCATAGGTTATCAATCATACTCACGAAATAAAAATATCCTAAATTAATAGGCCTACATAATTATAGGCCTACAATGAGTAAGAAAAAAAAAAAGAATGAAATCAATCCATAAAAACAAATTATACCCCTCCCATACACGCTCATATTCACCCTTACTTACACACCCTCACCCACACCCTCACTTTTAACTTTCCTCTGTACAGGCCTATCTCTTTCCCCTTGTGTAATTTGTCTGTCTGTGGGTCTCTCTTACAAAGTATTTCTTTTTTATAATAATAACAACAACAACAACAACAACAACAATAATGATAATAATAATAATAATAATAATAATGATAATAATAATAATAATAACAATCATAATAATAATGTTTATAATGATAATAATAATGATAATAATGATAATGATAATAATAATAATAATAATAACAACTATGATAACAATAATGCCTATAATAATAATAATAATAATAATAATAATAATAATAATAATAATGATAACAATAATAATAATAATGATAATGATAATAATGATAATGATAATAATAATAACAATAATGTTAATAATAATAATAATAATAATAATGATAATAATAATGATAATAATAATAATAATAATAATAATAATAATAATAATAATAACAATAATAATAATAATAATAACAGAACAATAATAGTACAAAGTTGCAACAAAACCGTTGATCCTTTGATCAGGAAAGAAATAAACAATTTCAGCACGTTTCTTGATTGAATTAAAGCACCTGTGTTTTCTATCATTAGTCACAATGCATTATCTTCATTAAGAAAGATCATCGGCCCAACCATCAATCTTTCACAATAAAAAATTGTGATTGAATACATGAGCAGAAGAAGGGCACATGTCCATTAAAACATTTTTCGTTTATATTAAGAATTGAAGAAGAAGAAGAAGAGGAAGGACCCCTCAATATTTCGAGGTAAGTTAAAAAGAAAGAATCTTTGCATCTACTATTGATCAACTATTGATTAATGTGGTAACCTTTAAATTGTTTGTTCTCAGGCAAATATCTATATGCAATGTATAGCTATGTTTTATAGCATTTCTAATGTGTTTAAGGGCAAGGTATTGGCTCTTTTTCTCATCAACTTGAAATACTTGTAAATAACATTGAATTTTATAGACAAGTCAACCGGACTTTCTTTGTTTTAGCTTGCGACGTTTCTTTCACATTGAACGTTATATAATCTACTACATGGATGATTGAGAACATTCATAGATATACAGTACTTTTACATATATATTTTATGAAAGAGCATTCCAGTTGATCAATTATGATATAAGTATGTTTGTGTTTCTGATGGTATACTTATGTTACACATGTATATTGTTCTCTTTTTATCATGTGTTATTATTATTATCATTATTATTGTTCTGATTATTGATGTTGTCGAACAAAATATTGATGCATATGTCAGTGAAGTGAAATAAATTTATTTATTTATTTCTGATATTTATACAGGGTAGCACATTTTCACCAATAGTGGTGGTCTTACATGAGACCCTGTTTGATAAAAAAGATATCAAGTAACAATATAAATTCATTACAGCAACAAAACGAAACAAAATACAGAGGGATATTTAAATATATGTACATATTATCTGGTATCCCCGTAATAAACGGACTCAATTTTCAAAAACGTTTTCAATGATATTTTGGTGCATATTTCTAAAATCATTGATAATTATATATATATATATACATTCGGTAATTCGTTATTTAAATGAGATGAAAGGACATTAAATACTTTTGACAACCCCTGAAAATATAATAATATTATGAAAGCTCATAAACAAAGTAAAGAGATGATCTTGGATCAATAAAAATCCCCACTTGGGATACTTAAAATGATATATACATATTTACATAGAATATATTAAAAGATAGTATTGTTATTCAAACAATACACGTTGGACGTTCATTATACAGCATAATAGTTAAGTATGTACGGCATAAATACCAAGGAAAGAACCAATAACTATAATAAGTGGTGTCATTCATTCAGTTCAAAAGTTTCATGTCATCAAACATTTTGTGAATAAACAAGTAAATTTCATCGAGTAATGTATTTGAATCGATATAAACGATATTCACTTAAACGTTTTCTGCAGATAGCAGAACTTTCAAGTTATGTTTGAAACTGTTCAATGTTGGTGATTTCTTGACAGAACTTTCAAGTTGGTTCCATACTCTAATTCCCGAAACCAAAGGACTGTGTTTGTATGTGTCCGTCCTAAATTTTGGTACACACAAGGCATCTTTTTCAGCTTGTCTTGTATTGTAACCATGTAATAAACTAACATGACTTAAATCTCTTTAAGTATGTGGATGCCATATCATGTAAACACTTATAAATCACGTCCAAACTGGAAACGTGTCTGAATAGGCATAGACGCGCGAACATGTCACTGGAAGAAACATCAAATCCTTCTCCCAACACTACACGGGCAGCTCGTTTTTTAACCTTTTGTAATTTAATTGTTTGTCTTTGAAATCGTCCAGACCAGACCGAGGAGAAATACTCAAACTGAGGTAGAACAATGGCATTATAAAAAAAGTTTAAGAGATCGTGTAGGAACATAGCTTTTAGCAAGCTTAATCACACTGATATTTTTTTGCGTAGTTTTTAAAATTTTTTCAACATGTTCAGTCCAGTGTAACTCTTCGTCAATCATAACACCCAGGCATTTTGCCACTTTTATTCTTTTCAAAATGCTTCCGTTTAGAGTGACAGAAAAATCATTTACACTATTAACGACCGATCTTAATCCTATTAGCATGACGTTTGTCTTGTCAGCATTAAGGACTAAACGGTTTTTAGTTACCCATGCAAATATATTTTCCAAACCTCTGGTTTTTGCTTCCGCTGACTGTCGTCGGCGTACATATCAACAATGCAAACATCAATACATCTAATAATAATAATAATAATCGTGGCTTCTTACTAAGCGCTTAGGTCCATCACGCATGATGCTCATGGCGCTTTACAAAATACACATATACAAAATAGAGTACAACAATATATACAACAGTTACTTAACTCATTAAACGAAGAGCAAATATAACATACTAAATCCGAATTATTGTTCCTACGACAGCTTTATGAAATACACGTACATCACAGATTAACTTAAGGAACAAAAGAAAATTAACATAAGGTAAAGAACAAATACAATTAAATTGATTATAATCCTAATGCGATTAAAGAGGTTGACTTAAGGAAGCAAAATCAAGGTACAAGGAAAATAGGGAGCAAATTGCAATTTAATGATTTGAATTACTTGCGATTAACTTAAGGCTTATTTAAGATTAACTGTAAAGATACATGGCTAAATTAACATAAGGTTCCAGTGGAGGATCCCTCCGTAGGCAATAAATAGCCTCCACTGGGCAGTGTTCTAGTCATTCTCCTGATGACGATCAGAGCATACTGATCGAAACGTCGAGAACCACAGAGCTCTTAGCGGAGCTCACCAGCCCTTTTCAGGGCTCTTATTCCTTGAAAGATTACATGGTGTAACCCTGAAAAACTAAACCTACAAATCAGTCCACCATGAAAAGTATCGCTGATACTTCACTAAACACTGGCTCTAAGGGGAGCAATCATTCAGCGAAAAAATCTGGCCCTTGCTCTTTATTCAGAGAAAAACGATGGCACCGCCCGGTGCTTTCTCTGTTTAGAGGAATTACAGCGCCACAGTGACCAGAATGAGAATGCAGCCGTGAATCAAATTCGCGGGCATTTCCGACTGGCGCCAAACAAGGCTGTGAATCGGATCCCTCCGTTGGCAATAAATAGCCTCCACTGATGAGTTATCAGCCCTGTTCAACAGTTCAATGCAATATCATGGACATGATCTCTTTTGTGTATCGCTTCAATAATCTCCTCATTCATCCAAGATTCCAAGGGCATGCATTTTTGCGAATTCTTTTCTCGCTAAGCGGCAAATGTTTATTAACAATATTCATGAAGAAAACAAGCCATGTTTCCCATGCGATGTCAATATCGTCTGTATTGAAGCATATTCGCCATGGTATCTTTTGTAAGTCAGATAAAAAAATCATCGACATTTTCCATTGCAGTCAAGTAATAATGTTACTTATATAACATACTATATTTATTAACAATCACCGCAAAAGGAGCGAAACTTAGTAAACTCGCCCTCAGTTAATGTTCGGATATCATTATTGAAATATCTCACAGTGTACACTAGATAATTTTGTTTTGTTTGTTTGTTTGAGTTTAAAGGCGCTTCTCATTCAGTAAGAATATTTGCGCCTTTGATAATGATAATGATAATGATCACTGATACTAGTTTTAAACACGCCAGTCTCTGAGTAGAACTCGGGATCAGAGACAAAAACTAAATCAATAATTGAACATGTACTCTGCGTGATACGAGTAGGTAGCTCAACCAATTGCTTAAAACCATACAATTCAAGCAAGAATGTTAATTTGTCTGCATTGGCATCTCTTCTTTCATCTAAGACGTTACAGTTAAAGTCACCTAATATCGTACAACTAATATTATCTACCATCGCCCTTACTAGGCATAAATCAAGCTTCTCAAAATAATCTGATGTCGAATTTGGTGGTCTATAGATTCATCCTACTAACATAGGAGGTTTGTGAGGATAATAGAGCTCTAGCCACAAGCATTCCAGAACATAGCTATTCAAATAATTTCTTAACTTAAAATCAAATTTATTGGATATGTAAACAGCAATACCTCCACCACGTCTATTTCGGTCCGGACGAAGTAAAACAAACCCATCTTAATTCAGAGTCTACATACATACATATATACATCTTTAACGGAATCATTGCTACATCAACACACGTTATACTTAATTATGTTAATACATGAAGATAAAAAAATCTTTCCTTCAAAATATAATTTTTTTTTCTCGGCAACTCAAACATTGTTGTAATGGACTTTAAAGGGCCTAATCTTCTCCCTCTCATGTTGAGTTCTGGAAAATAATTTGTGAGCTTTCTCATTATTTTTATGTACGTTTGGAAGAACATCATAGTAGAAATGTCCCCTGAAAAAGGATTTCTCTTCAAATGCCCTCATATTTGAAATATGGCGAGAAATAGCAGAAGTAATCGGGCCAAACGTTCATGCCACATATATGTACATTCCTGTATATCCATTTCTGTGTGCAGTGCTTTTGTGCTTTTGTGCTTTTCAGCGAGATTGTGTCAAGTTCTTATCATTAAGATGAATTCAAAACCTCACAGTATACACTAATTATTATGTATAGACATGATTAATCTTTCCCAATTGCTTTGAGACTGTTTCTTTCACAATGTCATCAATCGCATGATTAGAACTCATATGTATGTTTCGTGATATAAACCATTTGGGTGATTTCAAATTCGGTGTTGGTGTTGGTGTTGGTGTTGAGAGCGTGAATTGGGCTGCTGATTCTAGCCCCAACACCGAATTCGGGTTTATAAAAAACAATACCAATCACATTATTGATAGCTCAACACCTACTGAAGTCAATCCCAGCACCAGCTTCATTTCAGGTTCGGTGTTGTGGCTGGTGCTAGTTTTGCCCCAACACCAACACCAGCTTTCAACACCGAACTTGAATTCAACCATTGTCTCGATTGTTTTCCTCACTGTTCCCTGTGTAAGCCTTGGCTCTCTTTCACACCCTGTATCTACACCTTTATCTTACATCTTCTTTCCAATCCCGCTACTGAAAAAACCCCAACCCAACAATACAAAACAAAACAAAACATGTTCTTTTGTCGAGCGAAATCATCAACTTTATCATTGTTCTTTTGAAGAAAAAAAAGTAATACAAATCTCTGCACGCCTCATTGGTGTAAACAAAGAAAGATACTCCTTTCTTTCTTTCTTTCTTTCTCTCTCCCTTTTTAATGTGCAACCTATGTATCTGCTCCTATTCTTTTCACACCTGAATGTACTTACCTGTTTTTCTCCCATCCCGCACCCCGAATTTAACTCTCTTTGTGTAATGAAAATTGTATGAAAACGAATACAAACAATATCTATTGAATCATCGTTTTCAAATAAAGATACACCCCTGCAAAAGCCACGATGGCGTATCCAGAAATTATTAAGGGTGGGGGGGGGGGGGAGAAATGGTTGATTAGAATATGGACGCTGCGACACATCCTCCGGCGGCAATAGCTCCGCAGTCAATTTCCAACGCGAACCGAAGTCCTAACTTCAACCCTTCTTCAAACACTATACTTAAACTTCAACTCTTACCCTAAACATTACCTGAAATCCGATTAAAACCCTTACCCTTAATCCCTATATCTTTGGCAAAATGAATCCTTGAGCATACATCGCATCACCGAAATCCGGACAGCCCCATGTGTTGTAGACCTACTTCAAAAACTCCCCCCCCTCGTATTGTAAACTGGTGTGTGTGTGTGTGTGTGTGTGTGTGTGTGTGTGTGTGTGTGTGTGGGTGCATGCGTGTGTTTGAGATGGGGGTGTACATCAGCTCCACCCTATGTTGGCTACGCCATTGCACTGAATGGGACATGCGCAGTGGAAGTAAAAATTGAACATTCGCCACCTGCTCAAATCATGATTATGAATTGTAAACATTTGTCTCACTGACTCTGAAACTAACACATAGGCTGTCTGAGATCAACACGAAATGGCGTCACTTTTGGCTGTCGTAGTTCTCAGTAATATTCTTTTACTTACATCTGGCCGTAAGTAACTAATAGCTGACGTCAATTTTATTTGTTTACAAAACAGAAAGTAATGTATCCTTTAAGGTAGCTTAACGAAATGAAGTGGCACGAAAAGACGCATCCAGAATGCACAAGGCATAATAGTTGGGAATATCGGTGAATAAAAAAGTTGTAAACTTTGATATAATATCTGAATGACCGTTTTCGTAATACTGAGCTCAATCAAGGTAAAAGAGGCATCTACAAGCCCTCTGTCCAAAAAGACATTTTTCTACCTCATTGCAATTGAGGTGAAATTTACAATGATGCCATTTGCCTTCCTTTTTGTGTTCCATACGCGTCTTCGTGGCATATCGTTTTGCTTACTAGCTGCCAATATTCTACTTGACGAAGCAGTCTGTTTCTGAATTATGTCGTTTCGTGTGAGAAATAGTTATGCATTTCCGAAATGTCAAATTATACAACTTATAAAATAGTGGTACCCTACATTAACTTTTTCGAAACGAGTGGTAAAATTGAGTCTATACATATATCTATATATAATGCATAGCGATGTTTTATAGCATTTCTAATGTGTTTAAGGGCAATGTATTTGGCTCTTTTTTGTTTATTGTCTATTTTGTTACGGAATGACATAATTAATCATATCATAATTCATATGTAAAATATTTCTGCAAACCAAAAACACATACATTTTGTAGGTATAAGGTACCTTGATTTACCTATCAACTGTCATAGCAAAATGATAGTCCTTTCAGAAAATAAGATAATATTATGTGTTTTGGGCGTTACGGAATGACAGTTTTTTGGCAGTTATAGTTTCTAAGGTTACTGAAGTATGAGTGATTATGCAGAACAGAAACAAATGCTATTCTTGGTTTCTGTGTTACATAAACTTTGTGTATAAAGTGTATTTTATCAGACAAGTCATATTAGTATGACATTTACTCTTCTTTTACAACTTATCATAATTGGTATCAATTATTGATTTAAAGATTATGTTAATCATTTATGCCAATTTTCAGTATTCATAGTGTGAAAATATCAAAATATTATCAGATTATGAAAATTGTGATATTTACGATTACTTTGATACCATATTTGATATGATCAGACAGATTTGAAATTTTGGGTTCATGTCCTGTTTTGTTTGGAATTGCCAATTGATTACTATGGTCAAGCACAAAGAGAGATTCATTTTTTTAAAGGGGTCTGTGCCCCATATCATCTGGTATAGGTGTGACCTTTTGGTTTTTTGACCTATGACCTGTACTGGAAAGCTAGGGTCAGGAAAAAGGAAAATGCCAAATTCACGCTTTGATGAAGTCATGATGACGTCACTACCTCGAAAATGTTACTGCCATGTTCTAAATGGCCTGCCAAACCATTTTGAGCATTTTCAATTTTTTCAAAATTTGCGCGCACAACTTCACCAACGGGCGCACCTTATGTCTAATTAACTTCTCTTGTAATTAACTTACATCATGCCAAATATGGTTTATGTTATGACTTTTTATTGCAGAGATATTAGCATATGTCGGATTTTACAAAATGGCGCCTAAATGACGTCACGAGGCATTGACTGTATTGAAAACATTTCTGTGCTAAGATAATAACGGTTTCTACCATTTTGCAAAATTTGAGTACATTTGAATAAGCCGTTTGGAGACATTGTGCGCACAAAAAAGTGGGTAGAAATAAAAATTTAGAACGATTCGTCCAAAAACATAAAGTGGTCATGGTGGTCTGTACTTGAAGTATAGCCCACCTAATGATAATAACTACTGAGATACTCAGCAAAGAAACACACAAACATAATAAAGATATGCTAACAATCATTTTGAAACTATTTCGTAAGACTGCTGCATTATACCTCAGTCTCCAAACACACTCCAGGGGGGCGTTTCATGAAAGGACTTGTCAGATATTTTATCCGACAAATTTGCTCTCAGCCAATCAGATGCAAGGATTTCAGTAGCTTATAACAGTTGTCGGATAAAATATCCGACAACTTCCTTTCATGAAACGCTCCCCAGACCGACTCCAAACCGACCGATTCGACCTTACTGGTTATGATGTAATTCTTTGTTTGGTTTCATGTCGTTCTGCCCGGGGGCGTTTCATCAAGTGACTTGTCGGTGATCTTTACTGACAAATTTCCTCTCAGCCAATCAGATGCAAGGATTTCAGTAGCTTACAACAGTTATTGCAACTTGTCATTGATGACAAATTTTATGAAACATGGCTCTGGAGGGCGTTTAATCAAGTGTCTTGTCAGTGATTTTACCTATAAATTTGCTCTCAGCCAATCAGATGCAAGGATTTCAGTAGCTTTCAACAGTTATTGCAACTTGTCATTGATAACAAATTTTATGAAACAGGGCCCTGATCTTGGTGTCCTTGGTGTGACCCTTGGGTGTAACTGAAATATTAATTTGTAAATAAACCTCGCTTTTTTGTTAGCGCCTATATTAGACAATACTTGCAAAATATTGATTTTTCTAAAAACGTTTCTGCCCTTGAATTTGATCGGGCAAGAGTACATGTATGCCAAAATTGGTGATTCTTTTAGGAAAATAATAACGTTCCGCCCACTATCAAATATATTTCAAGAAAAATCTTATTCATTCTGACTACATGCATCAGTAAGGACCCGACTACTGATACAAGGTGATTCGTCATGGTTTAATGCTTCTCTGACTCACACAATAATTGAATGAACTTCATAACCTCTGTCAACCCGCCAAACTGACTCCAAACTACCCCTAAACCGACCTACTCAATACTCACGGCCATTCGGCATGTTCGGGTATGATGCAGTTCTTTAGGTTCGGCCTATTTGTATGTATTTGTGTCTAGTTGTACGCCACATGCTCCGGCGAGCGGCGACAATTGTTCCACGTCAAAGTTTCAAAGTTTCAAAGTTGATTGATTTTCCACGTATGCCTTTTACAATTTTTTTTTTAAAAGGAAATCGGTAACTTTGTGGAGGCTTGATTTCATAAATTGTTGAATTATGATATCTGTCTTGTATAATGATATTCGGAAGGATGAATAAATAGCCAGTCATAGAAAGGTTTTCAAATATACATTGTTATTATTAAGATATCTATGACTGAATACTGCCATTTATGAAACCGTACAGGGGTACGCTTTAGTCTAACGCTGCAGTCTACGGGGGAAAATGAGTCTGGCATTTCCGGTCACTTGTTGTTTACTTTTGTGACGCACACGATTATTTTGAAGTGCATTCCCCCCTCGCCCCCCCCCCCCCCCCCGGCTTCGTTTTTACACCATATACATACACTGATAGCATGTAGGGCCATGCAGCTCCGATTTTATCAAGCCTCTACAAAGTTACCAATTCACTTTAACAGTACAAACAGAACATATCAAAAATAAGAGCATGAACAAAATAATCATATGCACAGTCATAGATTTAATAAAATGTAATTCAGTAGATTTGGGTAGTATTTATATTGATAAAGCAATTTTTATGATGTAAACATTTTAATAGAAACCATGAGTGGAGGGGTCTGTTAAGAAAGCATGGCTAAGCATGGCTTGTATTTCATAGACCCCTGTCTGAAAAAAATAAAACTTGGGGGTGTTTCACAAACAGTTCAGTTTGACTTAAAGTCATGTGTAAGTGCCAATGCGCATACGCTATTAAACGCGTAATCTCATTGGTAGATTACCCAATAGCGCGCGTCCCCTGGGCATGATCTGACCAATGCAGTGATGCGTAATATACATAATATACAGCACGCAATTAGGAATTTAAGTGCGACTTTAGGTCAAACTTAACTCTTTGTGAAACATCCCCCTAGTTACAGTCTATGAATTAAACTAACCGAATTCCAAACCTCAAGCCTTGATCAAAAACTATACCAAACACTAACCCTAAGCCTAACTTGAAACCTAATTACAACCCTATTCCAAGTCCTATATCTTTGACGAAATAAAGCCCGGGGGCAAATGTCGCCAGAGCTGCATCGTCTGTCTGGTTTTGGTCTACTTTGCGTGACTGGAGTATCGCTATCAATATTGAAACACGGTCTGCTGGCGGTAATCTTGTCTCCCCAGTGGGTAAGATAATGGCGTTCTCAGCTAGAAATAGAAGCCCGGGGTTCGTTTCCGTTCATGACACGTAGAACAATTCAATCCACGTTAAATTTCTTTATTTTCTTAGCGGGGAGGGGGGGGGGGGGGGGATTTGGGGGCCCTCTGACACTTTTCTGTGGTTCTAATTTTCGTTATACCGTTAGTCCCATGGCAGCGAATACTTATATAATGTTCATTACCCAAGCGGTCAAGTGAGTGTGAATGTTATGTACAGAGAGAAAGAGAGAGAGAGAGAGAGAGAGAGAGAGAGAGCTAGATAGAAAGAAAGAGAGAAATAGAGATAAGGAAAGAGAGATATAAATAGAGAAAATAACATTTAAATTGAAAACGAGAGGAAGACAAAGAGAGAAAAAAAAAAATGTGAAGAGAAAACGAGAGAAAGAGAGAGAGAAAGAGACAGATTAAAGTGTATGGAACTGAAACCAATTCCGCGCAACATGAATAAGCCCTGATTTCAATTTCAATTGAATGTAACCATAAAGCACACATATCGATGAATATATTGTTCAGGTACTATACAGGATCAGTTAAGTAGAGAGAGAAAAGAAGAAAGAGACAGAGAAATTCCAGATGATATCACGTATTAAATTGCGAATTATATTAAGCTTGGAAAGTGTTGAGGGGAAACCACTTTGTTGCCAAAGTTCTGTTGTTGTTGAATCGTTATAAACATGTTCCTGATCTTAAGTTTCTGTCAGTGGGCTTTTAGAAATGAATTTCCAATATCGGTGAAGGTTTTTGACTATCATATTAAAGGGAAAGTATACCCTGGTATTAAGTTGATTTGAATGACTGAAGAAAATGAGAGAAACAGATTTTTTTAAATTTTTTTTTTTAGTTTACTTTGTTAATATGTTTTATTAGTCATATTGTTGCATAGAAGCGTTCTCAATGCTCCAGACATAACAAGCAATAAAAACATAATACTTTGAACAGCAATTATACTTCATACGGACTCGAAATGTGACATTTAATTTGTTTGTTGGTATCATTACAGTATTTTGCAGCATTCAAACACAAATGAAAAACAGATTAGGGCAAGTTTGAGCAAAGTCCGATAAGAAATAAGAAAGTTATGAATTTATGAAGTTGAGCAATCAATAAAAAAATTGGCAACTCCGTGATGCATCTTGCGAGCTCCTCTCCTATTTTCTCAGTAGAGAAAAATCTCATAAATTTCATTTGCTTGGTTTTTTGATGAAGGAATAAATATGTTTCATACATGTTTTGTGTAAAAAGACATAAACAATTATTATTATTATAAAGGTGCATGTATGATTAAATATTTTCTTTACAGAAAATGGAAATAAAGGATGTTTGGGGTACAGGCGAGGGCAAAAGGGAGAGGAGCTCGCAAGATACGTTATGGAGTTGCCAATTTTTGATTGATTGATCACAACTTTAAAAATTCAAATCTTTCTTATTTCTTATCTTATTTTGCTCAAACCTTCACTAATCCTTTTCTTAAAGTTTTCTGTTTCCTTTCCAACCAACTTGTAATCAGGGTGGACTTTCCCTATTGAGGTATTGAGTTTGATCCTTGCTCGGTGCTTACATCCTTGGACAACACGTTTACCACATTTCTCTCTCCCGATCCAGGTGTATTAGATTTCTTGTTGTCACGAGCAGCGTTGCCAGCGAGCTCCAAGATTTCGGCAGTCAAGTACTCGAGTATCTGGCAATGCTGGGGTAGTGATAATATCAGGGCCTTCAGGAAGAGTAGTTTTAAAGCTCATGTACAGTATTGGTAGCAAAAAGGAAATTGAAAGAAGAAGAAGAAGAAGAGAAAAAAAACATGATAAATATTAGTCTCATGTTGTACTCCTTGTATCAAAAGATGTTTATAAGAGATCATTTGGTATTCCATCTATGATTTCCGGTGAATTTGCTATATGCTAGGACCTTTCCACACTTACGGCTCCCCGCACAGCACTCTTGGGGCTTCTCATAGGGACAGCATGTGTGTTATTGCATAGCTACTCATTGGTTTTACATGTGTGTGTATAGTGTATAGTACATGCTGCCGTTATATAAATCATTTTTTGCTTCTCATTTGGTTTATATTAAACTTTAGGAGGGGAAATCTTCACAGTGTCCTAGTATTGCTAGCATCTTGCTGTTCATAAACAAAAGTCAAAGAAAAAGTTTTTGAGCTTACCAAATGTGTACATTACCTTTAATAATTATAGGGCTATCCTAGATTTAGTATCTTTCATTACTATTATTATTGTGATTATCAATGATTTTCTATATATTTCAAAAATATGAAGCACATTTATTGGAAACAAAATGTACCCCCTTTGTCAATGACAAAATTATATAACGGCACCTTACACTAAAATCACAGGCGTGTTTGAAGGAAGGACAAAGGTGGTAATTAGCCCCTCCTGACCGATTTCTGACCAACGAAAAAAAAAAAAAATGTATGTACTTGTATTTAGGACGTTAGGGAATTATTTGTAAGTGAATAATTTTATAAAGAAGGAACATGGAAACGGGGGAAATATAGAAAAATTTTCAAGAACTTACTTTTTCTTCTCATAATAAGTCATTTTGGGCAACACCACGCCCCTCCTCTGTAACGAGAACCAGGGCCTTAAAGATGATTTGTTACTGAACTATGTTGATCACAGTGAGCTAACGTGTTTGCCCCTCCTATGGGCAAGGTCTGAAATACGCGACTGGTAAAAAAAACAAAGAAGAAAAAAAAAACAAACAAACCCAAAACCAAAATCCGACAACAAATAAGTGGAGGTTTTAAGGCTTTGTAAACAGAATCGAGTTGAATTTCAAATTAAAAATGACGGCACTGTCACACTGGACCCAGATAGCACTTCAGTTAAGAAGAATAATGACGAGGAACGTGTCCCAAACTATATAAATATTATTGTTTGGAAGAATGTAATTATGAGATGACAATCATGGAAAAAACAAATCGATTTCTTTTCTTAATATCACCCTATTTTACAACTTTACCAGATGGAATTCAGATTTAAGAGATAAGAAATTGCCTACATCATTTTTACACTAAGATTATAACTTAAATCACTTTAAGTCAAGTATTCAAGTCAATAAAATAATTTCCCCCCTGAATTATGTGATGAAAGTTCAGATGCAACATATATGCAGTGCCCTTTAAAATGTGTTTACAGATTTCTAGCAATTAGAATAGAAGCCACAAGTTATTTCATCCATCATAAACCACTGAGCAAAACATCACCCCGATAGATCTCAATCCAAAACTTTTTTTCTTCTAAAGACATGATTTTCATTTTTATTCGTCATTCCTGTTTTACAAAAGAATCTGCTTATATAAGCTTAGTTTGTGTAATCTAACAATAGGCTGAGTATTAATTCAAAGTGAAGAACATTTTTCATTTTGATAACATGTCGCCCCCCCCCCCTCTCTAAAGACTCTCTATAGGGGCCTTCTCACCCCTGTGTATTAAACTTTCTCTTTCGAATTCTATATAATGCCCACAAGGCTAAAATTATGAATTGCAGATTTGCAGTAGTTTCCAATAATATAAAAGAAAAGCGCAATAATAGCAAATATGGTCCTTTGGTAGGCACGAATCTTCGACAAAAGAAAAGGGGCCATAACCTATTTAAAGGGTGAAGAACGATGCCTGCTTTATACTATTTACTATACACGGCCTTCTTCCCTACGAGTGTAACCATAAGAGTTAAAGACGGAGGCGGCGCTCCCAGGGGGCTGATGGACACATTGCCCCTAACTTTTTCAAGTACCCTCAAATTGCTCCTTTTTACTTCTGAAAAGTGCCTCTTTTTTACTTCTGATAAATGCCTCTTTTCCGTTCTTTCCCCCTTCTGATAAGTGCCCATTTCCATCTCTAATAATTGCCCCTTTTAAAATCTGATAGGTGATGCCACGTTGTTAAAGGGAAGTAGCATAGTTGCCAAAACAACCCCCCCCCCCCAAAAAAAGTATCATTAGAAATGTGTTATTACGAAAAAGTGTCAAATGAAATTTTAGAAACTGGAAAGTTGATATTGGAACAAGGAATCAGCCCCCTCACGAAAATGTGCCCCCACGCCTATTAATAGTTGCTTTTTAAAATGTGTTGACAGACTATTGCAATGAGAATAAAAGGAAGCAGCAAGTTCATTCATCGATCTTGCACAAAAGTTCACCCTAGATCCAAATCCCAAAATCTTCCAATTTCCATTACATTCAACATGCTTTCTATACAAAACAATTGCCTCATCCTGATCAGCTATGCGCAACTAAGCGCTGAGGCAATGTTTGTATTAAGCTAATAAATTCAGTTCAATTCAATAATGGTTTTATTCGAACAATGCAGCCATTGGCTGAATTGCGCATTTTTACAATAATTTCTCACGAAATATTTCCTAATATCATTTTATTATAAATAATTGCATTCAAATAACATCATATTGCCTTCATATAACAATTTAGAAATTAGAGCTATTCAATTCATTACCAAATATAGAGGAATTTACAAAGTTAACATATCTAGAATCAAGATCAAAATCTTTAAAATCAAATAAAAAATATAATTGCAAATCGACTTGAGGAGTATTATTCAATAACTTAATCATGATAGCACTGGTATGAAGTAATATGAATAAAACATATGATATTTGCAAGTCATTTCAAATAAACATGATAAAATAGGTTACCTATTAAAACTTCAAAGACTTCTAGGTATATATTGCAGGTTTTTAGCGTGAATTGAAAGTTTAAATAAATACAACCTTAAGCTACATATCAAATCAAATGCTGCACATATACAAGTTAACTAACAGATTATGAAATAAGATGAATATAAATGAGAATATGCTTATCCTAATATGGATATATCAGAATTCAGTAGTATCACCAGATAAGGCAATAGACTGCTTTAAAATCTTTTTGTTTTACATTTAGACTGTTCATATTTCAAACCTTTTCGGAGATTGTAAGGATTTTCTTTCTTTGTTCTGAACCAGTGACTAGTAAATACATTCCTTTCTACGGAGTGTGCAAAATCAAGGCACAACTTTTCCGTCTATGTTCCAATGACTGCAAATTACACATCACATAGTGAGTGCGGAATCGTATGTTTCGTACGAAGAACCAAGCACATTTCGGCATGCCCTTTTCTGGATTTGTTCAAGTTTATAAATCTGATCCTGGGTGAGTGAACCATTGAAGGCAGGTACACCATATTCAAGAACTGGTCGTATGTAACCACATTATTATTAAATCACGCATTGGGAGATTGAACTTTTTAAGACTTTCCTCACACATAGTATAATTATTGCATCTTTCTATTAAATTGAGAATGTGGGAATCCCATTTCAAATTGTTATGTAGTACGAGACCCAGAATCTTGGCTTCAGAAACAACTTTCAGAATGTCATTGCCTATCATGAAAGGTAGTTGCCGAGGTGGTTCTTTCATAAATGAAACAAACATCACTGAACACTTAATAGGTTTACGAAACATATTGTTTTACTCTGAGCGTGTACATTATATATTAATTTCACATTGCATATGGGAAGTTTGAGAATGCTTATAGGGCTTTTGACAAGAGTCGATTCATCAACATACTTATGGTAAGGTACTTCCCTGAGGAACTCCTTCATGTATGCTACTTCACTCTGATGTGGTGCCTAGATATTTTACACATTGCTGTCTATTCTCGAGGAAGCTTAAGCTCAAGTGAATAAGACTTGGGCAGACATTTAGAGTAATTAATTTACGGGCAAGGATGTTATGGTCGATAACATCCCTTAGGCCCGTATTCTGCAAAAATTGAACCTGTCCCTTTGTCTAAGTCGAGTTCAATAGTATAACCCTTTCAAGACAATTGACCACATTTTGTGGTTTGGCTCAATAACTTTTGATTCAGAGCTCTAAAAAATATACCAGATGCATGAGTAGAAAGAGCAAACATTTCTGCACACACTGTGTCCATTTTTCTTGCATGACCATATTGCGTTTGATGCCAGGAATTTTAAAAATGAGAATAAGCTTTAAAATCCTTAAATTGGCAACATATCGAGAGGTTCAAAATCATTGTTTTTTATCAAAATTGGCAACTTTTAAAACTTTTCGACAAAATTCCTAATCATGTATATCGTTTTCAAAGACATTACACCTTATTAGAATCATGTAGCACTAAAAGAAAAATATTGTTGTTGCCAATTTGAAGAACAAAATGTGATCAATTTAGCCCTTAAATAATTCCTGTCCTGAAAGGGATAATAGTGATTTCGAACCTAAAGACATTGTTCTTTGTAGCCTTCCCATGGTTCTGATTTTTTTCACAATTATGTGATGAACCGGCACAACCCAAATGATTTCATCCTTAATGGTGTTATTCATAGTTCATAGTTTGGTGTCCGGTCACGTGAGGGCGAGTAGAAGGGAGAGAAAGAAGTCCCCTCCGGCGACCAAAAAGTGGGAAAAACAACAACCTTAGGCCCGTATTCTGCAAAAATTGAACGCATTCCTTTGTCTAAGTCTAGTTTTTACAAAGGAAGTCAGACCAAAGTCTAAGTTTACCTTTTGTTAAACGTGACTTTAGATGGAGTGTCGGGTTTAACTGAATTCTCCCTATCGCATATAGCTCTCCGAATCCGAACGCATGCGGCGCTCTAATTTTTGGGCATGTGATTGCTGGCAACTGAGCTTCCGGGTCCGGCCGGAGCGTCATTGACAATGTGTTAGAAGATGTGGTCAGCCTAGCAAAAACTCCCTTTTGTTCCTAATCTAGCAAATAATCGTGTTTTTATACAGTTGATATTTAAATGGGATTCTTCTGTGAAGCCACCCAATGTGGGATGTTGAGCCGACGATGCAAAACGTGTTTTCAGCAGAACAATCACGCACGAAAAAAGCAAGGAAATATCAGTGTATGCTCGCTATAGCTATAGACTGGAACCGGAACTTTATGTGCCAACATCGTTGTCCCCGATATCGGAATCGGGAGCTGATATCGGCTGATATCGGCTATATGCGATAGGGAGAATTAATGGAATACCAACCTTAGTGATCCTCTCTGAAAATAAGTTGTTATTCATCAAGGAACATAAACTGTTTTTCTATTTCTCTGTTGGCCAATATGTCATGTATGTATAATATTCAGTGAATCTTTTGGCCAAAACGTTAGAATTCCAGAGAAAACATTGTTTATTATGTTGATGTAATAATAATTCATGCCTTTCAGGGATGGCGCCAGAGGATTTCCTTAGGGGGCATAGGTCTTAAGAAATGATGGCAAGCTAGACTTAAGAAAAAAGAAGTTATCACATTTTCACCTTCGTGAAAATGTCTGAAAAACCTCTGACAAGCAGGTAAAATAACATTTAAAAATGGGGGTGCTTTTGTGGCAAATCATGGCAGGCAATTGTGCCCTGCTTCTCCTAACGTCTACACTAAAGTTTGTCAACCATATATCAGTAGAGGCTCATAGTAAGTTCAATGAGACTCACGAGTTATATGATTAGGGGCCTGTAACACAAAGAGATATAATCAATTGTAACTCTTCAGTACACGGTTTGCCATAGACTTACGATTGATACCATTCGTAAGATTGATTTATCTCTTTATGTTAGAGGCCCCAGATCATATTAATAAGATTTCAATTGTGGCTAGGAAAGGGAGATTTAATACTCCAGGGGGGGGGGGGGGGGTGTTTCATAAAGCTGTTCGTAAGTTACGAACGACTGGTGATATGTTCTTGTGCTAAATGAGATATCCCAGATTTTCCCTGGTGTTTTAACATGTGGGACTGAATTTCCAATAACCCTAATCAATTTTGACAAATAATAAACTTTGCATTCGGATGCTTGTTTAACAGCAAGAATTTTAATCCACAAAGATCGGATTTCAACTTTAGCTGATGGGAATCAAAATGATTGAGAATCTGATTAGCACCCAAGAACTGGTACCAATCGTGCGTATAAAGTCGTTCGTAACTTTACGAACAGCATTATGAAACACCTCCCTGGGGGGTGTTTCACAAAATTTTTAGTTAAGTTTGACTTAAAGTCATGCGTAAGTGCCAATGCGCATACGGTATTAAACGCGTAATCTCATTGGTAGATTACTCAATAGCGCGTGTCCCCTGAGCATGATCTGACCAGTGCAACGATGTGTTATATACCGCGAACAACTAGGAATTTAAGTGCGACTTTAAGTCAAATTTAACTCTTTGTGAAACACCCCCTGATCTTTCATCAAATAAACCTCGAACCTATACGTAACCTTACGATTTCATAATTTCTGAGGTATGCCAAATCATTTACATTGTTTGCAGAGTCTCACAAAAGTCATACACCACATATAAAAACAGTGTTCAACCACATTTAAAAACAGTCTTTACAGGTTTTGTCATTTCAGTTTGGTCACATACTTTTCACAAACAAGAATACGCATCAGCGATGTTGCGTAAACCAAGTTACCTTGGATTTTGGTGATTTTTTTTCCAAGGAAAAACAAATAACATTGTGCAAATTTTCAAGATAGGACCCTATTGTGTTTTCAAATACTTTTCATTGAAACCAAACGTTTATAATCACAGTATTATCAATTTCAGATGGCGCCTAGCTTCAATACAATGACCTCATGAGGCCGTATATTTGTACATGTGTAGTGTGTTTGTGGTGTGTGTGGTTCAGTATGCGCGTGCATTTTTCTCTTTTCGGTGATTTTTTTCCAAGGAAAAACAAATAATATTGTTTGAAATTTCAATATAGAACCCTATTGTGTTTTTAAATACTTTTCATTGAACTGTTGGAACTAAAAGTTTATAATTATGGTATTATCAATTTCGGGTGTCGCCTACCTTAAATACAATGACCTCATGAGGCCATAATCACGTGCAGTGTGTTTGTGGCGTGCGTGGGTGAGTGTGTGCGTGAATTTTTTCCCCTTTTCGTTTTCTTTTTCGGTGGTTGTAAATTTGCAAAATTATTTTGAATTCCTATGTATAGGAATTCATAATTTCCTAATGTTCATAATTCATAATGTTCAGTGTACTTGTACACTTATTAAGAAAAAATGAATTTGTACATATGTTTTTCATATTTTCTGTTATAATATCTGTAAAGCCAAGTTTCTGTTGGAAATGAAATAAACATGAATTTGAATTTGAATTTTGAATTTGAATAGGAGGATAAGACTTCTGCGTATTAGAAATCAGTTCAATATAGTCCGACCCTCATTTTTCGTGAACATCATTTACCTGTATATATTTTTATCCTGTTCGTACCCATTATGGTACAATCTATGTATGTTTAAAGACGAAGTGCAGCATTTTAAAAAATATTATAAGTAAGATAATATTTATCTGTAGCAAAAAAAAAAAAAAAAAAAAAAATCAGATTAAACATTTTAAGGTTACCTAGTCAAATAATTGAGGCACCAGTGAACTAAGACAACTTTTAACCTTAATTGTGCTATGCATTATGATGAAATTTTTGCTGTGGGTCTCTCTCTCTCTCTCTCAGAAAGACAAACTCGCAGGTTCTAACTTTATTGCCCTGACCATGTCGAACCCCTGATTTCTTAGTTAGCATGGTTAGTGAATGTTGGTTGAAGATAATACTCATGATAATGCTTATACAAGCTTTTTTTTCTTCCATAATGATTCTTTTAGAGTCTTGTATGAGAAATGCAACGCTGGATTCGGCAGAAGGAACGTTCGATCAATTGACGCTGGCTACACCAATTAAAGGTAACGTACCCCTCAAAGCACCTTCCCCCTCCCCACCCCGCCTCTTTTCTCTTTCTACCCGTCCCCTTCTCTCTCTCTCTCTCTCTCTCTCTCTTCCTCTTTCTTTCTCTTACATACATAGACACCCACACACATACAACCGCCCAGGCAGCCACGACTACAAAAAAAGAATATAAGCAACAATAAGCACCAAACATTCAGTCAATACCACTCTCTTTATCATTTTACGTCAATTTTTTCCAGAAAGCTCAAAGTTGACTTCAAATCGATCGTTCTATTTATTTTGTTTGCTCTTAGTGGGTCTTTTTCTCTCTCCCAATTTCTGTCCGTTTCTCTTTTCTCTCTCTTCCATATCTCTCTGTGTACCTGTTGTGTCTTGGTGATTTCCTCTCTTTTATTCTTCTGCAGCTTTTACACTTCATGATTTTTGTCAGTTGCAGTTTCATTTAAAGTTTATTTCATATTTCAAATCACATATATTGAGCATAAACAATGACCGTTGCATTATTACAGTAATATAAGAATACATCTTCAATACTATCAACAAAAGAAGAAAAAATGCAAGTGAACATACAGATACACAGATCAATATTCCATCATTTTAAAGTTAAGACAAACTAATTTGGCGTGAAAGTGAGTGAATCTAGCAAGAAGCTAGGCTCGTAGATTCCTTAAGAATAAAAAGCAGTCTTTAACATTATTACATGTATAAGAGAGATGATCTAAAAAAAAAAATGAAAAAAAAAGAAGATAAAATGGAGGAGACGAGGGGTTCGTTTTCGTTTTCTTCCTCTATGCATCAGGTAATAAATCATGAATATCACTTTGTGTATCCCTTTTCACTCCTCTTTTCGTGTGTCTTTCATCTCCATAGAAATAGTTTCATCTTTGTTACCCCCCCCCAAAAAAAAAAAATGTGATGAACACAAAATGTGGAATAAAATAAATGTTTAAAAAAAGATATCTATGCAAGTTATCGTAAAAGAGAGGTAAAGAAAACCTTTGCAATTAGATGCGTTTAAGTAAATACTTTTTTTGCTCTGCAAAGTCTTATGCTTATACTGAACCCTCCTTCGTTTTACTAAGAAAAGCTTATCTGAATAAAGACTTAAAATAGACTCATCAACCTTAAGTTTAATGAAACTGAATACTGACTGTGTAAGAATGAACAATGAAAAAAAGAAGGAAAAAAAAAGAAGAACTAGAACTGGATACATGACTTTGTAGCAAGAAATGTATCTTTGATACTTGTGAACAAACTTATTGCTACAATGCAATGAAGATCAATGACTGAAACAAATCCTAGTTACACTCTAGATAGATCTACTCTTATGATGACAATTACGATGAACTATGAATGAATAGTGCATTTATCAACTTAGCTAGAACAATGTGTCAAACTTTAAAGAAAATCTGGAACTCTTTCATCTCACAAGAACCACATGACTGACGAAAACCTTTAAGAATGTGGGTGAAAGGAAGTTTCTCTAAAAAAATTTGAAGATATGATATCGATATAGGGCAAAATTTAGCCTAATGACGACGTTTACCTTAAACATGCACAGTTACAAGCTGTCCAGTGATCAGTATCAAATAATTTTTGTTCTCATTCCTCATATTTCTGTTTATTTTCTTTTGCGCCGTAGCACCCCACGAGTGCTTTCGAGAATGCGGTACAACGGGCCCGATGACGTGTCGGTATACTTTCAACATCGAGTGGTATTCGACGATGTCAAGAGCTTGTTACGACTGCCCCTGTAACCAGACTGACTGCGGACGGGAACGATGCGTAGCCGCGGACGGTTTCCGTCGTCCTATAGCTGTCGCTAATCGGCAGTTGCCTGGTCCTGCGTTAGAGGTAGACCTATGATGTCAATAATCACGGCATCATTTTCTTTGATAAAGGTGTAACATATATTCGGATTCCACAATTTAGCAATGTTGTGGTATGACAAGAAAAAAAAATGTTTCAATAATTTAGAGACAAGTTAGATATGTGGAACGACGGCTCATCTAAGTTCTGTAGTAACTGATTTGTCGACACTCATCAATTCCTGGCGCTCTGATATTTTGTAACTAATTAAAGGTATTTTCCAATAAAAAAGTATAAAATAAAAAAAGTTGTTTTAGGGTAACAATGAAAATATGATCATCAAGATAATCATATAAGTTAGTACGACGATTTTAAGGGAATTGATTGAATACTAAAACCTTTTTTATTGAAGATTTTTCTGCTAACTGTGCCATATTCGAAAATGATACTTAAAGAATTTAGATAGTATCTTTAAAGCCTTAGTCACACTAGAGTGGAGACCGGTTGCCGACCAGCACAACCGAAAAAGCTACAAACGCTGCCGATGCAACATCGAAAACCTTTAACTGGTTGGCAACCAGTCGTTAACCAATGAACGCCCTTAGAAATAATGGACTCAGCGGCAGCTCAATGAAGAAGTAGTGCTGCCGTAAACTCTTCTATGATTACAGACAATGAACTGATTGTCGTTTGTCGGCGATTGGGCCGCCGCTATAGTGTGACTTAGGCTTTAAGCAGGTGAATCCTCTTCCCCAATAAAGGGAACTTATTGGACCGAATTCACGAAAGAGGTTCATCTTAACTCACAGTTTAAAACTCCATGAGCACGGTAGTACGTGCGTGTCCTCATGTCCTATGGGCGGACTATAATATTCTTATATAAGCTTATCTATTCATATCTTAGTCCACGGTGGAGGTTTAAACCATGATTTAGACCATGGGTTAAAATCCAGCGTCCTTCCTGAAATCAAGCCTATGTGTTTGCTTTCTTATGTACTATTATACTATTAATATATGGTTGGGAGTGCGTTAGGGCGATCTGGCAACACAAAGGATTTTATCGTGGTGTACTAACGCACGAGGCGTAGCCGAGTGTGTTAGACACCACGATAAAAACCTGCGTGTTGCTGGATCGCACTAAAGCACGAACTCACAACCATGTATTAATAGTTTTATAAAACGGGTCTACAATCTTAGTGTTTGATCCGGATAAGCTTTGCGTTATCCCCTCGCCGTGCGTTAGTACTTTTTTTTTGCACGGTCACGTGGTGTTATTTGACCAACCAGGATGGCTACATTCTTGAACCCGTTTTATAAACTCGACTGAACGCAGAGGGCTTTTTAAATGAATATAATATCTCATCTAATAATTGTGCCATACCCTACAGGTTTGCAGGGGAGATCGTATTATCGTCGAAGTCCACAATGAACTCGACGATAATGAAGGAGTCACCATCCACTGGCATGGTCTCCTACAGAGGGGCACACCTTACATGGATGGGGTTAACCTTATTACTCAGTGCCCTATCAATACCTTCTCTTCGTTCACCTATGACTTCATTGCTGATAGGGCTGGCACACATTGGTGGCATGGCCATTCAGGGTTCCAGCGGAGCGATGGTCTCTTTGGACCGTTTGTCGTTAGAGAACCTGAAGAGGTACGGTTTTATATGCGGTTATTTCTACATGCCGTTTGCACTTTACAGGTTAATGAATATCTGAAATCTGTCGTTACTGAAAACGGTGACACGGGAGTATTTATTGGCATTGGCTCACAGCTATCTCACATCTGATTCTGTCGTATTCACTATTCCAGAGGGTTCAATTAAATTAGATAACTTAATTATTGAGACATCGACAATAAAATTAAGTTGACTCTACGGTGTATCCATCCCATCCCTAATAAAGCGATGTTCATCTGTGGTTCGGAGAAAAAGGAGATGTTGATAAACATGTTAAATGACCATTCTGAAGGAGGTTATGGAAGTTGTCGACTAGACTTAGCCTATCAGTGGTCGATCATAAACCATGTAATCCTATATTTGTATTGGATTTATGGATTTATTACACATCCCATCGGTTGATTTTGGCACATTGTGCCTGATTCTGATCTAGTAAACAGAAAATACCATAATTTGTAACTGCAAATCGTTCCTTACCGATGTTGTTTGTAACCGTAGGACAACCCGCACAGCGCCCTCTACGACTACGATCTGCACGAGCATACTGTAATGATCAGCGACTGGACGCATAACACCGCGATTGAACTGTTTGTACTCGAACATCACGTTGATGAAATGATCTACCCGCAGTCTGTACTAGTCAACGGCAAAGCACAGCTTATTGGATATACGGATCAGGTAGATGGTACTACACACGCCACTCCCAGGGAGGTCTTCGAAGTAGAAGAAGTAAGTCGGAAAACCAAGGATGTATATTTCTTGCATAGATTTCTTTTTGACCCATAACGATTAAATTCATTAATGAATAAAAGTTTGTCATTGAACAGTTTGTTTCTTACCTTAAATGACTGGAGATATTAAGCTGGGCTCTGTTTCATACAAATTACAATTATAATTGATAAAGACAGCTACTAAATTTGATGCAATTGATTGACAGTGAGCGAATGAAGATGACGACACATGATGATAGTGAGAGTTTCTTGAAATAGTACTGGTATCCATCTTTGCTACACGCTCAAGGCCCTTGCTTGAAAATGTCTCACAGAATTCAACGTTCATAATCGATGCTTTAGTGAGGAAAGCTTCTTTCCTGTTCTCCTCGTTAACCCTTGACATTCATCCTGCCACTGACCTTGAGATTCACCTAGAGATCGACCTTAAGATTGACCTTGATATTGACCTTACTTCATTTTTTAATTAAATTTTTTTTTTTTTTTAGGGGAAACGCTACAGATTCCGGTTGATAAGTACTGCCACCGGTGGTGAATCGTTCAGGGTTTCTGTTGATAACCACACCCTGACAATCATTGCCAGTGATGGTGCCTACGTTCAGCCTGTAGAAGTCGATGCTCTTGTGATTTACGGTGGAGAGAGGTAAAATAAGCCTAATAGGCGAATAATGATGTCGTTAGAAACAATTATGATAGTAATTCACTCGCACATTGATTTGAATGAACCAACATCCATGTGCAAATAAGCAGGCAAGGTTGATTAATCAACATTATATCCAACGTATGTCATCTATTACTGACTCTTTATTCAAGTACACTAGATAAGAAATAATTGTTACGAAGAGACACCCTCGCTACCTGAATATTTGGTGACGTTTGCCCCGAATACTGGTAGTAAAAAAATTTCAGAGGGGGAGGGGGATGCGGCCCCCTGGTTCCCTCCTCGTGTGTTTATTTTAAAACGTTGCAAAATTCTTGGTGGCTTATAGATATTTTAAAATGTGATGACCAAAATGTTTTTAACAAAAAAGCTTGAGACATTATTTTGTATGGAGAGAAATCAAAATAGAAATCATGGAGTTTCTAGTCTTTTCAGTGATGATTTGTAAACTTGAAAATGTATACTGTGTTATTCTTTACGGATTTTTATTTTTATTTTTATTGTTGTTGTTGTGGGGGGGGGGGGGGGTTGCCGGACAATATTTGCTGACACATCATCCGATTTTTGCGATATGCCATCAAGGAGATGTGCCGACAGAAACCATTGGATAGGGAAGGGTGGAAGCGGGGGGGGGGGGGGGGGGGGGGGGGGGTGTTGTTCCATCCCTTCTAGCTACGGTCCTTTACCAGTGTGAACCATCCATTTTAAGTATAAACCGGTTTAAATATCTTCTCCCTAAGATACGATGTTGTTATTAACGCCTCTCAATCTGGAGGAGGAAACTATTGGATGAAGATTAAAGAAGATCGAGGTGATAGGGCGCAAAACCAGGGTCTGGCAATCATCAGGTACCGCGGTGCCCCAGAGTCCAACCCCACTTTAAGCCCCTCTGCAGAGCGAGAGGGGATAATATACCAGAAATGGAATTCCCCTGCTTCGGCTGACGTCATCACTGTCAACGAATTAGTTGCTATGGGTATGTCGAAAAACATGCGATAATTCTGATATTCGAGCGATATCAGTATAGATTAAAGTAACATAGTTCGAATACAAAATATATACTTTCCTATACGCTTTATATTTTTGAATTTGAACTTCGTGCACATCCCATATATAACAGGATGAATGCGGGAAACTTACACGTACTGCATGTTTATGAAATAGATAGCAAATGTGAAATTGCTGATCAGTGTTTCCAAATAAGTTAATAGGAATATATTTTATGTCAAAACACTGTCGTTCTACCATATTTGTTTACAGAGAACGCAACGTTACCTCAGGAAAATAAGCGGACTTTCTACATGTCTACTGACTTCAATGAGGTAGGAAGTGAATCATGATAGAAGTGTCAATACATGGGACGGGATTCTATGAAAAAACAAACAAACAAACAAACAAACAAACAAACAAAAAAGGCCCGAAAAATCTTTAACAAGCAACACGAAGTGTTTGCAAACGGCATTGTAATAGAAAATCAGTTAAAGGGATTTCGACTGAACATTACAAAAGCATTGTATAAAACCCAATTCCGGTCTCAATTCGCTACCTGATAATCCTTTAATCAGCCATAGGTATTAATTGTATTGGGCCCCGTCTTATAAAGAGTTACGATTGATTCGAATCGATTATAACTTAAAATTAATCGCAATTACCCCTTCGATATCATTCATTTCTACTACTTCGTTACCCTCCACTTCTACTCCTTCGTCACCCTTCACTTCTACTCCTTCGTCACCCTTCACTTCTACTAGTTCATTACCCTTCACTTCTACTTCTTCGTCACCCTTTACTTCTACTCCTCCGTTACCATTCACTTCCACTCCTTCGTCACCCTTTAGTTCTACTCCTTCGTTACCCTTCACTTCTACTCATTCGTCACCATTCACTTCTACTCCTTCGTTACCCTTCAATTCTACTCCATTACCTTCACTTCTACTCCTTCATCACCCTTCACTTCTACTCCTTCGTCACCCTTCACTTCTACTCCTTCGTTACCCTTCACTTCTCCTTCTTCGTCACCCTTCACTTCTACTCCTTCGTCACCCTTCACTTCTGCTCCTTCGTTACCCTTCACTTACACTCCTTCGTCATCCTTCACTTCACCTCCTTTTTAACCCGTCACTTCTACTCCTTCGTCACTCTTCACTTCTTCCCCTTCGTTTCTCTTCCCTTCTACTCCTTCACTACCCTTCACTTCTTTTCCTTAGTCACCCTTCATTTATACTTCTTTCTCGCCCTTCATTGCTACTACTCCATTACTATTCACTTTTACATGTATTTCAGTCACCTTCTCTCCAGTCTTCCCCATTCATCTCGTATTTTCACCAATCTTTACATCTTGGTTTTGCATTTCAGTGTTTTAAACCTCTCGTTCATAAGAACTCACTGTCCATCGAAAATTTTTAGCCGCTTCTTCTTCGTTAGGTGTAACGTCTTCTCTTTTGTCATAGTTTATTGATCCTCATTTCTTTAGCAGTTTACTCCGCGTTTTCATACCCTTCCTTGAATTGGTTAATATTATTTGAATTTACTTTACCTTCCCGTTTCTCCACAGCTATCTGTCAGTTCTTCTTCGTTCATAATTACTTCAACGTGTTTGCCAACCACCGTTTTCCCCGTCACCCTTTGTTTTATACCTCTTTTCTCTCAAGACATGATGTAGTTATTTTTAGTTCTTTTCTTTTCTGTTTGCTTCTCCATAATTGATACCCTTTCACAATCAACCCTTCTCTACAGTTTGTCGACTTACGATATTGGGACGACGAATATAACCCGCTGCTCAATGATCGTGCTTTTAAGCCCCCGAGTTACTCTCTGCTCTCCCAGTACAATGACGAGACTAATTCTGATGACCTCTGCTTTTTCGAAGATGAAGAGTTAAATCAGAAATGTACCACGGAGTTCTGCCATTGTACCCAAGTTCTTCAGGTTGACTTGCATCAGGTAGAAATAATAAATACGGAAAAAAAGACTTTAGTCAGTTAGCCGAAACGAATACTCTAGGAAACAAATGCTTAAATTGGCACCCTAACCGGTACGATAGCAGCAACAATATCACACAAAGCACACATGATTATTGCATCTTCTCACTTGAGACTGTCATTATGATGTCCTTATTAAATAAATAATGATAAAAAGCATTTCCACTGAGAATCTATCTAGTTGAGTAATTATTCGAAGATAAATTTAAATATATAAAAGCATGTTGTAGATTGCCAATGCCTTACTTTTCGACAAAATTTTGTTTTTATATTTCCAAATTTAGCATATTCCGTGCTCTTGGAATAATTCAAATGTATCAGAAATTTATAGTAAACAATTTTGAGGATATAATATTGTTGATCCGCCTTTGAAAAGTGGTAAATCAGTATATATTCATTAGATAGCAGAAAGGCAGCGTTGCGCTCAAATTTTCATAATCATAGATGCTCTTGATATCATTTTTAATGATCTCCATTTTGATTTCAAATGATTGGTTGCTTAGTTCTGCTTTTAGTAGCATACGGCGAAAAAATAAGCACTTCTTTTCCTTTTTCTTTTTCTATTTGCGATGTCCGCTATTCCCTCTTTCCCCTTCTTTTCCTCTCCATGATCTTTCTCATTTTTCCTTTTCTCCACTCCATGGTATTCCTCATCTATATATTTTCCTCTGGTTCACCCATCTCCTCCTTTTTTCCTCTTCTTTTCTGTCGGTTTCTTTTCCTTTTCCTCACTTCTAATTGCTATTGTCTATCCTAGACGATTGAGATTGTAATAGTGGACGAGGGCAACCTGTATGAAGCCGTACATCCCTTCCATCTCCATGGCTTCTCATTCCGAGTCCTCGCTCAAGGGTACGGTGGAGACAATCTCGACGTTACCGAAGTGATTGCAATGGATCGAAGTATGTATATAGCCGGAAAGGATATAGGATTGTAAGAAGAAGGAGGGGGAAAAGGAGGAGGAGGAGGAGGGGGGGGGGGGGGGGGGTAACGTTTAAAACGTTTTGAATCCCGAGCGGAATGGAAGGGGGTAGGGGAGGGGGTGATTACACTCCAAAAGGCTGTAAACGTACTGAGGAGTGATTGTAAGAATCGAACAGGTCGACAAACAGAAACCCCCCTTTTCTAACTTTTTGGATGCACGTATGAGCACGATGAGTGTAAAACACAACATTTACAAAAATTTGTTGTAGGAGAAGTGCACTTTTGAAAATAACAAGTCTCTTTGATAGTGTTTTTTAGGATTCATGCGACACCGATACATGAATCATTCAATACTGTGACTATCTCAAGGATAGGAGTGCTTTGGAAATTGAAATCCACAGAAAATGTTTTATATGTATTACAGTCTCTAACTAACCGACTATCTGGACAATCTGGAGAGCGGTGTAGCCTACATTTACTGGGGTTAACGTAATTTGTTCTGCCCGGACAAGCAACTGAGATATATGTTGTCCTCTCATTATTTCAAAGCTCATTGATTGAAAGTAATTCTCGATGAGCTTTTTGGATAAAAAAAATGTCTCGTTTTGATCAAATGTACGACATTGACCAAAGTGGAGAGAGAGAAAAAACTTGAACTTACAAGTCATCTCTAAACGTAGAGGGAGAGAGATATCTTCTAAAGGAAAGCACTGCACAGCATGCGCTTTTAGATGTTTTAGTATTCCCTTCGACCCTTTTTTGGTCATACAGATGGAACAATCGAGAGGAACTTCGACAACCCGCCTGAGAAGGATACCGTGATCACCATGAACGCCGGCTATACCGTCATCCAGTTCGTTGCCGATAACCCTGGCTGGTGGTTCTTCCATTGTCACAACGAATTTCACCTTCATGTAAGCCCGCAAAGAAAAGTATAGGCAGGATAAACTTAATTGAATTTAATTTTTAAATGCATTTTTAACAACAACATATCGCAATATTACCAAGTATGAACAATGGAAAGAAGTATTTCCATTGAAAGAGTAAAATATGCTTATCATAACCTTTATTTATTATTTCAGTTTTTTTTCTCTTTAAAAACCTTAGACCGGTTTGGCTATCGTTGTTCGTGTCGGCTACCAGTCCGATCTCCCACCGGTGCCTGCCGACTTCCCAAAGTGTGGTACCTTCCAACCTTCCAACTCGACATCGCCATCATCACCGCCACCGCGACCATCAAGGCCAACAAGCCCTCCACCAACACCAGATATGATGCAGTTTCCCTTGTCTACCGTAGTCGCTCTAGCCGTCATTGTTGGCATTCTCGGTCTCCTCGTCATCATCCTGCTCTTCGTGGTTTGTCGACGTCAGGGCGCGACCACCTCCACGACATCGACGAATAAGCAGGAGATGCAGGGCCATGATGCCCCATGGGGTGACAAGGTCAACTAACTTTTTCAGATCTGATGATCTGATAATGAGGTTTATCTTGTTGGCCGGGTTTAGGCGAAAAAAAAAAAGAGAAGATGAAGAAGAAAAGAAAAAAAGTACAAATGCTGCTGTATTCTGTAGTGGGCTGATTTATCAATATTTTTGTAAATAATCGGGAAGTTAGTTTAACTATTCGATATTATATTCATAGTTATATTTCTATACTAATGAAGACATATCAAAGTATCTCAGTGATGTATGTAAGGGGGAGCATAGAAGGCACGTGCCCCGGGAGGCACTTGAGGGGGCGAAAAAAAAATGCAAAAGAGAGAAAGAGAAAGGTGATAAAAGAAAGAAAAATTATGGTCCTTAATGATTATGCGCCCCAAATCCAGTGTAAATTGCAAAAGACTGGTTGTTTTGAAGATGTTCGAAATGCTCAGTTTTCTAAAGCTCGGTCGCTTTGTTCCCTCGTATATGTTTTATCAGAATCTCTTAATTTCGCGCCCCCAATATAGGATTTAGTTCATTTATTTTAAGCGGTTTTTTTAAGGTTTCAAAATTCGAAATTTTCTAACTCCCTTTTCTTTACTCGAGAGCATATCAATTTCATCAGGGTCTTCTTAAATAATTACCACAATATAGAATAAAGTGTGTAAGCTAGTATTTTTCAAAGTTCGAAAAAAATCCCAACTTTCGTTTACCCTGCTAAATTCCCGGAATATGTTTCGGTTTTTTGTTATTAAAGTCCGCCCTCCAAAACAAGAGGAATTTAAAAAGTAGCTACCATTCATTTTCATTTTTTTCAGTCAATAAAGAGAGAAATCCCTGTCATGCTTAAAAAATGGCATAACACATACAGAGCAATAAAAAAATTAGAAGCGAGTTGTCAGGAATTTGCTTGATGGCATGCGCGCGTGTTATCTCCCTTCTGCCATCCGCACAATGAGACATCGACAATTTACTGCATATTTTATTTCAACCCTGCATTATGTGATTTGTAAAATCTCGTGAGATTATCGAGAAGGTTGGATATTGGCCAGGAGATATTTCAATCTTCATAAAATATGTTTGATATTCACATTTTTGAGATTAGAGCCTCACAAAATAGGGCGGCCCTTTATGAATGAATAGCAGGCCCGATGATGTTATTCACTATGTTCTATTTTACCTCATACTGATATTTTCTGAACCAAATTTGTTTCATTCATTTCTCTATGGAGCTTGTGTTTTCTTACCCCTACACCCTGGTCTACAGTAAAGGGAAGCTACCATAACCACCTTCCTTAGGATTTAAGATTTAAAGTTTATTTCACTTCTCTTTTTGAAAACATGACAAGATATTCATTCAACAAATACTTAGAACCAATGATAAAAATGAGTTAAAAGAAAAAAAAAATGGATGTGAGGGATCAGCAAAAGGCAACTGGCCTGTCTAGGCTGTTCCCCTTTACACCTTTTATACGTTTTTAATTCACTATGTAGTGCAGGCTAATTATTATAAAAGAAGCTATCAAATTGTGTTCAAACAACAATTAGACTAGTAGAGGAATAAATCCTGTATTTCATTTCTTTATAAGACCAGGCCTGTACATTTTCTTGCCCCCAGGTATCTGTAAGGCACTGTAGGTGTTTTTTATATTCATGTATAATAATCAGTGTATTCACAAATTATCTGTAAAATAAATTTCTATTCATTTCGGTCGCTTATATAACTCTTAAAAAAAAAAAATCAATAAAGCGTTTTCTACATTTGCATGAACTGATGTATCTCCTACATTTTGTTCAATTGGTGTATATTATGAAATAGCTGATCAAAATGACAGTTCTTTATATGTATATATTCAATGTCTCAGGCTCAGTAGCAAACTATAAATGTTGTGCTATTTATATGTATTTGCATAGACATATGCATAGTGTTCATCGACTGAATTTTTTAACATGTTGGAACTATTGATTAGTCGATCATCATGATTATAGTAGAGGAGTTGTGGTCTATTGGATAAGTGGCCACAAGGTAAGGGGTTTGGATCCCCCCCCCTTTAAAAAAATAAAAATAAAAAAATTCCGTTTTGGCAAGACATTAATCTACATTATTCACTGTTAGAAAAATTCTCCTTAAAAATACAGAAAAGTGCCTGCAGCAGAGTCTCGAGAACTTCTGCAATTTTACAGAATTTTTTTATCATAATGTACAGTTCACCTGTTTTTTAACAGAAAATATCCATTGGAAGAATACAAATTTTCTTTTTTTCCCCCAAGTTTTCTTTTACAGAACTTTAGGCACCTCCTTTAATTTTACAGCATACATATTATCACTATTTAAGGCTCATCTGTTTAATTACATACAATATGTATGCGATACATAAAATTTCTTTTTAAAAAATAAATAAAGAAAAGTGCCTCATTCAGAATTTACAGGAGTCTTAGTTTTGCTACACATTTCCTTTTTTTTAACCATTTACAATTCAACTGTATTTTAACAGCGAATCTGCATGTGATAAATAAAATTCATTTTTAATAAATCAGAAACGGCGCTTGCAGAATTCTAAAGAACTCTTGTAATTTTACAACATCTGTTTATTACAATTTACAGCAAATCCGTTCGATAACATACAATCTACATGCCATAACTAAAATTCTTCTTTAAAAAATATGGACAGAAAAGTGCCTGATTATGGGTTTACAGGAGTCTTTTAGTTTAACTGTTTCTTTTCCTAATTTATCAAAGCTTTTCTGTAAATAGTGAATCTGCAGGTAAAAAAAATAAAAAAAAAATAAAGAAAATCCAGCATGCTTGCAAAAGTCTCAAGAAATTCTGTAATTTTACAGCAGAATTAATAATTTACACGTAACCTGTTACATTCATATTTTTTCATTCAAAACATGAAATTGTCAAAATAGCAGTCTCTATAGAAATCTTACTGACCTGTCTATAGAAAACCTGTAAGATTAGTGAAAGAATGCATATATGCAAAACCACCACCAAAAAAAATAAAGAAAACAGAAAGAACGCCTAGAGACTGCTGCAAGCACGTGCTTTAAATTTACAGATGCACGAGTCAGTCAAACAAACAATTGCAACATTATTGTACTTTCTTAAAGGTTTATTCATCAATACCAATAACAAAACATGTAATAACTGATCTGCAAGGAACACAAATCAACAAAGACTTCAATAGTAGCGGATACATACTGTACAGCAAATGTAACAAAAACTGTTATGGACTAAATGGTGCCCCCCCCCCTCAAAAAAAAAAAAAAAAAAAAAATGTCCGGCACATGCATTCTGGTACAATAAGAGCACAATTATTGATACCATTGGGCAAAGCAATATTTCATTAGTAAATGACCCCCAAATCACAAGATTTCAGCGAGAATTTTTGTTTTTAACACTTTATGCAAAGGCTTGTAAGTAGTAAAATGTTGAAGGAATTCTTAAGTGCATGGCCCATACGGGGAATTTATTGAAGGAGTGATATCACTGCTTGCAAGTTTTTGCACAAAGTGTTGTAAAACAAACCAACACAAAAAATACTGAATCAAATTTGCTAATGAAAAGTTGCTCTTTCCAATGGTATCAATAATTTCTCCGCATCGAGCTGAACGGTGTAGCCTGGCATATTTGGGACCAACTTTGAAGTAGAGAGCTTTAGTAAGACACTTTGTAAGAATATTGACTGTTATGAGGAAAATGCAGACCTCCCAACCTTTCTTACTGAAAAATAGGAATGATTTTGCTCAAAAAATAGGGGGGAAAAGATGATTTCCCGCAGGAGTATAAGTTACCAAGAAAAATAGGATAATTGTATCTAAACAAGAGCTTGGAATGGTTGAAAAGTCAGAATCTTTCCTCCAATTTCAGAATAGTTGGGAGGTCTGAAAATAATACTCTGTGCTTTTTTGCATGACAGATAATTAACAAAACTATATGAAATTATAAAGGGATAATTATTCTACCAAGACATATCATTGGATTCCGATTAATGACTATAAAAAAAAGAGGAAGAGTTACTCTTTCAAGACGCACATGCACCACAGCCTTTGAATAAAAATATATATTGAAAATTATACAGATTTTAAAAAGTGTTAAGGTTTTCTGACTAGGCCTGTATAGATGCTTGAATAAAAGGACATCTTGATTCTTTGTTCCTTCTCAAAAATAACCAAGAAATAGAACCTTTCAAATCTGGAGGCATAGAACCTACTATTTACATATGATTTCCATGTGATTGGTAAAATTAAACTTCAATATTAAATTTCATTTAAATCTCGTTTAATTTAATGATTCTACTTCGTAACGCCTAATTTATTCGGAATCATGTATGGGATTTCAAAGCGAATGAGACTGCAAAAAACAGAAGGAAAAAACAAGACTTATGTGAAATTTCCTTTCCTCGTTCTTTATTTCTTTTAAAGGGCTAACTTGCCCTACATATGAGACAATGAATTGAAAACAGACGCATGTAACATCCATTCCGTATTCAAGTTTAATTTGCGTGAATAATAATTATCTGCCATAGAATTCTGTTTCCCTGGAATGTGTTGGGCTGAAAGCCAAATACTTCTATCTATGCACCAAAACCAGATTTCACGGGACAAAGCATGCAGATCAGGCGAATGACATGACCCAAACTTGTTTAAGCATGACACTACAGAAGTATTATCTGACTTAATGCGGATGTGTTTTCCACATAATTGAGAACAAAGAGCCTTTAAGGCAAAGAAAACGGCCTTCAATTCCAAGACATTAATATGACAGATTTTCTCGTCTTCGGTCCATTGACCCTGTGTTGCAAAATTATTGGTCGGGCAGAAAGCGCCCCACCCATCAAGTGATGCATCCGTTTCTAATTCCAAATCAAAATACCTTCGAATTGTAGAGAAAGAATTCTGGACATTATTTGCCCACCAAATAAGAGCATGTTTCGCTCGAAATTTTAAAACCATTAACGACTCGTAATTGCCAAAGTTTCTAAGAAGTGCATTGTTTTTCTCAATTTCTAAATCCCTCCTGAAAATGGCTCCGTAAGGTAAGGCTATCTCCGCGGCAAGCATCATTCCTATTACACGTACAACTTCACGCATTTTAACCTCGTATTTTCCAGCGAGGGCATGACAAACACTAATGATAGAATCACGTTTCTTTTTCGGCAAAGAAACAGTCATATGACAAGAATCAATAACAAAACCTAAGAATTCAACCTGAGTAGAAGGTTTGCACACAGACTTTTCTCTATTAATGACAAAACCCACAGACTCAAACAAATCTATTCGGTCCTCGACATTGCGAATACAATCTTCGTAATTATGCCCAATCAACAGAGCATCATCAATATAGTTACATGAAATGTGACCCAAATTACGGAGAGAAGCAATGAGAGGTTTTAGTACCTTAGTGAATACTCTAGGGGCACTGGCGAGGCCAAATGGTAAAAAAAAATTGAAATAGTTTGACAAAAGGCACTGGAATACCGCTTCACCAAAGATGTTCATCTTCCTAAACTAGTGCAGTTGCATGCCTTGTATACATAATACCTGATCTGAAAGCATACAAATATCTTGCGCAAAAACGATTTTTTTTTTCATTTAGAAATCTGTTCTGTTAAATTGCAGAAAATTTCCAGTAACTTGAATTTACAGAATGGTTCTGTGTTTTTATTTTCTGTAGGCCTAAATTCTTTATTTTTATTCGTTGAAAAAATGAGGTTTACTTTAAATAAACAAACACTGTTTAGAATTACGAAAAATCTGCATAAGGGATCTGAAAGCATACAAATTTCTTGCAAAAAACAAAATTTTCTTTTCACTTAGAGACCTGTTCTGTTAAATTGCAGAAAATTTCCAGTTACTTCAATGTACACTAATTGTTCTGTGTTTTTGTTTTCTGTAAATTCTTTATCTTTATTCGTTAAAAATGAGGTTTACTTTGAATAAACATACACTCTGTGGAATTACCGAAAATCTGCATTTGGAATCTGAAAGCATACAAATTTCTTGCACAAAACCGATTTTTTTTTTTCATTAAGAAATCTGTTCTGTTAAATTGCAGAAAATTTCCAGTTACATCAATATACAGAATTGTTCTGTCTTTTTATTTTCTGTATATTCTTTATTTTTATTCGTTAGAAAAATGAGGTTTATTTTAAATAAACAAACACTCTTTAGAATTACGAAAAAGCTGCATAAGGGATCTGAAAACATACAAATTTTCTGCAAAAAAAAAAAAAAATTCTTTTCATTTAGAAACCTGTTCTGTTAAATTGCAGAAAATTTCCAGTTACTTCAGTGTACAGAATGGTTCTGTGTTCTGTTTTCTGTAAATTCTTTATTTTTATTCGTTAAAAAATGAGGTTTACTTTGAATTTAAAAAAAAATTCTATAGAATTACCAAAATCTGTATATGGAATCTGAAAGATTACAAATTTTCTGTAAAAAAATAATTGTTCCTTTCTCTTACAAATATTTCCTGTTAAATTACAGAAAATCTGCTGTTACAACAATTTACAGAATGGTTCTGTATTTTTTTTCCTGTAAAATCTTCTGTTTTTTTAAACAGTGTAGGCACTATCGATCCCGGTAAGAACTTATTCCTTGAAGCTTCACCGCCTTCATTAGGGCAGCTAAGCTGAGCCGGTATTACAAAGCTCTTTGGAAGCGTATAGAGACATTGATAAATATGTGATATGCGCTATACAAGAACCGGGTATTATTGTTATTATTAATATATATCTTTTTTGGCTCATGATTATATTCATACTACTTTATATACATGTACATGTAAATTGTACTATTTGAACAGATGTTGAATGTCAAAATCAATGGAAGAAAATAAATGTGAATTTGAATTGAATTGAATTGAATGATGATTGATTGGGGAATTTGGGAATGAACTCATTATCAATTGACGATTGCATAGAAATTATTGATTAACCGATTGATTGAGTGGCTGATTAAGTATATTTATTGTGGGTGGATGATTGGCAGATTGACTCTTCGAATAATGGACTGAATTTTGGATTGATTGAATTAATGATTGATCCCCATCATTAAGCATAAAGTTGAGTTCTGTTCGATTACATTGTTAAAGAAACTGTCTGGAGAAATTGGGAATAGTTTATGATAAGAATTGGTATATAGTGTAAGGTTTCGGAATCATAAAAATGATAAGAAATTGACTCATTCTTGCTGAAAGTCACATAAACTGCACACGGAAATGTGTACATGAGACTACAGTGAGGCGTGAAGTTTGGTCAAAACTTCCAAGCCATTTCTCGTCATATTTTGAAAATGGCTGCAGAATATGACTGCATTTGAAAGCAATCTTTTTAAGGGGACATTCCTTGTATGATATTCTTCCAAAACAAACATAAAGGCCCGAATTCACAAAGGAGGTTTGGTTTAAACCATGGTTTAAACCCCCTCCTGGGTTTTTTAAGCGTACGTGCGCACGGAATCCGATCCAATCATATACTTCCTTTGAGCGCGCGCACGGGCAATGTACGCTTATTTACGCTTATTTTAGTACGCTTACGGAGGTTTAAACCTTACCCATGGTTTAAACCTCCTTTGTGAATTCGGGCCAAAAAGAATGAGAAAGCTCATCAAATTATAATTCACCTTTACCAGGGGAGCGTTTCATCAAGCATTTTGTCAATGATTTTTACTGACAACTGTTATAAGCTACTGAAATCCTTGCATCTGATTGGCTGAGAGCAAATTTGTCAGTAGAAATCACTGACAAAACGCTTGATGAAACGCTCCCCAGAACTCAACCTTCTCTTTAAGGTGACAACTATCACTCCTACCCCACACGTTGCCTGAGGAATGTTTGTCTGCTCTAATGATGTTTGATGAGTGTGTGTGCATGGTGCGTGGTATATGTTTGTATATTTTTATACAATCAATATTTCACGTATCCCTATATTCATGCTGTATATCATAATGATCATTTTATATCACGACTGACTAACCAAATCAGACACATGATTTAATCACCACATCATTATCAAAGTTCAAGTGATCTTTTCCTCAAACAAGTGTAAACAATATTTGGCTTGTTTTCTGAGGAATGTTTGTCTGCTCTAATGATGTTTGATGTGTGTGTGTGTGTGTGCATGGTACATTTTTATCACAAAATTAACTTATACAGTCAATATTCACGTATCCCTATATTCATGCTGTATATCATTTTATATCATGACTGATTAACCTAAGCAGACAGAGAAATTAATCACGATATCATTATCAAAGTCCAAGGTATCTCTTTACTATTCCTCTAACAAGTGTAAACAATCTTTGACTTGTTTAGATTATGCACCATAAAAATAGCGCTGATCACGGGGGGGGGGGGGGGGGGGGGTACTGACGAATGAGGGGTCTGTCCGGCGGTCTGTTCTCTGAAGGGGGGGGGGGGGGGGGGGGTGCGTATTTATCGCTTTACAAAAAAGGAACTGTGGACCGTTTGCAAGATCTAATTTTTTTATATCATTTGCTTCACAAGTCCAAATTTCAACCCACATCAGTTAACAGTATATGTCGACAGAAATTTGGAATGGTTTTACTTCACCCTCAGTCTATCCTGCGATATACCCATGGTCCCTAGGATGTATACATTCATTACTGGCGAAGCATAAAAACAATTAATATAGAATACAATTTATCTATTTGCCTTCTTTCGTATATCCTGTTAGAAATAATTTAATTTCTTTTGACGTGGAGTTCTCATGGGATTCATCTGGAGTTACTTCAGGCTAATGTAAAGAAATTTACTAAAATGAAGAATCTGATTAATGCAAACACGGCAAGTGAAAATTATCTTTAATACCCTAACATGGGAGACCAAGTACACCCCCTCCTCCTTATTCTGCTCAGATCAGTCGAAAAGCTTCCTCGCACGTCGCCCCTATATTGGCAATATATTGCCGCTTGTCAGGAACTTCGATTTTCATAAAGTCAATATGCTTACCACATGTCATGAAATCTGTGCAAATAGTGTATACAGTTTTTAAACAAAGTTTCTTTTTTAATTATACCGTCATGGATATTACAATGGGGATGGTATAGTTGACGAATGCTTAGACTCTAGTTGGAGTTATATTCGTTTCAAGGAACTTAGAAAAACAGTAGTCATGGAAGTCAAATTAGCAATACCAGCAGGGTTGTTCATCATCGCGTTTTTCTCTTTAGGTTAGTACCCCATTCATTGTCTTCTTGCCAGCCAAACGGGCAGATTGGTAAAATCACTTTGACAGTAAACAAGGCCACTCTAAGTGTATATTACTGTATATTGGTGTCGGTGACTAGCTTAAATATGTTATGAACAAACAAAGCAGGGCCCCGTTGCATAAAACTTACCATTAACGGTAACTTTGCCATCAATGGTAACTCCCATGGAAACCTTGATTTTGATTGGCTGTTGAGTGATGTTACCATGGTAGTTACCATTGATAGCAGAGTTACCATTAATGGTAAGTTTTATGCAACGGGGCCCTGATTAGTTATCATGTCTTTGACATAGCATGTCATTTCAAGAGAGGGAATACATATGTCGGTGATTCGTACAATGTCATCTAATATGGATAAAAAGTCGAAAAGAATAGGACCTGGTATTGTCAAATGACATCAGACTTATTGCTGGGTTGACGTTTTACTGCTATTTGGCGTATGATAAATTTATCTGAGGTACTATAATTCTATGTTGTCAATCAAAAGCTAGTTCTTTTTCTATTTGTTGTGTTTTAGATTCGCCTTTAATTTTATGATTTTGACAGGATGGTCTCAAGATGTTCCGGACAATGTTGTATATACTGAAATCGAGAAGACGCTAGTGAGCGGAATCAAAGGCATTTTGCGATGCAGATTTAAGGGAGTCCCAAACGCTGTCTACTGGAAAAAAGGATCTGACCCGGAGAATGCACCGTCTATAATGTCACGGAGTTACGTTACGAAGTTCGGCCCAAGATATGAAGATGGCAGCTGCGATATGGATAAGAACTATTCTCTGATCATCAAGAACGTCACCAATATGGATTCAGGACGCTACATCTGTAGAGTCTCGAGCTACAAGGGAATCCTGATATACAACTACACCGACGTGATAATAACTGGTAATATTCTTCCCAAAAATGGTTTAAAGCTGTTGAAATTAATTTTCATTCCTGAACAAAAGGATCGTGTACAATAACTGAAGTCCAAATGAAACTCGTTAGTGAGAGCAAAATACTGAACAGAAGACTGTATTTCTTATAATTCCTCCTGAAAACCTTTTTTCCTTTACCATAAGATCAGCTAATCAGGAATTAAATAATAACGAAGTGACGGATAAAACTGTATACATAATTATCATTTTTATGAAGAAAATAACATTTAAAAATGATTCATAAATCTAAATCCACAAACCCTATTTCCTGTACATGATGTAACAACCCCTCCCCCAAAAGAAAAAGAAACGTATTATGTTTAAATCTCATCTAGTAGAACTCTGGGGGAAATTAATCACTTACATGTACTTGATCATCATTTTCATCTTAGAAGATACTTTGCTGCATGAATCAAAACAAGAAATCTAACTATCACTTCTTACACTATAATCAAAACATTTATATTTTATTACATAATTGGGCAGAGCATCTGATTCATCATGTTTTATGTAATTAAGAAATTCATAAAGAAGTCCTTCACCCCTAAGTGACATACCCTGCATCAAGGCTTTTCTTTTATTGATACTTCTGTTTTGTCTCCATTAGATAAAGCATTAAAAACAAGGTCTGTTGTCTCCCTGAAGAAGGGATCCAGTGGCGTCTTACCGTGTGAGGTTTTGATCCAACCTAAGGCAGTTTCTTGGAAGAAAGGGACATCGTACACTACATCAAGGATCCTTATCACAATGGACATGTACAATGACGTTGGAAAGAAGACAGGAACCGGCTTCGAGAATAGGTCCAATGACATTTCCGAAGACTGTGCATTACTTATCAAGGATGTTAGAATTCATGATGAAGGTTCCTACTTCTGCGAGGTGGTTGATGCAGACACTGGCATCCCTCTCTGGGATAGTACAGTTGCCACTGTACTTGGTAAGTGTCTCAGAGATGACTCTTTGATTTTATCTTTTCACGTTTCCTAGAAAAGAATTGCATCAGAGTATCCAATTCATGGTTTATAGATCTTCTTTCCTTAGATCAAGGGGTTATTTAAAATAATGTTTTGTAGGAATTATGTCACTTCTTAACTTGGGAACCCATATTTCTATCACCATATTACCATAATCAAATGCCTAGATTCTCTCTAAGTGTGGAATAATATCTCGGTCAGTTGAGGCACAATTGACTAATTAAATGCATTCTTTATATGAGTAATATTATGCCAAGTGTTTTAACACATGATTATTTAATTTTTTACTTCTAGCTGAACCCCATAAGCCATATCCATGTATACAACAATGTCCCCGAGACCAACAATGCCCATCTTTCTGCTCTCTTCGTACGAATTCACCGGTTACTATAACATGCAGTGTCTTCGAATATTATCCCAACATCATACTGACCTTCTTGAGTGAAACAGAGAAAATAAATTCCTCAACATTAGTTGAATGGACTAACGAAGATGGAACAAAGAGTAAGAACATTAGCATCGATGCTACAGTTGGCAGTTGGTATTATGAATGTTTTGCATCGAATGTGCCCGGTACAACAGGTAGCACATCTGCACTAATCCATGTGGTGGTTGAAGAAAGCACAGGATATTCCAACAGTGCTGTTGCAGTTGCTGTCCGTAAGTATCTCACCATAACGATTTAAAGTTTGTCAATATAGCTCAGAATTGATGAATACGAAGCATCAAACCTTACCCTACATGCTGAAGCACCAAACCAATGAATGAGTATATCGTCTACAAGGTTAATTGTTGACCCACTTAGTGAAATATGTCAAAAGATTAAGAGCAGGCCAGAAAGAAGGAAAGAAAGAGAAAGAAAAAGAGAGAGGTGAAGGGGAAGCAAAAAATGAGGGACATAGAAAGAGAGAGAGAGAGAGAGAGAGAGAAAGAGAAAAGGGGGGGGGGGGGTTAGAGAAAACCGGTGGATTTCATTATCAGTCTTCTGGCGAGAGCAAAGCGAAATCAATATATTAATCTGAATATTAGAATTCTTAATCTTAGCATTTCTTTGGAAAAAACAAACTTTGAAGCCTTTCAAACGATGTAACGTATTCCTTCTTATGTCATACAGCTGTAATAATCGTCTTGATATGCTGCACAGCAATCTCCATCTTCTTGTGGAGAAGGAGATCTCCCAAACGTACGTATTCAGTTTCTGCTCCACAATGCCCACCCATAGAACAATTAAAATAGAGTACCGAAGTGCTGACATCATATTCGCTCGTCGTCCAGGATACTGGTTCCAAACAACAGAGCCCGTGCACGAGGTTCACCGCGAAGTCATTCAAGCAACGGGCTGAAGCAGGGCAATTTCAGTGTTTGGCGTTGGAGTGATCACCACGCCATTTTTAGCACGAAATTGTTTGGAACCAGCAACCTTGACAACTTGGCCTGTATGACATCACACTTCGGTAATCTATTGAGCTCAAAATCAGGAGAGACGTTTTCATCTTCATTTTTTTTTTGTGGGAAAGTAATTGTCTTTGTGTATGGTATGTCATTACAAAATTTTAGTGGTTTCTCATTTATGAAATCTATTATTTGATTGAAAACGTGAAAGGAACAATAGTCAAGGTGGTTTACAGTCATTCTATTTATGGAATTGGCAGTAAGTAATTTTATAACTTTTAAAGTATATTATGTTATCGTATATTGTGGTGTATTATTCAGACATAGGGAATTTCTTGTATAATTACATATATATTGTTATCGATGATTATGTCTATTTATATGTATATGTATGTATGTATTTATTTTTGTCTATAACCTAACCATGTAAATGCAACAAATCTCCATGAAAATGGACAATTAGATGAATATATGAACATATATGAGCATATGATTATTTTTTTGTATGAAATAGTGATTTTATTATCTAGGTATTTGTTTGGTAAAACAAACAGTATCAGCCTTCCTTCGGGTAGCATGTTTTGTTGTTATTGATAAACAATTTCAATTTCAGTTTTAACAATCAATTTAAAATTGTGAAAGCTTTTTCACTACCTTATCTTGTATAACTTATGTTGGTTCATACTGATATCCTCGAATTTTATTTGACAATACGCATTTCAATACAGGTAAAGACAATATTAGGTCAAAGACTGATGAGGACAAACAAGGTAAGGTCCAAATAAACTATATGTGAATTCGAATAAGAAAGTGGGGGAGGAATACAAAAATGTTGTATCTGTGATTATTCTATTATTTTTGAAAATTAATGCTAAGCATATACATGTACCTGTGCCTGAAACTTGGTCTCTTGTGCTGTCAGTCTCGTTAACCGTCTGAAAAGCGTCTAAAAGGCCAGGGAGACAAAAATGGACGCTGTTGTGGAGCATAAGTTTTATGAACCTATGAAAAGTGACAAAAAGGCCCAAAGAAATTCAGAGGGTTGCAAGGTTGAGCCCTTTCCCTCATTGTTTCATATTTAGTATAATATGATAATGGAACGTGTCAGATATATGTAAAGTAAAAGTGTCTATTTCAAGAATATAAGAAAAAAGAGTTTTCTCTTTTTTAATTTCAGAGATGGAACCCCTGATCTATCCTGAAAGGCCAGTTTCATACGCCGAACTTTGGAAAATGGTGATCTACGCTACAAAAAACGATCTTCATGAAGAATTATCGGAAGTTCTGAAGGCTCTCAACCCTTATGAGGTCATCAAGAAACAACCGCTGTCTAATGAAGACTACTACAGGGAATTATGCAAATATAAATTCAGCACAAAGTCAAATCATCTTGAACAAGCAAAGAACATATTTAATGCCTGTAGAGAGGCCGGTTTGAAGGAGGTCCAACAGCATTTGGAAGGTATAAAGCATTATTACTATTGTATCGAATGATGATTGCTTTAAGATTGCTTTATAATGTTCCCCTTGCCCATACATGATTATTTTTGGGGTAAATTTTGCATTTCTTGCTCCTGAAATGAAATATCACCTATCTGTTTTAAGGATCACCTCTCTAGATGTCAGGCATAATGAAGCCAAAATTAAGCTATCTGCTACTTTGAAAATTTCTCGAACACATCTTCGTTAATAAAAGAACCTTTGGGGGTAATCCTCCTGCGCAAGAACATGTCCCCTCCCCCTCCCCCAACAATGTCAGCAAAATATGAAATTGATACTTTTCAGGTATACAGAAGGGCAAAATGAATATGATTTAGTGCGACGTTTAAACATGCTTTAAAAGCTAATTCCAACAGTAAAAAAAAAAGAAGAAAAAATTAAACAACTGTTCAAAATTTTTAAACAACGCTGTTTAAGCCGGTCACTCTAACAACTGTTGTTTAAACTGTTAAACAACCAAGGGTCTTGTTTAAAATTTAAAACAATTTTTTTAAACAACAGCTTTTAAACATCTAGGTTATTTAAATTAAGTTTTTTAAATTCACACAGTTGCTTAAATATTTTTTCACTATTGTTTAAAAAATTTGTTGTCCAAGATAATTGTTTAAAACATCTAGGTTGTTTAAATTAAGTTGCTTAAAACTTTTTTCACAACTATTGTTTTAAAAAAAGACATTCAAAGTTGTTCTAAATAATTGTTTAAAAAACACTATACAGATGTGATTATACATAAACGGTTGTTTAAGGCTGTTGTACACAAGTAAATTCGAAATGCCAGAGCCGACCGACACTTCCAGAGGCAAGCACTTAAACCAAATACACTGCAATATCTGATCGAGTCCATACTCAAGACACACTTGTGCCGCCGTGACATCCACACGATGTCCAGATCCAGACCACATTCACAAAACAAACTATGATCCAAACCTGCAACTTTGCAGCGCAGCGCAGTTTAAGATAGTTGCACATACAGTATAGGACCGGAACCACGCGCGCGTTCACTGTGTACAACTGGAACTTTACTGCGCTTCGCTGGAAGGGTGACTTGCAAAGTTGCAGGTCTAGATCACAATTTATTACGTGACTGCGGCTTAGATCCAGACATCACACAGATGTCACGGCAGCATAAACACATTTTGAGTATAAACTCGATCAGACCACAATATATTCAGTCCAAATGCCCACCTCCGAACGTATCAATCAGCTCCGGCACCTGGAACTTCTGCAACATGTCAACCACAAAGTCATCCGCCATGATGAAGCCGGCCGTGTTTGGCGGAGAAGGAAACCCGTCTAGCGCGAATTTTCAATCTTTTTAAACAACGTTGTTTACAAGATTATTCTACAATATCACTGATGTCTTAAACAACGTTTGTTTAAAATACAGGGTCTGTCTTTTAAAGAACATTGCTTACAAATTCAAACAACACATTTTAAACAGCGAAAATTTAAACAGCGTTTTTGCTATGAACCTCAATGGCAAGTTGTTCAGAAAGAAAGAGGAAAATCAGAGAAGCAGATTAGTGAAAGTTTGAACGAAATCGGACAAGCAATAAGAAAGTTTTGAATTTCTTAAATTTGTAATCACTAGACATATTTCACATTCGCCGAATCGGTAGTGTCACTGTGATGTAGTGACAGACAACTCCCCCATTTGCTCCAATACACAAAATGACTAAAATGTAATTTCTTGAAATGTATTACTCAGTATGATCTTTTTTCTTTTATGAGGACTATAGCAATGTGCTAACTAAATATATATTTTGAGTGCTGTCCCGACGGAAAGGCGCTTAAGAGAAAACTGCAAATTAATTATATTTTAGTCATACGATAAACGAGAGAGTTGACCGCCAATATGTCACAATCAACTAACCAAACTGCCAATTGAAGATTTCCTTAGATATAGTGATCTCAGTATTAAAACATCCGCAACTTTGTAACCCCTTGTCCGATTTCTTTCAAACTTTCAAAGTCCTCCTGCTTTCACACAAATCATCTGATTACCAAGGTTGCATTGCCCTTTAAATAAGAATTGGTAGGCAGGTAGGTGTAGACGCAACTAATCCTGGGCCCCGTTGCATAAAACTTACCATTAACGGTAACTTTGCCATCAATGGTAACTCCCATGGAAACCTTGATTTTGATCGGCTGTTGAGTAATGTTACCATGGTAGTTACCACTGATAGCAGAGTTACCATTAACGGTAAATTTTATGCAACGGGGCCTAGATTTTTAATCAAGTGTGACCCGTGAGGGCTTGTTCCGAAAGGGTGGGTGACGTCGCGGTGCGTCGCGTTAACTGAAACACCACCATTCGTCCAAAGCCCCCCCCCCAGGTTTTGCCGAAAGGGTGCGTTGCGAGCGTTAGGGCGCGTCAGTTCAGATAACGCTACCAACTGCACAACCGAGGGGGTTTTCCCCGAATGTACGCGTTCAGTGGCCAATGGTGATCGTCTGTGTGTGTGTACAATACATCTAGCGCGATGACGTCATCCGCACAAAAACTGACTCTTTGCTGAAAATGTCACTACGACATTTGGTGAGTACTGCTATATTTATCCTTAAATTTCATAGATTTTATAATTATCATGACATTATGTATATTCATTTGTTTTCTAGTGTATTTTTGCTACATTTTCAGTGCTCTCTTATAAGCTGTTCGTGCAAAACCAGAGAGCAAGTTGATCACGAACTTTGAGTTCAGTTTTTATCGTCGGTAGCTATTTTTCAGCGATTGCCGTCTACCATTTAGGACAGCCTCGCCAGACTTTCGGGGGACTGTCTTGGTGATTTGTTTGTCAAAACATTGATAGAATTTCGAACTATTATGACTAGTAAAACCCATAAATTTTATACCACCAACTATCAACTATCAATTAAAATGTAAAATTAAGTAATAATCTTTTCAAATTTAGCTTTCAAAATGAACAGTTAACACTATATAATGGCGGTAGATAAATTATCAATGCGACCACTTTTAGCGCCATTTCTATACTTCGTGTGTATACTTTTGGACGGTCATACACCTCCACACTTTCAGACACCACTGCACAAAATTCACCAACATTCACTCAAAATCAGCATTGAATTTACAAATACCGACACTCACATATCCCTGAAATATAATAAATTCAACTCGCTGATGTTGGAAAAGATAATTCCGAAAATTAAATCATTGATTTACTGTCACTTCTGGCGAAACGGGGTATCGAGGTCATTGTGTACATTTTTTGGTCGCCGCGAATGCTGACACCTTCCTCTAAAAGATTCGGTGGTCAAAAATTCGGCCCCTATCGTGCACACGTAGAAGTCACAATTTTCTGTGTGCGCATCGTAGAGATCGATGTGCGCGCGCGATACCGAGTTTCTCTGTGGACAAAATTTGTCGAGTTAAGTCTAAAATATCGGTGGAATGAAAACATACGATGGCGAAAAAAATTGGCGTGGATTTCTTCAGTTTTGGACATGATTTTGATTTTGGATTTTGCTGGAAATATCAGAAGTTCTTCCTAAACGGCCATATAAGGAAAGAGTGAGATTTTTAAGAGCTGAATTCGAAAGGAAGTATTTGAAATATTTATCTTATTTTCCCCCATACATTTAGTACATGCGATAGAAAAAACAGTACATGTAGTATTTTGACATTGTTCGTTCAAAGTGGTCAACGACCACTATTTGGTGTGGGCTATGTGGGCTGCTGTTTCGCGCCGCGCTGCCTGCAGATTGTGATGCACGGTGGCCGGGCAGTTCTGCGCACAGCACCCAGCCAGACAGGGAAGGGAACCATCAGTAAGGTAAAGACTGAAATTTTCTCTCTTCTTTGTGGGAAGGAACCTTTCTCTTCTTTTCTTCCTTTTTTTTTTCTTTGCAGGGGCAGAGCCCATTTATTTTGTTGAGGGGTACATGTAATAAGAAATGGAATACAATCAACAGGAATGTATGTGACTGTTCTTTCATTTTTCATAGACTCTGTTACGTTTTCCACTCAGGTTGGCCTGAAAGGAAAACTTCCTGCATGGAACATCCTATAAACATTGCAGTTACTATAGAAGAAGATGTAAAATGAAGCAGACATTCCTCAAAACTTTACACATGAATTGACAGGAAGGCCTACAGTATATATTTTTTTTTTCTGTAAACAAGCTTTGAATTTTAATGCTGTTAATTCATTTGCTGATAAGTTACATAAGGAGAACAGACCTTAGGTTATTGTGATTCAGTTCCCTTTTCCCCTCCCATGCGCTATGCAGGCACAGGTGATGCCAAATACTTAATAATAATAATAATAATAAAGTGAAAAATAGTAGTCATTTTTTAGTTTTCTTTTTTATTTTATCATTTTGTTGTTGTTATGACAGAGATTCTGCAAGCTCAATGAAGTCCATATTTTTTTGTGATTTGCTGAGAAGCCCCTGAATTTCTTGAATTTGCTGATGGGGGGGGGGGGGGGGGGGTTATCATAATCATGCATTCTTATACCCTTCTCCCGTTATCAACTTCCCTCTCTAGCTTTACACATCCAGTTGTCACAACTGGATATCCTATCTTGAAAATGAAATTTGATTTTGATTTTGATTTTGATTTTTTTTTTTTGGGGGGGATGGGCGTGAATTTCGGACCCCATCTAGCTACATTTGGGAACACCCCAGGGTGGTCCTTGTTCAGGGGATCAAAATGGTCAACACGAGGGCAGTTATAGTTTGATTTGTATGTACTGGTCAACACGAGGGCAGTTATAGTTTGATTTGTATGTAATTCATTTTCATTTTAACCACATGTATTCATTTATTCATTTATTATTGTTCGTGTATGTTTTTGTATATTATTTGCTTGATTATTTTCTGATTTCTTTTTTTTTTGTATTCATTTCGTTGTTTTTTAAAAATCATTTTTTGACAGTGAGATGCTTTTTGCCTGAGAAGATGAAAGTCTACCAAGAAACTGGAAGATGACAAAATCAGGACAGGATGGGGAACTATTTCACTTTCTTGGATAGGTACATGATTGTGAAAGTTTGCTAATACTCTCACAACACCATCTTTAAGACTTTAAGATGGTTCCTTTTCTGGAGGTTACAAGTAATCTTGATAACTTAGTGGGGCCCCGGGTGAGTGCACAGTGTCTCTTGAATTTTATACAAACAGAATAGGGCAGTCCAACCTTGCTTTGAAATAAAGCAAAGAAATGAAATGAAAGTTATTTACATTTTAAAAGATGAGATCTCAAATAAATTTCTGACCCAAATCTCTTTTAGTGGTATATAACCCAGGGGTATAACCGGGCTTGTTTTACTACACTAACACTATTGTGACCAGGCACCACAAAACCACCAAAAAGTCGCCAGATATGACTTTTTAGTTAAGGTCTGATTCTGAAAGAGGAGATTCTCAGCTTTAAACTGATATATAACTCATTAGCACTGAATGTTCCTAACTCACAGTACAAAGAGAAGAATGCACAGTCCCTCATAATGTTACTTCTGAGAAATAAGGGTTTAAAGTTTGCAGTCTATGGAAGCAGTCTGACTTGCAAGGTGTTGTTCTAATAATGACAAAAGGAGGATTAGAACCCTATGAAAATTTCTATGAAGGGATTATCAGATTGTCCTAACACGTGGCATACTAATTAGTCATATCCTGTTCATTATAGTGCACAAGTTTTAATGCAAGAACTTACTCTGTTTAAAAGTTATGCGAGATCAAAATGAGACAAGTATTCAGGGTCGTAATAAAGAAAAGTAATACCACAAAATCCAGAGAAGACACACACAAGTCTAATTAAAAAACTGTCAAATATACCACTTTTAGATTGTTTGGTGCCTCCAAATTTTTAGATTACATAGAAAAAAGTATACTCTTTCAAGAAATACCCAAAACTAAAATTTGACCATGCCAAGCCAAAACACATTGATTGAGCTTTAACTGAAAATCACACAGTGCGACTTTTTGGTGGTTTTGTGGTGCCTGGTCACCGTATCCGGACACCTACCCCCTGGATAACCACCCCCCGGGTAACCACCCCTAGGATAACCACCCTCTAGGACAACTACCCCCTAGGACAACTACCCCCTAGGGCATCCACCCCCTAGGACGACTACCCCCGGGACAATTACCCTCTAGGATGATTACCCCTCGACTAACTACCCCCTAGGGCAACCATCCTCTAGGACAACTACCCCCGGACAACTACCCCCCGACAACTACCCCCTAGGACAACAACCCCCTAGGACAACTACCCCCGGACAACTACCCCCCAGTCAACTACCCCCTAGGACAACCACCCCCTAGGACAACTCCCCCCGGACAACTACCCCCCGGACAACTACCCCCTGACAACTACCCTCTAGGACAACCACCCTCTAGGACAACTACCCCTCGGACAACTACCCCCTGGACAACTACCCCTGCAGGACAACCACCCTCTAGGACAACTACCCCCCCCCCCCCGACAACTACCCTACCCCCTAGGACAACCACCCTCTAGGACAACTACCCCTCGGACAACTACCCCCTGGACAACTACCCCTGCAGGACAACCACCCTCTAGGACAACTACCCCCCTCCCCCGACAACTACCCCCTAGGACAACTGAATACCCCCGGACAACTACCCCCAGGACAACCACCCTCTAGGAAAAGTACCCCAAATTGGACTTAACATCACATTGAACAAGATTGTGCTCGTTCACTATGCTCGCTCGCCAAAATAGAATTAATATGGCCTTTAGCAAAATTTCTGCCCCGACCTGCTGCAATAAAACCCAGATAATATACCAAATGTTATTAAAAGAGAAGTATTTGTTTTCGCTCATGCTTGCTCGCTTAATTGTTCCTACTCCAAATTCCAGCAATAAAACCTAATTTATCAGGTTTAAAAAAAACAACAAAAACTAGTTTATGTATACTAACTATCATTTAAAAAAAACAACATTTTTTAAACATTTTTTTTGGGGGGGGGGGGGGGGGAGGGGGGGGGGGGGGGGGGGTTGCTCGCTCGCTACGCTCGCTGGCCGAAATGGATTAAGTACAACTAAAAGCACATTGAATATCACTGAATACTCGTACTCTAAATTGAAAATATTACCTTAGATTTCTTCAATGCATGAAGGCAGGTATTCCCACGTGCAATATCAACTCTCTATTGGACGTTTTGCATGGTCAACAATTAAGGGGGGGGGCAGGAAGGAAAACAAATATTCCAGCCGTTTGTCACCACCCCCCCCCCCTCCCTCGCGCACTCTACAATTATGCAACTCGTTTACAAAGCTCCCACCCAATCGAGTATTAAAGGAAACTAGCATTGTGGTTGGTCGATTTAAAAAAAATAGTATGGGGTACCGTATACAATCATGTTAAGATGGATGTGAAAGCAACCTAGATCACAATGTTCGGAAATTTATGCCTTTTCACCATCAAGAAATTTTTGATTACTAGCATAATGACTTTTGAAACATTTATTCCATCAAAAACGCTATCATAATCACGGATTGAATAATCAGATCTTCACACTTCGGACACTTAAGATTATTATGAAACAACAACAACAAAATCTTATGTTTCTGAGACTATTAAAAAGCTACGAATTTTATCAATATTCTCTCTAAAATCAAGCTTTTGCTAATTTTGACCAGTTGATCAATTGTAAAGTTTCAATCGATTCGAGGAAGATACAGTGTAATGACGCCATAAGATACAATTGCAAGGACCCAATTGATTCCAGGAGATACGATCGATTTTGGCGAGATACAATTAATTGTAAGTCTTTATGTTACAGGGCCCATGACATGTTTTTGTAAAATGGCATTTTTTGTTTGTTTGCTTGTTAATACTTCCAGGAGTTTTCGTTCACAAGGGGGGGGGGGGGGGGGGAGAGTTTTTCTTTCTGGCTGATATGGTCATGTGATATAGTAGTATGACTGATTTTAGCTTATTTGGAATACAAGAATAAATGTACAACTTAAGGAAGAAAGTTACCTTTTTTGTATGTTTGTTTACTTTATACTTCTCAGGTGTTTATGTTTACAAAGAAAAAAAATCTTAGTTTTTCTTCCTAGCTGACATGTGGTTGCAAAAGGTCATGTGACTTTGTAGCAGTATGACTGATTTTAGCTCATTAATTTTTCATCCCACGAATTGTACAACTTAGGAAGAAAGTCATTGAAGTGGCCAAAAATGATGTCAATACAGCATTCACAACAAAATTTGTTGGGGGGGGGGGGTGCTCAAAGCCACCCCATCAATGCATTTGTAAACAAAATACATGTAGTTTGTAACTGTTACTGTATGTGCCCCTCTTCAAACACTGCCTTATAGTATCTTGTCAGATGCGTGGTTTGTCTTCTTTGTGAGTGTATGTGTGTGTGTGTGTGTGTGTGCGTGTGTCCGCGTGCACATCCTTTTGTGTTTGACTTCACACAGTTACTTTGAAGTTTACAGAAAGTCCTTAGTATGTTCAATCAGAAATATAATTCAAGCGACAAAGCATCACGCAAACAATGTTTCTATTTACCCAAAGTTGCTCATGAGATTAAAAAAAAAGAGAGAAATGTATGAATAAAATAAATAAATTATAACAAATAAGTACGATAAAGGGATACTTTTTACAGGAAAGGAATTCCGGGGGGGGGGGGGGGGGCTTTAGACGCCTCTTCAGTCTTCTAGTATCATTTTAAATATGATTTTATTATGATATTATTTTATTATTATCATTATTATTATTATTATTATTATTATTATTATTATTATTATTATTAATATTATTTTTATTATTATTATAATAAATATTACTATTAATATCAGTAGGCATGGTAGGCCTAGTATATTATCAGCAATATTATATTTTAAAAAGTCCCAACGCACCCTTTCGGCAAAACCGGGGGGGGGGGGCGCTTTGGACGAATGGTGGTGTTTCAGTTAACGCGACGCACCGCGACGTCACCCACCCATTTAGACTAAGCCACCTGTGAGTTCTATGTCCGAAAATTAGACTTAGGTATGTCTATCAATCAATCTGGGTGTCATATCAGATCCTGACGTTGGCGGCAATCATGTCTTCCTCTCTATTCTTGCAGCGCTTGATGAGATCAAGAGGGGCAATACCAGTGGCTCTCTGTAACCATCCTAAGTATGTAAGGCGTTGCCGTCCACGTGATCTTTGGCCCTCTATCCTTCCTGCAAGGGCTAGGTCCTCAAGCTGCTCTTTTCTCAAAACATGTCCAAGAAAACAGATCTGTCTTGTACTAATAGTCTTCATAAGCCGTCTGCAAGTGCCAGCTCGGCCCAATACTTGTTCACTTGTTATTCTATCCTACCAAGATATTATGAACATTCGTCTTAGGAACCACATCTCAGCAGCTTTAAGACGGCCCTGCATGGCCCTGCTGATTGTCCAGCTTTCAGCTCCATAAAGCAGCACTGACCATATATAGCACTTCAGGAGACGTATAGTCTTGTTGCCAACTTAATGCTGCGTGATGCTAGGACATTTTCCATTTTCCTGTAAGCTGTTTTGCCATTCCAATCCGATGCTTTATTTCCTTATCAGATTTTCCATCTGAAGTGACCCAACTGCCAAGATACTGAAACTCTTTCATGTGCCTTAGTATATCACCCCTAACACCAATATTGCAGTTCGGGTTGTCTGTTTTTTTTTAAAAATACCATTACAAATGATTTGTCTTTGTTGATGTCTAGGCCCTTCTCACCACTTTCCTCCACTACAACATCCATGAGTTTCTGTAGTTTCTGCTCGGAATCTGCTATGATGATTGTATCATCTGCATATCGAAGGTTATTTATGTTAACCCCACCGACAGAAAAGCCCTCAATCTCTTTGATATTTCTCATGATCAGTTCCGTGTACAATGACAACAGGTCTGGTGACATAATGCAGCTTTGTCTTACTCCCCTCTTCACCAACACATACTGACTTACTTCTCCATTGTCTCTGACAGCTGCCTGTTGGTCCCAATACCATTTTTTGATCAGTTCTAATTCTTGGCCATCAACATGAATGTTAAGTGCTAACAGCATATCAACTAACGCTTCATGCTTGACTCGGTCAAAAGCCTTGACATAGTCAATGAAGCACCCATCAATATCATTTTGCATTTTAATTGATCGCTCTACCATCATCCTCAAGACAAAGATAGCGTTTCTTGTGCCTTTGTCCTTCTGGAAATCATACTGCTCATCCGCTACTTCCCCAGCAGTTCGTCCCCTAAGTCTATTTAGGAGAATTCGGAGTATGAGCTTTGTAACGTGGCTCATTAAAATGATAGTACGATGCATCTCACATGTGGTAGTGCCTGGCTTCTTTGGTAAAGTTATAAAAATAGATTTACACATCTCAGTTGGAAAGTGACCTTTTGCATAAATTTCATTTGCAAGTTGCGTGATCTTTGTTATGCCAAATGCTTCCAAAGCTTGTAGCATCTCTGCTAATGCACCATCTGGACCAGCTGCCTTACCAATCGTCATGCTCCTCGTTGCCTTGTCTACTTACTCCTCAAGGATTGGGTTTCCTCCACCATTTGTAACTATTGGTCTTTCTCCTCTGCTGTCTGAAAATAACTCTCCAATATATTTCTCCCATCTCTTGAGGATCTGTGCTTGTTCCATGATGGTGATACCATCTTTTGCTTCAATGCAACTAGAAGGAGAATTTTTCTTTACACGTTTTACTTGTCGGAAGATGTCATGCATATGTTGTGGATATTTTCTTTTCTAAGGCTTCTATTTCTGCACATTTCTTGTTTAAGAAAATGTCCTTTGTTTCCGGGAAACGAAGCCAAATATAACAAGTCAAATATAACAAGACAGAGTATGTCTATGATATAAAAAAAGTGATGTACAATTTTTATATTTTGACTGATAATTTCTTTTTTCAAACCTTATTAGGAAACTGCTTGTTTTGTCGAAACAGCATTGATATTAAGAAAATGATATATTTTGGTTGATTTTCCTTTATAAACAGATTACTTGAAATCTTCACTTAAGGTGACGGATGACGACCTAGAGCACATTCTGTGGCAAATCGATTCTAAAGAACAAATTCAAAAGCTTCTTCAAAAGCTTGGAATCCAATGCACACGACGGGCAGAGATGAAAGATAAGGGGAAAAGGGCTGTGATCGACGAACCCCTGACCATCCTGAAAACATGGAGAGACGGACACAATGAAGTAAATCAAGTCGTGATGTTGAGTTTAGCACTTGAGGAGATTGAGAACGACCCAAGCGCCCATGCCGACCAAGCCTTCTTTATTGGTAAGACTCTCTTTTGTCGGAAGATGTTCACAAAATGTTCATGACAAGATAATCTCCACCGCTTTTGTATCGAAAGCATATTGTATTAACTTCCCACATATTACCCTATTCATAACTCTCTTATTGACCACATACTTTTGTAGAGTTTGCATGACAAACAAAGGAGTAGAAAATAAAGAGGCGGGGGGGGGGGGGGGGCGTTGAGGCTGCAGTCCCCGATACATTTTTAAGTTCAAATACTCCGGAAAAAAAAAAATCAGGCAGCGAGGTGCCCACTGAGCCGAGTTGGAGTCTCGAGTTGTGCCGAGCTGCGCGAGCTTGAACTTGCGTGAACTCGCGCGAAATTTACCTGTTTTATGAGACTTGCATGAGTCATCTACGACGCAATATCGAGTTTATTACGAAAGCTGTACGAGTGAACCGAGCGCGAAACGAGTCACAACGAGCTTGGTATGAGTTGCGATGACCTGTGTACGACTTATACCGATCTGTCAACGAGTTGTCAAGATTTTGTTAAGAGTGATAAGAGCTTTCTACGAGTTTCATATGATCAAGGGGCGGAAAATGCATAATTTTTGGGCGCTCTGCAAAATAAAGATGGATGCCAGAAGCATTTTCGCTCTGCTTGAGGAAGAAGAGACCTTGATCTTTTGCACAATTGGTGCGACGCGTTGTCAAGGAGGCCCCGCAGAAAAAAAAGATGTTCAGGAGGAGACCAAAGTGATGCAAAGGGCCATTCTTAGTCACGTGTGTGACAAAAAAACAACAACAAAACAAGCAAAACTCCCAGGGAATTGGGCTATTGTGAGCCCTATAATTTTAATAACCTTCCAAGCGTGTTGGTTTTTCCTGTATATACAGCAAATACGTAGGTACATGGATTAAATAACAAAAAAATAGTCAACGATGATACCTGTTCTAGGTCAAAAAGTTCAGGTCACGTGTGTGACCTCGTACAGAAGCAGGTTTTGGAAACTTACATTTTATCTTTAAATCTCTCTGAATTTTCAGAAGCTTCAATGTTTATATTTATGGTAGGTATATTCAAAGGTACTATTTCTTAGAAAATAGCATTAATTCTGCTAAAAGTTGCATAAGATTTTTGTTATGTAATATTTTGTATCATGATGTATGGTCAAGTGTGTGACATGGGGGGGGGGGGGGTCACGTTGTGACATGTCATAGGTAATGTGTACAGATTTGGTGAACTATTGCAAAGATCATAATATTTAGTATTTCTAATTTATTTTGCAATAGCTCAATATGAATCATCATCAATACGGCAGAAAGTGATTCTCAGATCTTTTCTTTATGAAAAATACACAGGGAACACACATTTTTTTCTTTTTCATTTTCATACATTTATGGATATCATTTATTGATATATTTACTGAGATACTGTGGAAGTGTTTTGGTCTAGTAGATAAGTACCGACTAACCGTACTGCAGATCACAAGGTATGGGGTTCAATTTAATTGCCATTGCACTTATGTCCTTTGGCAAGACATTTATCTGCATTTGCCATTTTCGATCCAGGTGTAGTAAGTGAGTAACTGTATGAGCGCTACGGTTGTCGTGCTAAAACCAGGATAATAATATGCTTGTAGGGCCCTCAGGAAGAACAGTATTTAGTTCTGATGAGGCTACCCTGGGTAAACAAGACATATAATTATTATTATTATTATTAATTCTTCTTCTTATCGTTATTTTGATTATTATTATTATTATTATTATTATTATTATTATCATTATTATATATCATTGTCATTAATATCAGATTCTACTATTATCATTATTATTAATGTTCAGACCAAAGAATCAAAGTAAACAAATCAAAAGTTTTCATGCTGATATACAAGTATATTCATCATCAGCTTGTTTTCTAAACTATTTTAGAAGCACATTTCCATTGGCCAATTACATTTTGGAAAGAAAGCACTGTGGACTCATAATTGCCATTGCTTGCTGTTTAATTCTGCTCGAAGGCAGCAATAAAAGCTTAATGCCATTTGAATACAAGCCATAGTATAACAAACAATATGTTTAACACTGAACAATCTGCTTTTAACACAATTTTGCTCGAAGGCAGCGATAAAAACTTAGTGCCATTTGAGTACAAGCAATAGTAAAACACTCAATGATATGTTTAACACTGAATGATCTGCTTTTAGCACAATTTTGCTCGAAGGCAGCGATAAAAACTTAGTGCCATTTGAATACAATCAATAGTAAAGCACACTGAATGATATGTTTAACACTGACCAATCTGCTTTTAACACAAGGCAGTATTCAACCCAGAACAAAATAAAAACTTGACACTTTGTATTGTGTCAAACTCATGATAACACGGCCAGTCATATAATAACTTAGTGTGTTAATAACTTCTTCACAACTTTGTAACTTGACTAACTTCCAGTATGTTTAAAAATCTGGGAGCATTTCTATCCTCATGATAGTGGGGAGTGTGGTAATCATACCTACTACCCCTACTCTTGAATAGCTAAGCACGTAAGTAAATAACGAGACAATTTGACTAGCTAGAGAAAAATATGCGGTTATCATTACATATTACTGTAAAAGTACAGAGTAAACAATTTAGAGCATTTTGACTGAGTGACTGAATGACTGGCAGAAATATTTTGCCTCAAGTGTTTGGGATGTGCGGTAACGTGATTGCTGGGCGATGGTAACTCGACCCAGCAAGCAGTTTACCTGCCAACAGGATGGTACCTAGAGTGGCAATTCACATCCTTTTTCAGATGCTAAGGCCCCCGAGACATCTTCCACCCAATTTTTTTTTTTTTTTTTTAAAATCCAGTTTGGGTGGTAGTAGCCATTTCTCTCTGATATGTGCTATTTGCATTAATTGCCCCAGCTTCTACAGGGGCAATTGGCGGACAATTGCCACTGAAGTACGGGAGGTGATAAGGGCGAAAACCAGCAAGGTGCAATGGCAAGGCTCCCATATTTTTGAGGGATATGCTGGAGAAAATTCCCTTATGGCCCACTTGGATATTATGCACAGTGCGACCGAGATTGCCTCTCCACCACCAGACCACAGTGACAATGTCCTGGGCAGGGGGCTGCACAGCTTCCTTACTTAGTGCTTGTGCACTTATGGTTATGTCTCTACGTTCACCATGGTCATGTTTCTTCTATTCATTTAAAAGACTGAGGCCTATTTTGACTTTGTTTACTTGTTTTATTTATTTATTTATCTTATTATCATTATTATTTATTATCCAACCTCTTGTGTTGGGAATTATACGACCTCAAATGTATTTTGTCCCATTATAAGATTAACCTCCAATCAGGCTTAAGATTATGCGTATGCAGCACCCTGGTCTGTGGATACATCAGGGTTCACAATGTGAGATTACTGAACTGCCATTACCCTTATAATAATGCTACTGTGCCTTGATAGCTTGTTCTTCTGTCCATGCTCATGAGGGCATTAGGTCAGAGCAAAGACCTGCATACATCAAATTTTCCTTTGTGTTAGGCCACTATAGCTTCCTTCACGGCGTCTTCGAAGTTCCCGATTAGGATATCCAACCCTGGTCTGACAGGTGAATACCGTCTCTAACAAAGAGATTGTGGTTGGCCCTGTCTATGTCGTGTTGTATTACCGAAGCATTGCCCACATGTTTTGTTTGTCGCCTCGCATACCTGTTAAGGGACAATCGTACACCTCCCAGGGCCTCTTGGGATGTAGAGCCAAATGATCGCTTTCCGTAGTAGAATAAGCGGGGGAGTATCATTGACCAAAGGATTTGAGCTTGTGGCATCCTGGTCCTGAGTAGGCTAAGGGCTGTTTTGATGCCTATCCTGCATCCACAAGCGTCGGTTTGGCCGATGTTGTTGGAGCCTAGGTGGAGTATGACCACTGATGGGGGAACCGCAAACCTTAGCCTGTTGTCTACCAGCCTCTCCATGTCATCCAGTCTTGCACCACCTTGGCCGTGCCACTGGAAGCTGTATGGTGTGCCCAGCTGGAGATGGTTTGTTGCTGCGGCTCTCTCCTTGGCTCGGCGTACGATGCTATCCCCTACTATCCATATCTGGGGTTGCCCTGAAATGACAAAAAAGAAAAAATTCCGGCAGTATCTCTTGCTACAACCCAATGAGTATCACGCTCGAATCCAACTACAGTGGGGGTGTTGTTATTTTCTTCAACAGGTTAATGCAGTCAGTGAATTGGATGGTCTGTGCCCTATAAACTGGAGCGGTCTGGCGAGTACTAGGGCTGTGCCTGGGGGCTGGTATGGCCTCTTGCGGTACCTTGGTTGTTGGGGTACCAAGCGACCATGCATGATTTCCCCATGTGGATAGTATGGCTTAGCCCCTGTTCTGTGGCAATTGGATGAGATTTAATTGCATTGTTCATTTTATTTACTGCTCATCAATTTTAAATTTATATCATTTACTGTTATTCATCACTTCATCCTTTTTTTTTTTTTTTTTTCTTTTTTCTTTTTTTTTTGGTTATTACTGTTGCTGTTATTTCTATCTATTTATCGTTTCGGTCAATATGCTTATTTTTCCATATATGTGTATATATTATTTCTTTGTAATTTGTATCCTTATTGTTATGTTTTGTTTTGCAGATTCTCCTTACATGTTTGACTCATTATTTGTATCTTAGTATCCCCTGCATGCCTATCTTATGTACCTTTTGTAAACTTCGCTGCGCCACCTGCCCATGACCATTATTTCCTCTCCTGGAACCCCTTCCATGGCTGCTGTGGTTGCCGCCCCTATGCGGAATGAATGTGTGCCATATTGGTACCTGGTTAGGGGGGAGCTGTCTATGTGACAGATTAAGGGCCTTTTAACGGAGGGCCTTACCTGTAGGAAGGCTGCAATAGCCTTTACTGGGCATAAGTTCTCATTTTCATTACCTTGTATTCTTAGTGTGGTAGACTTTCCGTACTGGTCTGTTTTGGAATATCGGATACGCACTACCATAAAATGCCTTGGGCCCTGACATAGTAGGATGTCGTCTTTTGTTACTTTTCTGACTCCTCATGTTTACTACGAATTGTGAATTCTCCCACTCTGAGAAACCCGAAAAAGGCCAATAAGAAGGCAGCCCTGAACATCATTGTTTAGTAATGGGAAAAGCACACCAGTTGTAGTGTGGGAATAACCCTTCTTAGCATGGACCATGTGATGGGTCTCCTGCCATCTCCTATTTTTTTGTCTCTTTTGCTACCTTCCTGTAACTTCCTGATAATTAAGTGTCCTGTGGGGTCTGCCCACCCATTTATGTTGTGTATGTATGACAGGGCTGCAACATGTAATGAAATAGTGGAGGTAGATTTGCCACTTATGGAGAGATGTGCAATAAAGGCAATTAACTGGGCTGTGGGTGCTGGCCACACTGAGCTCATGTGCTGGTTTATGCGAAATACCTGGAAAGCATCCACTGCCCTTTGGTATGCGCGTTGTGTCCCCCCTGCTAGCGACTGCCCTAGCAGCCTGTGTGCCTCCTGTGCAAGATCTGCCATATTCCATCTGGGATAGGCGTGGGGTGTTCGTCTGCTGTTGGGGCCAGTTTGTGAAACCGGCCCATCTGGAATCGTGAAAGGGGGTCAGCAATGCCATTATTGTGAGTAGGAACGTGAACTGCCTTAACTGAAACATTTCTTTTGAGGCATGTTATCACCAACTTTCTTAGTAGTGTCATTATTTTGGGGCATGGGGATGTTTGTTTGTTCACTGCACATTTGCCTGACATGTTATCTGTGTGTAATAGTATTCTCCTATTGCTGAGTTCCTCTCCCCATGCCATAAAGGTGATTACGATGGGGATCATTTCTTTCCATGCTATGGATGTGGTTCTGATTATGTCACGTGATGGCCACTTCCCATTGAACCACTTACCATGGAGGTAGCCGCCATAGCCGAGCTCCCCACTTGCCTGTGTGTATAGGTCTATGTCCTTATCGTTCACCCAGTTTTCCCGTGGAATGACTGATACCCCATTGTATGCCTCTAAGAATTCTAACCGGGTTCTGAGATCCTCCTTAACCCCTTCTGAAAATGTCACTAGTCTAGTCCCATTGGTTTCCCCCTTTGTCATATCTTAACCTCTGAAGGAAGGCCCTGCTGGGGCGTACCACACGACAAATAAGGTTAAGAGTCCCCACAAGATATTGAACTTCTTTGATCACTGCTGATCTTGCTGATAATACCTTATTTAGCTTATGTCTGATATCTTGAATCTTCTCCATGGGGACTCGTACCTGCATTCTAATTGAATCAAGCTCTAGGCCCAGAGATGTAAGCCGCGTGGTGGGCCCCTCTGATTTTTCCTCTGCTAGGGGAACTCCCAATTCATTGCATACCTCCCTTAAGGCTTGGACTATTTCGTGGCAGGGCAGTCCTCTCTTTTTGTTTGACCCAACACACAGGAAGCCATCGACATAGTGAATTATGCTCTCCGATTTGCATTTTTTCCTTGCACAGTACTCTATGAATGTGGAAAATGTTTCAAAGTATGCTGGTGCACAGCGGATCCCCATGGGTAGGTACTTGTCTATGTAATATTTTCCTTCAAATTTAACGCCTAATAACTCAAAATCATCTGGATGTATGGGTAGGAGACGGAAGGCAGATTTTATGTCTTCTTTTGCCATTTCTGCCCCAATGCCCGCTGAGGCCACCAACTCGGCAGCCATATCGAAGCTTGTGTATGCAACCGTACATGACTCGTCTGGAATGAAATCATTCACTGAAAAGCCTTCTGGGTATGAGAGATGATTTATCAGCCTGTGATCACCCGGTGTCTTTTTTGGAACAAGGCCAATTTGGCTGGATCTCAGATTTTTTAACGGTCTTGTATCGAATGGGCCTATATAACGTCCAAGTTCAAGCTCTTTATTTATTTTCTTTAAAGCTACTTCCTTGTTCTTTTCTACTGATTTTAAATTGGGCAGGTCTACTGGTAGCCTGGGGGCTGCGTAATTTATGCGGAAGCCCTCGCTGAACCCCCTGTCAAGAGTGAGGGCAGCCCTTTTGTTTGGGTATTATTTTAGTAGGGGTCTGAGGTTTTCTAAAATGATGGTGTTGGTGCCAAGGATCTAAGGTTCCTATCATTGTTCCCCTTACTACTATCTGGTTTTGTGTCTTGGGAGTACCTATTTCCTTGATTTTGTTTGTCCTCACTGTGATTGTGGCCCTTACTTGAACTGCTTTGTGGGTTTTGCACTGGGTTGTTTTCCGTCTGCGCACCGTGATTTCCCATAACCGTGTGTGCCACACTGCATGCATTTATGTGCATACCTACAATTCTTTTGGTTGCATGTGCGGAGATTGTAGTCATGACAGGGTGGCTTAAAGCGGGGGTCGGTGTATAGAAATGTCTTTCCGCTCTGTTTTGCTGGGGGTGCAGACTGGCGTCTCCCCCCTCCCCCACTCCCCCATGGAGTTCTTTGATAGGGTGACCTATCAACGCCTCTTTGCGCCCTGGGTGGTCCCCCACTGATAACGAGGAGGAGCCACAGCTCGCCGTCTAATGTTGCCCATGATCCACCCCTCCTGTGGAGGCGGTGTCGGAATTCAATATCATAATACCTCCAGCCGTAACCCTGGTAACGGGAAGCGGCCGTTCGAATGGGGTGGCAGTATTTGAGTAATGCATGCATGCATGTGGGATTAGCTTCAAGATATATGCTCATGTACACCAGAAATGCATCAGTCCAGGTCTCAATAGAGAATATCTTGTTTTTGGATGGGGGGGGGGGGGGGGGTTCAAGATCCACCTCCCTTCTACCTGTGCCACTGCGAGGTTAGCTCTCTGTTCCTCTGTATAGTCCCGCATGGCATGAGTTACTGTATCTTGACTGTCAATGAGTGTGTTGAGATCAATGTATTCCCCCTTCCAAATTTTATCCCTTATATTTTGGGGCGTAGACATGCCCAGCCTGTCCCCCACTTGGCGCAGAGGGGATGTGTCAGTGTGATTGGGTGGGGTCGGTGTCTGAACTCCGTGCCCACATGGCACAGAGCCTTGTAAAGTATTTGTGTTGTGCCCAATATTGGTGTGAGTTGTGCCACTATTTAATGCTTGTGTTTCTCCCTCAAAATTTTCTTGGAGCAGGCTAGCACTGGGCACTATGGATGGAAAAGAGGTCACAAATGTGGAGTTAGGTCTATTTGTTCCTGCTAATATACCAGTACCATTCCTGTCTGGTGCCTGTTGTGGTTGACCCTTAGGTATAATAGGGTTTCTAATGTTTCAATAAGATCGGGACATTACCTGTCATTTGTGGGCGAAGCGGTTGCTGGCCTGTCGCACAGACGGTCCCGCTGGACTGGGTGGCTGTCTCGTTCCCTGTAACCGACGACTCCGCTATCCCACTGGCTTCCCGGTAGCTGCCGCTGCAATGCGACTGCGAGTGAGGCACGTATCTGCCTCTCTTGTAGTTGTACTATTTTTTGTCCTTTTTCGTCGAGAAGAAGCCGTTGGCCTAGACTTTTTGGGCTGTGAAGGTTGCCTGGACGCTTGTACTTTCCTCTTTCCCATTCCTGTGAAGCTTGCTGATGTAACGATTCAACATTCGAGAATTTTTTAGACGCGAAAACTAAAATTTGTTGCCTTCGGGCAGAAACAGGTCAAGCAATGGCGGGTCGCCCGCGAGCGGGCTTTCGCCACAGTTGCTATGGTAACCTTTTGTTGAGCCCACCATTGACCATTTTAGTGACTTTGTTCGTTGTTTGCATATTGATGGTCTAGTGACTTTTCACTTTCTAACTGCGTCCAGCCGAGCTTCTCCCAAAATATTCATGATCAGCTTATTGTGATCATGTCATTATAAATATAAGATAGCTTATTACACTTTGATCATAATTGTATAGGGTTACGCGATCAATTCAGAGGATTAAACAAGAGGAATACAAAAAGTGAAAACAGAATTGATAGGTCAAGAAACTCAACAATAATAGATAAAAAAGACTGTACACATGACTTGCCCAGTACATACGCACTTGACCATTTGCACTCAGGTCACGTGTGTTACAAAGTTAGTTGGGTGACATTTGAAGAACGAGAATCATATCTGGAATAATATTTGGTGAGATGGAGGACACATACAAGTTAGCTTATGACAGGAAAAATATAGATTATCCAAACTGTATTTTTCAAATAGCATAAACTTTTCATGTTTTGGGGTCACGTGTGTGACATTAGAATACTTAATTATGCATGTTGATTATTACATAATGCATAGACAAATTTTCTTTTTCCTTCAACTTAATTACTTGCAAAAAGACCTAGGAAGGGTATGATTGCACTATTAAAGCTCATACTGAGAGATGACTATTATTTGGTGAAAAAGGGATTTTAAAAATTTTAATTTATGCCAATTTAATTGTATGCAAATTAACATAATTGGGTCTTCAATCTATAGAAAAATGTGATCCACTTAACTTTAGACATTACTCTTCAAGAATATGCTATGCAAAAAAAAAAAAAAAAAAAAAAAAAAAAAGAAGAAGCAAGAATTAACTTCATTTTTGTCCAAAAAGTTTCACTTTAAAAAGAATGGCCCACTACCGCAATGTCCACCACTCTTGGATTTCTTGAGCCGAGGCATGTTTCTTGCCTTGTTTGTTAGTAGTTGTGGAAATGCAATGGCGATGGCCTATTTTTCTGTGTACACATGCGTTTAGGGTTGAATAAATGTGTTCTATCTTGAAAATACTTCTTGGAAAATGTAAATCACTGCATATTTATAGGCCAGCTGACATATCATAGTGCGCTTGCAATGCACTCTGAATAAGCTCATTCGAAATTCGCTGTAAGTCGCCGTGCTCGATCTAAACTCGCGCTAATATCTTGGGCAACTCCGCCTGACTCGTAACACAATCGTAGTGCTCGTATCCCACTCTTGGAAACTCGAATAGCACTCGGGTATACTTGAAGGTGGCGAGTTATGAAGAGTGCATCTCGAGCTTCTTAGGAGTATTGCGAGTATATTACGAGTTACAACGAGTTAGGGAAAATTTTGAACATGTTCAAAAATTTTGGAACTGCTTGCGACTTCAAGGAGTTGTGCAGAGTTCCAACGAGTTACGCCGAGCCGTGCCGAGTTGTCGCGATTTCTCCCGAGTTACATGAACAGCTTTACGCTAGTTATCGCGAGTGCCTCCTTGTGGCAACTCGCCACAACTCTCTATAATTCGCCGCTATAACTCGGCTAAGTGGGAACCCTGCTTAGTTATAGACGGGCACCAAGGTGCCCGAATATATAATGTTAGATAACATTCTAAAGAATTTTATTTTTTAGAAACAGCTTGTCTCGGGCCGTTTTCAACAGCGAGGCGTGATGTAATTCTTATATCTTATCTAGTGCATTTTGATGATGATGATGACCTTTTTTAATTCAATGATATATGTTTTTATTTTATACTCGTTCGCTCCCCTCGCTGAAAGAATTTAGAAAAAGGATTAGTTGATATTCGGGCGAGAGGCGTCAACCCCCACCCCTACCCCTCGCAAAAATGAACCCGTATTCCTATGATGAAAATTATACTCTCTAAAGCTGGATATAATTTGCAATAAATATAATTTCACAATCTAAGCATTATATATATCTGCATTTCTAATTTTCGGGATTTACTGCGAAATAAAGTTATATCAAGACAACATATACTATATAAAACTCATTAAAGGGTCTTGCAACGTCTTTGTCCTTTTTAGTACCTGATGAGCAGAAGAAGAAGGGTACCCTGAGTGAGTCTGAAATGATGACGTTTGTTCGTAAGGCATCAGGAAGACATTGCGAAGAACTTTTCCATTATTTGCAACCTGAGAAGATATCCCTACTCGCCAACATCACTCGCCAAAATGAGATGGCTGTTTATGATACACAGCGTATGATCGATGAATGGTGGTGTAGACAAGACTGCAGTAATTTGAAAAGAGGTCTAGGCTTCAGCGTGCTACAAACATGGCCAGGAAGAGAGGTAGTACAGTTTAAATAGAACACGTCACGGTGGAGGAATAGCTGTTTATATATCTGATAAGCTTTTTTATACTCGAAGAAACGATTTGGAAAATCAACACCTAGAAATGATATGTCTTCAAATAACTTTACCCTTTCAGAAAAGTATTTTTATTATAAGTATTTACAGACCACCTCTTGTGATGTTTCCTTTTTTGAAAAATTTGAAGAAAGCTTAGAATTAATATGTTCGTCAAACTCTTCAATATATGAGGTACTCGTTTTTGGAGACCTTAATTGTGATTACAGTAAATTGAAGGATATGCGATTATTTCACAAATAAGATTATTTGATGGGTTCGTATAATTTTGTTCAATTAATTGATACTTTTACTCGTGTTACGAACAATTCCAGTACACTTATTGATCTTGCTTTTACTACATGTTCTTCAACAATTGTTGAACATGGTTGTATACTAACTTCTGTTAGTGATCATTATATGGTTTATGCTATTCGCAAATTAAATCAAAGAACCAAAAGACTGTCCCTAAAACGATTTCTTTCCGATCGTTTAAGTATTTTGATGTGGAGGAATTGTATGCTTTGTTAGAATCAGCACCTTGGTCACGTTTATATGATATTGGTGATGTAAATGAATTCTGGAGTATCTGGAAATCAATTTTTATTTCCATTATAGATAAAGTTGCTCCAAAAAGTCAGTTCGTGTTAAAGATCAGTCTGTTTCATGGATTACATCACGTATTAGAAAATGATGAGGAAACGCGATAGATTTCATAATAAAATTTTGAAAGTTAAAACAAGGTTATAATGCAAAAAGATTTTTCGTTAAATATATTATGTGAAGATCTTTGGATAAAATATAAAAATCTTCGGAATATGGTCAACATATCTGTGATGAATAGTAAAAACGAATATTTAAAAAATCAAAAAAAGAAAAATGTAAATGATGTGCAAAAGATGTGGAAATGTTTAAAATCATTATTACCTAAAAAAGCTTCACAACTTCCATCTATTCTTTATGAAAATGATATGGTATTTGATAACGATAATGATATTGCAACTGCTTTTAATGACTATTTTATTCGAATAAATGCCAATTTTTCAGCAAGAGATGAATGCCAAAGAAAACCGACGAAGGGTGTGTACTATTATATCCGGTGCTTCTAATTCTGTTTTTAACTTTGTTTTCTATTGAAGAAGAATATGTTAAGAAATTAATATCAAATTTAGATGAAAAAAAGTAACAGGATCTGATGATATTAATGTAACTTTTTTACTAAAATCTAAAGCTCTCATTGTACCTTTTATTGCAAAGTTAATAAATATGTCTTTTGCAACGGGGGTCTACCCTGATGATTGGAAGTATGCAAAAGTTTTTCCGTTATTTAAAAAAGGTGATATAAATTTTGTTGGTAATTTTCGACCTATTTCTATTTTACCTGCTGTAAGTAAGATAATTGAAAGGATTGCTCATGAGCAGCTGTATGATTATTTAGTAAACAATGATATTTTAAGTAAATCGCAGTTCGGATTCCGTCCAGGGCATTCCACATCGGCGGCTCTTGGGTCTTTAACGGATAGTTGGTTACACTGTTTAGATAAAGGCCTTATTGTAGGTGCTCTGTTTATTGATTTACGACGCGCTTTTGATACTGTTAATACTGAAATATTATTGAATAAATTGAAGAAAATAGGTTTAAGTAATTTGTCCTTGGCATGGTTTGATTCTTATTTAAATAATAGACGGCAATATGTTGCAATACAGAATGCCAAATCTAGTGATCGAATTTTTTCTATTGGCGTTCCACAGGGGTCTATTTTAGGTCCTTTGCTTTTTTTGATATATATTGATGATATGATAAATGTTTTGAAACATGGAAAAATTGTAATGTACGCTGATGACACTACCCTTTTTGTAAGTGGAACCACCTTTTTAGAAGTACAGACAAAACTTCAGAGTGATTTTAATGCTATAGGTAGATGGATAAATTGTAATAAGCTATATCTGAATGTCGATAAAACAAAATTTATGATTATTGGGAGTAAACAAAGATTGAATATTAACAAAAATGACTCCATTTCCATAAAGTATGAAAATATGTGTATTGAACAATGCACGAGTTTTAAATGTCTGGGTATTTTTATTGATGACAATCTATTATGGTCTAATCATGTAGATTATTTATGTAAAAAAGTATTTGCAGGTCTTGCCATGCTCAGGAGAGTAAAACCATATGTTGATGAAACTTCAATGAAATTATTATATACATGTCTTATTCAATCACAAATTGATTACTGTTGTGAAATTTGGGGGAATAGATCTTTGAGTCATATAGAAAAGATAACGAAATTACAAAAGAAAGCTGCCAGATTGATATTAAATTGTAATATATATACTCCATCTAATGAATTATTTGGTCGCCTGAAATGGATGCCTTTTAAGGAACGGGTTAAATATTTTAGATGTATATTTGTTTTTAAATGTCTTAATGATTTATCTGCTGATGTTTACAAAGGTATTTTTAAAGAAGTCTCAACGAAACATAATATCAACACTCGGCAATGTGCTAATCATGACCTTATAATTGGTAAATGTCATACAGAATATTATAAGCATGCAATATGTAATGACGGTGCAACTCTATGGAATAATTTGCCTATAAATATAAAGCAAACAAGTAATTTAAACAATTTTAAATTTTCCTTGAAGAAGCATTTTCTGAATCTGAGTTAAGATATTGTCACTGTTTGGAATCAACATTATTTTTTTTTTTCTGCTCCCAAGGTTTCCCTTTCTCTATCTCTCATTCTTTATATTATCATTGTTTATCCTTATATCAGTAAGTTTAATAGTTATGATTACTGACACTGATTATTTATTGTGGTTTAGTTTTGATACAGTTTTATTGAATTCGTTTATAATTATTTATGTAACTGCTTATTTGATATATGTATGCTCATCTGATTGTAATTCAAATCATTTTTAATTGTATATAGTTTTTTGTATTTTCAGGGCCCCATGGAAGATCAACTTTTGTTGAATGGGCTACCCTGATGAAATATCAATAAATAAATAAATAGAATGAACTCGTGATTGTGTAACTTGATTTCTTACTTAATTTTAAAAATGAAGTCTATCACGCCCCTCAATTCTTTCTCTCCTTATATCGCTTTCTTTCATCATTCCTTGTCTGTACTTTGTCTCGCTTTTTTCTCTCTTAATTCCCCTTTTCAGCTCTAGCTTTTTTTTTTTAAGTTAGCGTTTTAGAGGGAGCCAAGGCCCCCATGCCCCCCCCCCCTGGCTACGCGCCTGGAAGGAAGGTATTTACATAGTAGTGCGGATACACTGGTTGTGTTTAATGTTCGCCATGTGTAGTCCTGAGGAGGACTCAATCTAGTCGACGAACAGTCAACCTGTTCAAAACGTCGAGAACTCTCCAGCCTTCGAACCTTTCTCTCTTCTCACGGTTTACTTGTCATTTTCAGGAGTTTATTCAAGAAAGAATAATCCCTTATCCCACTTCTTTCTTCCTCTCTCAAACAAATTTACAGTATTCTTTCTTAGAACGAAGCAAGAAAGAATACCTCTCTTTCTCTCTCTTATATACATACAGTATGTCCGAGAAAAAAATTACAACCGGCATTTGGGTATCCATTACGAAAGAAATATATTTGCAATATGAAAAGTAATACTGGATTATGATATTGTAACTAATCCTCTACCAGGCAGTAAAGACCCCGTCCGATTTGGTCCAGTAGTCACGAAGCATGTCATGTTCTTGGCGTCCTCATGAATGGAAGTATTTTGTTCACAACAGACATGTTTACTAACATATTCAAATTATTTGCATACCATTTTTAAGTTAACAAAGGTAAATAATAATGTAAAGAATATCTCCCTTTAAAAATCAAGACAAGTCATTTTATAAAACAGGTTCATAATTTTGTTGAATCATTCACTTTCAATTACAAAATGACCAACATCATAAATGCCAATCATTTCATTTTAGAGGAATGATTGCTTTCTTTCACCTTCATATAATGCTAAGAGCCCTGGATTCTTCTCTTTTCATGAAAAATTCTGTGTAAAAGCATATAATATACACTGTATTTCTGATTTTGCCTCGCAAGATTCTTATTTTTCCCTAGGGAAGGTTGGCAGTTATGCAACATGTCTAAGACTAAGAAAATAATTTATCATTTGATATTCATGATTTATATCGTTTCGCAAAAAATCGTCAAATGCCCTTTAAAAATAACAAGAAGAACGATGGTAATTATGATGATAAATGAAACATTGCAAAAACAATTATAGCAAATAAAACAAAACAGGAAGTTCCTTGTCAAACCATTTTAAAGGAGTGTGGAATTGTTAGTGCTTTATGCGTCTCCCTTTTGTCAAAACTTGGATGAAAGGGACCTATGACGTAAGTTACAAAAATTCATATTTCTTCGTGACTACTGAAGCAAATCGGGTGGGGTTTTCGCTGAGATACAGATAATTAGTTATAATATCACAATCCCGGAACATATTCTGATCAATTCCCAATTTTGAAAGCTATTGATTCAGAAAGTTCGATTGTAATTTTTTCGGGGACATACTGTGTGTGTGTGTGTGTGTGTGTGTGTGTGTGTGCGTGCGCGCGCGTGTATATATATATATATATATATATATATATATATATATTATATATATATATATATTTATATATATATATATGTATATATATAATTGTAAGGATTTTGCTAAAACACAAAATGACGGGCCGTCTTGGTTGGATAAATTAAATAAATGAAATGAGCCAAGACTCAGGACGTAGCTGAATACCATGGATTTATTGATGTCGTCAAGCTTTCGGCATTATGCCTTCTTCAGGAGCTATACAACGAAAAGCAACGAAAAAGGAACAAAATGATACTACTACTGCATGCATAAAAGAAAAGTAATGAGCTATACAATTCTGCTGACAATAACTAATATCCGATATGAATATTATATATATATATATATATATATATATATATATATATGTATATATATATATATATATATTATTGTAAGGAAATAACATATACAACAGCTTTGGCAACTCTCGTGGAAATAATTATAATTGTAAGAAATGAAAATGAGAGAATAATGGTTGCGTAGCTTAAATCAAAGTTCCCCAGAGCTGTCCTCCCTTTTTGAATTTTTGCAAAGGTTGAAAAAATGTCTCCGCCGGGAATCGAACCCGGGTCGTTGGCTTAGAACGCCAATGCCTTAACCACTAGACCACGGAGACGGGCCAGTGATTTCGGCGACACCAGATTCAATTGACCGACAGATGACAAATCTTCGACCTTATTAATTAATTCCTTTGTCGGGGGCAGGTGAGTTTTGAACAAAGACAAGCCGCATGCATCAGCTGGATCCAAGCGAATGCTTTGAGATACATGTATACATTAGAATAATAATCATTATAAACAATTGTAAGGAAATAACATATACAACAGCTTTGGCAACTCTCGTGGAAATAATTATAATTGTGAGAAATGAAAATGAGAGAATAATGGTTGCGTAGCTTAAATCAAAGTTCCCCAGAGCTGTCCTCCCTTTTTGAATTTTTGCAAAGGTTGAAAAAATGTCTCCGCCGGGAATCGAACCCGGTCGTTGGCTTAGAACGCCAATGCCTTAACCACTAGACCACGGAGACGGGCCAGTGATTTCGGCGACACCAGATTCAATTGACCGACAGATGACAAATCTTCGACCTTATTAATTAATTCCTTTGTCGGGGGCAGGTGAGTTTTGAACAAAGACAAGCCGCATGCCTCAGCTGGATCCAAGCGAATGCTTTGAGATACATGTATACATTAGAATAATAATCATTATAAACAATTGTAAGGAAATAACATATACAACAGCTTTGGCAACTCTCGTGGAAATAATTATAATTGTAAGAAATGAAAATGAGAGAATAATGGTTGCGTAGCTTAAATCAAAGTTCCCCAGAGCTGTCCTCCTTTTTGAATTTTTGCAAAGGTTGAAAAAATGTCTCCGCCGGGAATCGAACCCGGGTCGTTGGCTTAGAACGCCAATGCCTTAACCACTAGACCACGGAGACGGGCCAGTGATTTCGGCGACACCAGATTCAATTGACCGACAGATGACAAATCTTCAACCTTATTAATTAATTCCTTTGTCGGGGGCAGGTGAGTTTGAACAAAGACAAGCCGCATGCCTCAGCTGGATCCAAGCGAATGCTTTGAGATACATGTATACATTAGAATAATAATCATTATAAACAATTGTAAGGAAATAACATATACAACAGCTTTGGCAACTCTCGTGGAATAATTATAATTGTAAGAAATGAAAATGAGAGAATAATGGTTGCGTAGCTTAAATCAAAGTTCCCCAGAGCTGTCCTCCCTTTTTGAATTTTTGCAAAGGTTGAAAAAATGTCTCCGCCGGGAATCGAACCCGGGTCGTTGGCTTAGAACGCCAATGCCTTAACCACTAGACCACGGAGACGGGCCAGTGATTTCGGCGACACCAGATTCAATTGACCGACAGATGACAAATCTTCAACCTTATTAATTAATTCCTTTGTCGGGGGCAGGTGAGTTTTGAACAAAGACAAGCCGCATGCCTCAGCTGGATCCAAGCGAATGCTTTGAGATACATGTATACATAAGAATAATAATCATTATAAACAATTGTAAGGAAATAACATATACAACAGCTTTGGCAACTCTCGTGGAAATAATTATAATTGTAAGAAATGAAAATGAGAGAATAATGGTTGCGTAGCTTAAATCAAAGTTCCCCAGAGCTGTCCTCCCTTTTTGAATTTTTGCAAAGGTTGAAAAAATGTCTCCGCCGGGAATCGAACCCGGGTCGTTGGCTTAGAACGCCAATGCCTTAACCACTAGACCACGGAGACGGGCCAGTGATTTCGGCGACACCAGATTCAATTGACCGACAGATGACAAATCTTCGACCTTATTAATTAATTCCTTTGTCGGGGGCAGGTGAGTTTTGAACAAAGACAAGCCGCATGCCTCAGCTGGATCCAAGCGAATGCTTTGAGATACATGTATACATTAGAATAATAATCATTATAAACAATTGTAAGGAAATAACATATACAACAGCTTTGGCAACTCTCGTGGAAATAATTATAATTGTAAGAAATGAAAATGAGAGAATAATGGTTGCGTAGCTTAAATCAAAGTTCCCCAGAGCTGTCCTCCCTTTTTGAATTTTTGCAAAGGTTGAAAAAATGTCTCCGCCGGAATCTGGTGTCGCCGAAATCACTGGCCCGTCTCCGTGGGCAACTTAGTCCACAAAGAACGAGCCGCTGCTGTTTCCCAGTTCAGTTTCTTTTAGTTCGGGTTTTCTTCAGTCTACAACTTACACTTACTTCCTGGATGTTCGTTAACACTATTTATCACTTTTGTTACATATCTTACATACATCAATAATCATACATGTATAAGTATCTAACATATATTTATGTAAACTCTTTGTAACTGCTGTAAAAAAAAAAAAAATGCATTGCTACGTATAATTACAATTACGCATACATTCACACATTGTAGGGAATGAAATTCCGTGACCACACACGTATGTATTTCTGATGCGACAGTCATGAAACGTTCTTTAAAACCTATTTAGAATTCATTTCTACTTGTGCTGATAAACACGTAAACATCTGTCATATGTTGTAAAATATTCACCCATTATCAATTTGAAGATTCCTTATCATCTTTGTTTAACGTAGCCGTAGGTCTACTGATGACCACACCTACAGCCTACAAGCCAGTGTATATTTCATAATTATCTGTATGCACATAATTTGTATATGAAATGTTTTATCTTTCTTAGTATATAGCCTACAATACTGAATGATCGACAACTGGCATGACTGGCCGGGCACAACTACAGAACAAGCTGGACGCATTTCAACTGTAGGGCCTACTATATTTGTTTTGCTATATGCTATTAGACCTCAAAGACAAATAATTTTTTTTTTTAAATCACTACCCTTACACACACACCCACGGACCCACGCACAACCCAAGATCACGCATCAAAACGCACATATTCGTCAGCGGCGTGGAGTTGGTCCACAAACAGAAGGTCCAAATGCATCATTAGGGGCCACCGTTCTTTTCAGGTGGATGAAATACAAATTAAAAAGCCCGTTGATTATTAGGGTGTGGGAATGCGTCTTATCATACTTTCCGGCTCCCTTTTCCCTAGCTCCCTTCCCCTCTCTTTCTTTCTCTCTATTTTACCCCCTTTTAGGCATTCGCCACTGTTATTCATGATACATGTAATTAGGTTTTAAGCATGTGCCGAATTTAGACAAACTGTTTACAGCGTAGGCTTATCGCACTATAAGCTGCCATTTTCAACCTTTTCTCTTTATTCCTGCAGAAATTACATTCCGCGCGCTATACGCACAAATTACATGTTCATCAGATCAGTCGGCATTTGAGACGTCGGAACATATCGTGAAAAGCGTTTCTGAATGTTCGATCCCTGGAGGCATAAAGAACGGGGCTAACCATAAGACTAATAGTATGTAGCACTAGGATGGAGCTATTGTACACAAAAAGGGTGAAATTTGATATGTATATTGTCAAACGTAATATCGGATACAGAGGAAATGGAAACCAGAACATGATTATGATGACCACAACCAGGCTAACGGTCTTGACTGCTTTCAGTCTGTCTTCTTGCTCAGGTGGTTGCTGTTCCTCCTGCATCTGGATGGCCACTCGTTGACTCGCTATTGCATTTGCTTGCTTCAAAGCGATGCGAAGAATCAGAGCGTTTACAACGAGCAAAGCAGCCATCACGACCACCACGGCCCCAAAACAGAACCAATAGATAGTTAATGTCATGGTTCCACTGACTGGGGCCCCAGCGCATGTTGCATTATCTTTTTCATCACGACCACTCTGTGGTTGGAGGCTCATTCCGATGGATGCAACAGCAAATGACACCAAGCCAAGAATCCAAAGTGATCCTAGAGCTATGTAAATGCGTCTAGATGTCACCAGCATGACGTAGCGCAAAGGCTTCGTAACGGATAGGAAACGATCCGCAGTCATCATGACAACATGTAAAAATGAAACACCACCTAGGGCCAACATAGGTATTAAATAAGCAAAGGCATCCATGCTCATGCATGCGCTGGTATCATAATTAAAAACAGTTGAATAAGCAAATATTGGAATCCCAAAAATGGCGTCTAAGAGACCACAGAAAGCAAGGCTCACGACGATGATATTTCTCGGTATTCGGAGGTTGCGATTCCTGTAAGCTGCTACCATGTAAAGAATGTCAATGACGATGATACAGGGTAGGAGAGGTGTTATACAGACCATGACAAACACCTTCACAAAAATTTGCTCCTGGCTCAACAGACCTTGATCCGAACTTTCATTCATGGCCATCATCCTTTTCCTCACTAAATAAAACAGACTTCCTCAAATTTATATGTTAACATGGAGATTGGTACCCTCCTTATGGAAAGGCCTACAATTAAGAACAAATAAAAATCGAGGCGAAGATATAGATACAGACCATATTACAGATCGTGTAAATCTTTACTAAAGAAGAGGTTCTTATAACCCCAGAGTATAGCTTTATAATGCAATGAATCGGGGGTGTACTGCTATTATATTTTCCAAATGCTCTCTTCTAAGGAAGGGTCACTGTACGTCTGCAAAAAGTGTATGATCATCTTCTTGGTTTAGAATCTTCCGCGATGATTTAATTTACTCTGGAGACTTAAATATATGACTATGGAGGATCTTAAAAACTATCAAGAATCAAACACACGTTGTATTTCCATTTTTCTACTTTAAATCAAATTTAAGGAAAAGGGCAATCAGACCAAATTACAGCAAAACATGTCTATGGAAATGTTTCCTGAAACAGGTGCGTTTTCAGAAGGCTTTTGAAGATTTTTTTGAAGATGCATACCTAATTGCGTGAGAGAGATTATGCCAAAGTTTGGGTGCAGCACTTACAAAAGCACGGTCTCATACGGTAAGCTTACACAATTGTACTACAAAATGGATAGCAAAGGATCATGGTGTCATGGGAACTACGAAGCCTTAAGACGGGTGGTGATTTTGATGGATGTCAGGAGTTTACTGAGGTAGATGGGGGCCAAGCCGTGAAGTGCCTTATATGTAATCAGAAGCAGTTTAAATTTACGTGATAGAGTGAATGACTTCGTTTTATTGTCACCTACAGAACCTTTCCTATTTTTCTTGTAAAGAGGTTTATATTCTTATCTTTCACGCCATATGTACACCCAGTGACGCCTCGTCTTCGCATTAGCACTTGCAGGCTTTTCATTGTATTTCTATAGCCATCTCTCTACCTGACAGTCAAGACACGCAATATCCTTTAACCACACCAAAGCGTGCTCTTCACGTTTTAGTTTCATATGGATCACTTACCGTGCCGTCAAAAAGCATCCTTTTATTCAATCCCAGTTACACCGATAAGACCGACTGCACACCGACAATGTACTGAAAGCAAAATTACATTACCGCGAATGGCCAAGATTTTATCGATTATTGGTCGGTCTGGAGTCAATTTGGCAGTATGACCGGGGTGTCATGGGCATTGTACGCGGAAGAAATTGACCTACGAGCTGATTAAAGTTGATTGAAGGCTTTTAACCAGCGAGACACACATTCAGCACTATCGCTGCACATTCTCTAAAACAAATATTTATACCCGTGATAAAGAAATCTGTGGTAAATAAACCTATTCCGAACATGCTGAATGCGATATCAAAGGAGGCTTTCGATGAACCATTGGTCCATTTTTACGCATGTGGTGTGAATGGAGTAAATTTGAATAAGAAGGCATTTTCAGAAGACAATACAAAAATATTTTTAAGCTGTAAAGATTAAACAAACGTATTGACACATCAGTGAAATAATATTCGGCCAGTCATCCCCTATCCCTTCCGTACAAAATGTTATGGCTCGTTACATAAGCACACAGACACACACTTTTTTTTTCAAACACACACACACACACACACACACACCCAAACGCGCACCCGCACACACAGAGAAAGTAGGCACTGCCTTCAAGAACCAAATGACAGCAGGCATGGCAGGGGTGGCTGAACAGTTTTCAAGGGGGGGGGGGGTCATTGCAAAAATACACCTTTTTAAAAAATAGCGGGCACCTACAAAGACCTGGTGGAAAAAATATATATTAATTTTCCTAACCCCCTTTTCATGACCTACTATATTCTTTGTACATGTACTTCCTGGACATGAATAACATGTAATTAACTGGTGTATTTTTTTTTTTTTTTTTTTTTTTAATTTATATATTTTATTTATTTATTTATTTTTTTTTTTTTTTTGGTTAGCAAGCGAAATGAGCTTGCTAATAAAGAGGAATGTTCTTCCCTAAACTATCATGACTTTATCTTTCAGAAGGCTTGATTGGGAGCTTGCATGTGGTTAATGAGGGAGTAAAGCGAATAAGCTTTGTAAAATCATTCGCATCTTATACCATGTTGTATACCCTAATAAATTATGAACCACAATAGTTTTTTTTCCCCCTTTTCTACCTTTCCTCTTTCTTAAATTGTGTTTTTGCTCCCCATTCAAGTGGCCCTCCCAAACAAAGTATACAAAAACAGAGGCCTATAGCTAGAACTTAGTACCAGTTTTTGCATATGACAATGGAATTAATTATAGCAGAAGCCATTGACCAAACTCACTAAAAATTACAAACACTTCGTTCTAACTTACAAAATGTTCACAGAAAGACAAGAAATGCAACTACATTAAATGTTCAAAGCTTGATTATCGACTGTCATTGGTAGATGTGAACATATAGTTGATAATAAAAACTCCCTCTACGAGGGGAGGAGATCATCATTCAGTCTAATTGCAAAACGATCGACAGCCGACCAATCAATTTCAGGCAACTACTCTTCTAGACCTACAAGAAGGAGACAATATCTCCCATTTGTTACTGCTGAAATAAAAGGGGGGAAAACATGAAAAAATCCAAATTACCCTAAATCTCGACCTACTCGACAACGACATTATAATCAATGAAGTCTAAATGAAGTGTCAAGATATTTGACTGATTTGTTTGCATAGGGACAATGTCTGGTTCATCTTTCTTTTTAAATCTAAAAGCATATACGTTTTAGCATACCAGGCAGAATAAATAGCAAATCAAACCAATCCATATCTGTCGACTGAGCTGAAGACCTCATGTCTCATGACCTTTCAGCCATGCTTCCCGCCTCATGCTTTGTGCAAAAACTACATGTATATGTAACAATTTGATAAGAAATTATTTTCAAAGGAACATAGTTTGTCATCGTAATATCCTAGCAATCCCATATTGCAGTCGCAAATAACATGAATAACGGACAACAAGTGGGGATTCAGGATGCTCTGAGATACTCTGAGGGCTCACAGTTTACAAAATTTGCATTCAAAAAAAATTCTATCATTCTTCAGAGGCGTTTCTATCCAAAAAAAAATTATGTACTTACGATATGCCAGATCAGTTTTGCAGGGGCACGTGTCCCCCCCCCCCCCCCCCCCATCCACCGATATCAACTCTTCTACATAAATTCGGAAAATTGTTTAGTTTTTGTTTTCTGCGTGTTTGTTGTTGTTTTTTGTGTTTGTTTTGTTGTTGTTGTTGTTGTTTGTTGTTGTGTTGGGTTTTTTTTTTCCTTTATGGAACATTTATTCTAACACTCCTCTCCCTTTATTTGCATTGTCTCGGCGATGTTCCTTGGATTGTCAGTCATATTCCAAAATTGTCTTGATATTTGGAGTGCATAGCACATCAAAAACTGGCGGTCGTACATTTTCTTTCTAACCTCCATATCAATAACATTAATTACACGTAGGCTCATCAAAACTGCTCATATCTCACATAACTATTCTTTAATCAAGCTGGAGTTACAAATAGCTTCGTGACTGACAATCTCATATTATTATCAATAATAAGTAATTAGGACCTACAATGGAAAAGAGAAATGCGATATTTCTAGCGTTTTTTTAAAGGGGAAAGTGAAGACGGGAGTAAGCGAGACTAAGAGAACCGGAGATACAATGACAACGGTGAAATTCTAGGATTGATATTTAATAACTGGAACGGGTTGACTAACACTACCTTTGTAACTCTTTCCAATACCGTCATTGTATCACATGACCTCATGAAAAAAAATGTATGAAAGACACCTGAAAGTCAAAGTTTTCTTCTTTTTTTTAATTTCTCATATCAATGCAAAATATTGTTAGAGTGAGAGAACTTTATGATACAAAAAAAATCGCCAATTCAATTCATCGAACTGTGATATGACGCAGGCATATTTCTTTTAAAGTATGCCCATTTGCGATAATGACAAGAGCAAAGATCAACAGTACTCCTCTGCCAATGATGTAGTTAATATCGATATTACGTGCTCTATCATTCCTACATTTTTGGAAGATGTCGACATCGAAGTAAGAAAAAAATATGTGAAAGACGCGTGAAGGACAAAGTTTTTATTTGATAATATAGGAGAGACATAGGCGCGTTGAGGACGAAGTCCCGACTTTGTTATTATTATCTGAGTGCTGTTATTTTGTGCTTCATGAATTATATATGGCTCGATAATGGATACCTTCTTGGGAAGATTATTAGAAAAATGGGGATAAATTCGGAAATTACTATTTTTTCGAAGGAAAATGATTTCTGGACTCCCAACGGCACTACCCAGGATCTCTTAGTTGAAAGGTTGTGGGTGAGCAAAAGTAAAATTTCAAGAGTATGATTTCGTCCTTCCCCCCCCCCAAAAAAAAAAAAAATTCTTCAAAAGGGGACGCGGCCCTTTCGCCCTCCCCCACCCACCCTCTAGCGGACATGTACGTCATCATTGGTTTCTAATCTTCACTGAACGTTTCAAAGGTCACAGAAATATGAGATTGACATTCAACCAGCCAATCAGAATATCTATGTATATAAACAATCAAAGGCAGCATACCGCACGCTGTATAAATCTATGCGTAAATCATTGTCCACCGCGCTTTGCTTTCAAACAACTGATCTATACACAAGTACGTATTTTTGTTGAAATGGTGACTCCGTGAACTGTCAGTGTAGGTTCTGGTGTGTGACGAATATGTCGAGGTGTCCGTATGTTATAAATGTTCGACAGATGTCAGATACGAACATCGATCAGGAACAATCTTTGCCATCTTAGATAATCACCCATAAGTTTGATGCGCAGTGAATATCCAAAACGTTTTCAGAGTATGCAACTGAGTTACATCAAAAAGCGAGGGGCTAAATTTGAAATAAATACTGCATATCAAGATTTGAGAAGGATAGGGAGAAAAGTAAGGAGAAACCAAAGAGCGTTTTGGGGGAAAAGAATAAGGCAGGAAATATGAATTCTACCTATTTCCAAAATCAGAACGGAAGTGAACTCTTCTTCGCGCTGATGTTGACAATAATGGCGGTGATGTCACCATTCATTATTATTGGAAATTTGTTCGTTATTTTAGCTGTCTACAAAAACTACAATCTGCGCACACCAACAAACTATATCCTCACAAGTCTAGCAGTTAACGGCATGGTGACCAGCGTGGCTCTTGCTGTTGAGTCATACCCATCCGTTTTCCAGCGCAAGACCTGGTACCCCCGTAAGGCAGACTTGCTTCAACTACCACTCTTTGCCGTGTGTTCGAGTACAATTCTTCACATTGTTGCTCTTACGGTAGATCGGTACATTACCGTAACCAAACCGCTGCAATATCCCAAGTTGGTGACTCCAAGACGCATTGGTTACGCGATCGCATACATTTGGACAGTCTGCCTGATCTTGGTAGCAATCCGTGCTTACATTGATCAAGATGACGTTGCAAGGGATAACCATGGTAGAATACCTCGCAATAACCTGGCGTCGGTAGCCTTCAATTGGTTCATCGTATCATGTTTGATCCTTACGTTGTTGGTTTTGATCGTCTCAAACCTCCGCATAATGCAGATCGCGGTCAGGCAGGCAAGAGCCATAGCGAATGAAATAAGCAGCGGTGCTAACAACCGCGTCGCACCGGCAACGATGAAGCGCAGGCTCAAAGCGGTCAAGACTACAGGCATCATAGTCGGTGTTCTTGTTTTCGTCTGGATTCCATATCTCATTTTCTTCATTCTTCGGGTTACACCGTATGCGGACGAAGCCTTCATGGTGTATCTTAATCTTTGCTTCATGGTGGCTGTGGCTACTGCTGCCGCACTCAACCCTTTCATATATCATCACAGAGACAGAGAGTTCCGCAACGCTTTCCTTGAAATATTCCAATCTGTGTCAAACAAATTCACGTGTTGAGATTGTGAGGCGTCGTTAGAACATTTTGAAAGAGGGTGTGACACACCACCCCCCCCCCCCCCCAGCGACGCCCGTGGGCGTAATCTGTAAGACCAACTCGGTTAACACTGTACTTAGGATTACACTGAAGAATTATCGACAGATGGACACTTCTAAATTGTGAAAGAGTATATGAATAGTTTACACAATGAACATTTTTAACAAAAAAAATCAGAAGAATTTTCGACATTGGTGGATTCAAAAACTGCATTGATGTTACGTACAAGATGTTGTTTTCATTATTGTTCCTCGTATAGCAATGTTGATGCGCTCAAAAATTGAGGTGAATTTTGAGTGAATGCCGTAGAAGTACATGAAGTAATAAAACCTGGACATTAAAGTGTAACACAGCGACGCTATATGTACCAGCTTATTACTCCAGGGGCCTGTCACATAAGGAGATAAATCAATCTTACGATTGATATTAAGTCTATGGCAAACCATGTACTGAAGAGTTACAATTGATCGTAAGATTGATTGTATCTCTTTATGGGTGCGTTTATCAACTCTTTCTTTCGGCAGAAACAGGTTTTCCAAATAAAGGGCTTTCAGTGATTTTTTTAGAGATGATAAACGCAAAGCTGTTTTGATTATAGGGTTCGGAAAGCCTTTTTGAAAGTCGCAAATTTGTGCTTTCCGAAACAGGTTTCAGCCAGAAACAGGTTACAAAAAGCGAGATAAACACAAAGCTGTTTTGAAACGACTTTATACTTCGGTCACGAACTACGTGTTTCCGGTTTCTGAAAAGACGCGCGCCAGGCAAGTACATGTGTACACATCACAGTTCGTACGTGGTACCGATATTGTGCTCTGAATGAATGCGGGCTAACTCGGCACTAGGGCGAAGTCGGCCCCACCGGAAATTCGAGGCCGAGTTAGCCCGGAGAGGTTGAATCGATCATGAAATACCAATCCGTAAGGTTTCCTTTTGATTACTAAATACTAGCTAAGACTACGTTTTTAACCTTTCTTTTGATAGAATTGTATGAAATACTTATTTTGAAGATAAAATCTTGCAATTTTCTTGAGCTAATATCATATCAAAGTGACATTTTAGGCAGTTTAATCACAATTCACAGCTCGCATTCGCAATCGCCGTGCGTTAACGTTGCACTCACTGACTCAGTGACTGGGTTTGGTACTCGATCCCCTATATTTTTGATGAATGAATGACTGCAAAATTCCGTAGATATTAATCATGTCTCAAACATAAACTGAAACTAACAACCATTCATTTCATTATATTATATTACTTCCATAAATTCTTGATGGATAACATTTTTTTACCGATTGTGAGGTTTTGCAAAATGTGTGTCCGACTCATCGCTCCGAGTCCATGCAAACACAGTGCACGCTACGCACGGCGATTGCGAGCTGTGTCGTGTGATTAAACTGTCTAAAATGTCACTTTTACATTATGTTACATCAAGAAAATTGCAAGATTATCATCTAACTGAGTATTTCATACAATTCAATCAAAAAGAATGGTTAATAAATGTATTCTTAGCTAGTAATCACAACAAAACTTTACACATTGGTATTTCATGATCGATTTATACCCTCCGGGCTAACTCGGCCTCACTTTTCCCGTAGTGCCGAGTTCGCCCTAGTGCCGAGTTAGCCCGACCCCCTCTGAATAGACGTTCGTTTGACTTCTGTAAAGCTTATTTTGTGTACTGACTGCAGATATGGCTTCTACTAAAGGTGCCAATTGGGCACCAGAGGACGTAAGGTGTCTGCTAATGTTGTGGGCAGAGCCGGAGGTACAGCATGAACTTAAATCAAAAGTCAGAAATAAGCCAGTTTACGCCAAACTGGCTTCAGAGCTTGCCCATGCCGGGTACGCGAAGAGGGATGGCCATTCTTGCAGGGACAAGATCAATAGAATAAGGAGGGAGTATAGGACCATTCATGACGACTCCCGCAAATCTGGACAGGGCACTATACTAGCGATAGCCAAAACAAAAAAGCGCGCGCCGTATATGACCCCTTCTCCTCGGGTCAAACTGCGCAATGCATCTGCGCAGTGACAACGTCGATTTTCGACTTGTCGATGAGATGATAAATGCAACTTTATTTTGAAAGCCGTTTGCAAAGGCCTTTGGAAAGGGCTTTTGATAGTGGGTATGGAAAGCCGTTTCAAACTGGGGAAAGATGATAAACGCGACCTTAGTTACAGGCCCCAGAATGTGTAAACTCATTTCCAAACTACTTGGAAAGCGCATAGGGACGTTCTATCATTATGTGATATGTGCTTTACAAAACCAGATTATTAAATGATATGGTGCAATATTTCAACTGGAATATGACGAAACACAAAAGAAAACTAAAACATTATTTCTCTTTAGAAGGTCACAAGGTATTTATTTTTTCTGGTACAGATTCTGTGGGTACAATAACGAATGGGATCTGTGTCACTTTCAATAAAATACATAAAGTTCATTTGGCATGTTACAATGATAATGTCTCAACTGTCAATTTTAAATTTACATGTAGTACCAATGCAATGTTGGATTGAATGGCTGAATTCATCGTTTTCTTAGCACACCACAAATGAACGGTTTTTTACACAACAATCAAAGGGATATAGTCTTTGTCTGAAGTGATTTCAGGAAAGATACTTTTCATCCAACCTCTTTAATAATTACTATATATTTAATTCATGTTTAAAGGTCTGTTATAATATCATGGTAAGCCCTTCTCAGGGCTTCACTAGATCATTTTGAATTGGGGGGTGTTGGGCAAGATTTGCCCACAAATTAGCCAAAAATTTTCCAAAACAAGCAAGCAAGCAAGCAAAAGAAAAAGTCATCATTTTTAGAAAATTTTCTGATAAGGCTAAAACAACCTTGAAAATCATATCACCATACCCCCCAAAATCCCCTTAGCAATACCCATGAGCACTCTCTCAAAATTTGTTGCTTCTGTATTGTGGACAGTTTACGTGAATCATACCATTTTAACAATTAATATTTCACAAAAGAAGTGAATCTTTCTCCACACATTAAATTAAACGTTGTGCATTTAGTTAGAGTAAGAATAAATAGTAATAGAAGTTTTCACATTGCACAAAATATCTTTTTTACTTACAGTACAGTTGTTACATTTATTATACAAAACTACATAAAATAAAATTCAATCATATTCAACTACTGTAAATGTTGCATTATGCTTTCGTTCTGCTTTTTTCAAACAACATGGAATACATGTAGTTACAATCTACAGCCTGGCATCGAATATTTCCAAACATGAAATCATAAAAAAGAAAGACTTCAACATTTTAATCTACAAGTATTATGTATTATAATCACAAATAAAATTTGCATAAAATATACCGGACTCTTTAAACAATGCTTGGGTTTCCACAGGGTAGAATATGTATGGTAAGAAAGGGAGTATAATGGCAAGAACAATAATTTTCTATTTTAAAAAAAGAGGTTAAATGAAAATCTGGAAATCAAAATGTACTTGACTTAAAAAACAGAACATGCAATAATTTCAAAATATTGTACAAAATGGAATAAATTACTCTCAAACTTCCATTTCTTCTTCACTATACATACATGTAAATTATAGTTGTTTTAATCTTATCAGGAATACATCGCTAATTTTTTTTTTTTTCAGCATTCTTTTTTTTTTTCAACTAAGGGTCAGGCCTTCCAAGATCAATATCCATATTCTGGAGACAGCATCATCTTTACTCTTCTAAGTTAATATGTTGCCTTTTCAACAATAACTGTTCATGCTTGCAGATCAATAACAATACTCTTACATACTTTGTTCAAAAATAAATAATATTTACTTTTACATTCAAATTGCAATAGCTAGGGATATTCATAAATTGAAATTTAGGTTGTTAATATTTTGAACTGTAAAGCAAAGTGGAATTTAGACAAAATAAGTACATTGACATTCATTTTTCAAATGCATAATTCTTTCTACTGTATATGTCACTCAACTAAACCACTCTGCGTACAGCAATTTAAAAAATCATTTAATTATGTCAATCATGTATACACTATAACAACTACATTGGCAACAGCATAAAACAACTCAATTGGCAATGGTTTACAAATAATTAAGACTCTACAACATAAAAAAATTTGCATAACATTTCCCGAATTAGAACACACACATTGGAACTAAGGTGCTAAAATCTTTTTAAGACCACATATGAGGATGGAAATCAAAGCTCAAGGAATCATATTTGATATTTAATGATAAGCTTTGCTCAAAGAAATTAAATGTCTTCCTTCCTCATCAACACACATGTTTCAGTTTTAAATTCCCTTTCCTTGTCTGTTCATTAATGAGTTGTAACAACATACATTTACCACAATAGCAGAAATTGCACAGCAGTGACGGCACATATTTTCTACCTGCACATGTCAATAAACTACTAATCATTTCGAAATTAAATAGCAGAAATTAAAATAGTATACCACTTGTCTCATCAAAATTGGGAATGTTACACAGGGGCCAGAGGTTTGAAGTCTTAGGGTCTTGACATTTTTTTTCTTCTCTCGAATGATAACAAGATTAACAAAGTTCAAATCTAATATTCCTACTTGGCCTAGATTTACTACTGTTATATTTCCAAAAGGATCCCAAAGGATCCCAAAGGATCTTGAGTTATAGTGAGACCTAAGAAAACTGGGGGGAAATACAAGCCACAATATTGAAAGATGGATAGAGAAGGGACAGCAACATAAAAACTTTAAATTGATACCAACTTCATAACTAAAATGTGACACTAAAAATGATTTAATGTTGCAAAAATAAGAGAATGTCACATACGAAAGTTTTTCAGTACTTCCAGTATTCTGATCAAAAGGCTGATTAGCTAGAGTAAATATAGGGAATAAAAGACAAAAATATACAAAGCCCTCTCTATCTAACATAACAGATAGTGTAATAGCACCATCTACAGTTCATGTCGATCTAAGCATATACAGATTTCAAATTCACAATTTCTGACCTTGACAGAAAATTCTGTCTGGTTAGAGGACTTTATTGTCTGACTTCTCGTTCTCACCCAGAACATCTGTTTGAGAGGCATTCAGCAGAGCAAGATGTAGTCTCAGGGTTAGCAAACTTAGCATATACTCAAACAACATAAACTTACTTTGAAGTCTATCTTTGACCCTCCCAGCTTGATCAGGGAGGGCTGATTCTGTAAATGTCCCATGTTTCCCACCAATCTGCATTCATAACAACTGAAATATGATCTTCTATATAATATATGCTCCATCTTCATGACCTTATATATTCGGAATTCAACTTCATATTTTAACATTTTTTATGCTTTGATCAGTGCCAGAACCCTTTAAAATCTCTACAAATAATTGGTCCTGGGAAAAAACACAAAGACATTCCATGTTCCATCTATTAACTAGCACACACAAAAAGACAAACAGTATAATATACACTTGGATTTTACATTATATACACTTATAAGTTACATTCTTACACAAATCTCTTCATTCCTCATCACAAACAATATTTTTGAGAAGTACTGATGAACTGCATTATATCTGACCCTAAACATACTGTATACTTTTGATTTGCACAATAAGTTTGAGACAAAAGAAATGTTAAATTTGGTTCTAATTTGGCAATATAACTTAAGGACTTCACACTGATTTTCTGCCCATGGGTCAATGATTACTTAATATACTGGGCGTTTCAAAAAAAAGGGAAACCCAACTAGATTTTTGCACAAATTTTTGAAGACAATGGTGTTCAGTGATGCATGACCCTGGAAACCTAAACAAGTTACCATTGGAAAGTATATGAATTAATCTTTCATATGGTATGCATTCCATTGTCAGTAAACATACAGTTCATTGACAGGAATTTTTCAAAGTTGGGTTTCCTTTTTTTTAAACGCCCAGTACAAGTATAAAGAAGATGAAGTGAAAAGACATTCAAAATATATATAAAGCAGAAGTAGAAGGATAGAAAATCTGTAAAATTTTGTGGCACTGTACAGAATTTTGTGCATCAGTAAGTATTGGTACAACATTGAAAGTACAGTTAACTCTGCATAAGGCGACCTTCCGTAAGTCGAATAATCGCCTTAGTCGAAGCAATTTTTCAGAACAGAATGAGCAAAACATGTGTTTTTTACCTCTTCCAAGTCGAATTTCGCCTAAGTCAAACAGATTTCTGTGTTCCCAAGAGATTCGACTTAGGCAGAGTTACCTGTATATCCAATTCAATTCGTATTTGTTCATTCTATTCCCTCTCAGGATAAGGTACAACTCTTGACAAACCATGAATTACCACCAAAAGATATAAATAATACCCAAATGAAAATCTTTTTCCAATACTGATGATGATACATTCAAGAAGACAAGAAACATTAAAACAATAATGGATTGTCAAAATAATTTGCTTCGGTGGTATATCATTTTCTATGGAAGAAGGTTGGAGAAGTGACAAAAAAATACTTGATGTTCCCTATTGTACTAAAATATGAACCCAATGCTTGGTTTAAGCTCAGTCTAAAATAAGAGTTTTTAAAGTGAAGCTAGACCAAGGTTTTAAGTGTTTCCCTTGTTTAACATGACTTTAATCATTGTGTTGGCTTTAACATAATAATTAGAATACAGCCTGATAAGTTCCTATACATGATAATTTTGTGTATATGACTATAGATATAGTGCATGTGAGAATACTTTTCCTACCTTACAGGTAGTGTATTCCTTCAACAAACTTTTTGAACATGTGTTTTGGCATATATCAGCAATACACCCTAGTTATAACATGTACATGTATGAAAGCTGACTTCCATAGGTTCCACATATTCTTCTCACAAAGAAATGAAAAACTTCACTTTTTTTTTTCTTTGTGAATTGCTGATGATGATTACGGAATGCAAAAACCTGACATTTCTAACTCTTTCACAGTATCAATGATTTTGAAAAGAATTCAATCTGACAAATTCATTTTGATGAAAAACTTATAACTAGTGATTTCTGGTCAAAATTAGGTTGTCAGATTTATAAGTTAAAGAATTACAAAGCTTGAATTCAGCCCAATTTCGATTAATATCATAGGACAACCTGCCACTAATGTTGTACACTCAAGATGATATGATTTCTCAAACTGTTAGTTTTCAATTACTATATTTTGCAGTGAGTACTTTCAGAGTTTTTCTTCTATGCACCTGTCCATAGTATATGAATTTACTCTATAATTTGAGGTCTGCAAAATAAATACAAACCCCATTAAGCCTAAGAGGGAAAGAAACTACTTGACAACCACATTCATTTAATACTGAAGGAATATTCCCCCTGACACTGTCAAAAGAGCAACTGTGGGTTGAGTTAAAGAAAAGTCAACTTGTAATGCATAAATTCACTTGAAGTGTGGAAATGATACAACAAATTTCTTATTCTTGCTATCATAAAGTTGATGATTAATACATATAATTTGCTTGATTTGTATTCATATTCCAAAAGTTTTTCGAAAAGATTTTGATCTTTGAATAATATGTCATAATGTGGAAGAAATAAGAAATAAAGATCACAAATTGTGATCAGCCACTTCTACATGGAACCCTAGAAGGGCTGGGGAGAAGGGAGGGGCAGGCATCCAGAACCACCCCCCCCCCCTTCTCCAGATGTGTACCATGACTTCTTTTAGCACTGGATCTCATCCAAAGGTGTGACAGACTTAAAGGGTACCAATCACCAAAAAATATTTTGCTCTGTACAGTATGTCAGAGTTTCAAGATTGCTATACTATATTGAAAATATGAGCTTCAAATGTTGATCCTATAAAGAAATATTGCAAGTTGAAACACACTCTCAGTAAACATTACAGCGAATTGTGAGGAGACTAGGCCACATACCCATACGCGCTCACATAGAATATGGGCCAGCGCGGAACCGAACTCTAGGTGGGTTCCGCGCAAGGGGGTTTTATGTGATCCATTAATTTCCTCATATTCCTTAACTGTTAACCCGTAGAAGCCCAGGTAAAGTGTTTTTAGGTTAATTTTGTACATTCTGGCTGTAAATTTTTTTTTTTTTAGGTGATTAGTACACTCTGAGTCTTTCAACATAAAATCACACATGAACTATACAAAAATATACCAGAAGAAGTATATATATGAATCATAAGTTTATCGTTGAATAGGGAAAATATTTTATTCCTCATCCTACTGTAGATCCAAAATTAATTGGAATTCATTTCCCCGCATTCATTATCATGCACATTCTCCTTTCCCATCAGAAACTACAAGCCATATAATATTTCTGAAGTAAACCTAAAATCATTACCTTTCCTTCCACTGTTTATTTCTCAGTGCAAAGTAATATTTCATTCATCATTCTCATGGAAGTGAATTAGGATTGTCTTCTCCTTAACTCTATTTCTATTTCAAGTCCAGTGTCTTCTCCTAACTCTCTACATCAATTCACTCCAATAACACTAAGTACAATTGTGGTTGAATAAATCAACATTTAGTTAATGAATGCAATATTTGACACTCATGAAAGAACTCTGACAAGCAATACTGAATAATAAATCATAATATTCACACAACTTGTTTGAACATCAGTAATTAATAAAAGTCCAAATATCACCTCTTGCACATTAATCTACTCCTGTACAATTAAAGATTAATCATTAACCACTGTTCTTCAATCTACTGTAAACCAGTAAACTGCTTTCATTTGTAGTCAAGATCTCAATATTTCAACTAAGTTTCCTTTTCAGTATGAAGCACATTTATCTCAAAAATGAAAGCATATAAATGTCTTGCTCAATCATTAATACAAGTATATAAGATCACTTCGATAAGTAGGGAAATTACAAGTACACAAAAATATATAGAATGTCAAAAATGCAGTTGAATAAAAACTTCATAAAATTCAAGTGATGAGTTAATAAAAATAACTGCAAATATTTTTCAAAGACTTATGTAAACAACATATAGCACCTGTAAATATAGAGGATGCACTGACAAGTAGTACAACAATCAAAACTTGATTACTTTTAATTGTTTTTGTATTACTAAAATAGTCATCTAGACTAACTTAGATACATGAACATAAATAATATCTTGTCAATGCATTGCACAAGGAAACCATTACAAAAAGAATGTCAACATGCCTACAACTATGAGTAGTCATCACCAAAACAAGAATGTCTACGCATATCTCTGACTGTCTGAAGAACTATTCAAAATTTTTTGTACTTAAAACTGCGTGTCTGCAAGTGAATCGGTTTCTTCGCTCTTTCAGAAGAGATATACGAAAAACTACTTAATCTGACAGAGCAGAGCAATACAGTAAATATTTGAATCACCTGTTAGCACAATTCTGCAATGACAACCTGCACCAGTGCTACACTGTATCTAATACCACTCTTGCCTCTATATAAGTCAAACAACTGAATGACTGGATGGTTAAAATGACTTGGAGTGTTCGTCTCAAAAAAATTGTACATGTGACACAGTCACCGAAAATTGTCCATCACTTGTTCCAAAACGGGACATATAAGCAGGAAAAGACTTAATAAGTAAATTAATTCCACAGATAGTGGCAGCGGCCTGTTCTTCAGACTCAGCATATACAGCATCTTTGTACCCTTGCATATCTCACAGCATCTCCCAATTACAGGGCATTTTATTTAATACATTTGAACACACCAAGTGACATGTCCAGAACAAAGAGCTACATAAATGGAGCTTATAGCTCTAGCAGAGCTCAGGATCTTATTCCTATTAAAAAAGTATAAGCTGTGAAACTTGTCTCAGAACTTAAAAACTCCTGTGTAGCTTGGAAACATCTGTGAGTGTGTGTGTAATTCAGTTTTGACAGACATGTATCAATCAAATATGATTATTTACATCTGGGACAGACCTTAAACATCACCATCCGATAGACGTGACTGAGATTCATACCTGGGTCCGATCAGAGTCGGTTTGTAGGCAAATACAAAGAGCTGCCCGTAGATGTTACCACTAGACCAACCCCTGATCCCCAACCCCATTTTTTCTTTGCTCAGTGATATGCTATAATGACGTGAAAGGTTCATAGACTATCCTCCATATATTCTCCTTCATAGTCTCAATAGGCATCCTATATTTGTGCACTGCATGACACCTATTGATCATGAATCTTGACATAGAAATTCCAGTTTCTGATTCCAGGAGAATATAACAGGACAAGCTTCCAAAGGGTTTAGTATTACCTACAAAGACCTGTCCAGCAAACACCATAATATCTTTAACTTGAAGTGTTGACAGGACCTCTATACAACGTGAAAGAGGCTGAGTGGGCAAAGCTGCAGTCCAACAAATAAAACTCACACAATACAATCAAACTTCCTATACATGCCTATACATTAAAACAATGATCATGTGACATGCTACCCTGTCATGTATGTTTCAACTTTCTAATCATTGGAATTAAAAGTTCTGCGGTAGAGGATTACACCTTTCTGCATCATACGACTTACACCATTTATCAAATCAACGGTAATCAGAATCAGGATGATAAGAGTGTTAACCCATTTAAATGCCCAAAGAAAGTGTGAAATCAATGTCCTCTGGCAATACAATAGACATTTGCCACTCTGCACACAGGTGTAGTAAATAGGAATAAATAGGAACAGCATACGAAGGAATTCCTTGAATGCTGCAACAACATCGGTGGCCCGTGCAAAGCTGGGTTGATATTGAAGTGCCCTGATAGTGAAGTGCCCTGTACACCATGCATGGTGTATACAAGTGCTTTGTGAGACACTTTTGGTGTTTTGAATATCATTATATTAGGGTTTTGAAGCCTTCATATTTTATACACATAAACACCATGGTCTTCAGGTAGAGACCAGGACCCAGAGGGCAAAAAAGCCCAGACCAATCTTGCTACATCACTGATAATAACATCAGGGATATTTGGGATTGATTAAAGGAGAGAGATGGTTTAAAGAACAACCGGGCTATTCTGCATGTCTAATTGCACATCAAGTAGTAAAATAGAATTTTTTTTCCAATTATATGGCAGTATCACTGATTACGGCACCATACCTTAGAATTTATCAGAACTTTCAGGCTTCAAAACACCTTTAAAATCGAGTGAAACGTGCATGCCACCCAACTCTTCCAGGCTTGGAATATAAGAAGAATCTTTACATTTCTAAGAGCTCAAGAATTTTTTTTTAATAAAAAGGGTGGTGGGCACGCATTGACTTGTGTAGATAATCAGCATTACAAATGTACAAGGTGCAGCATATACACTTTAGCTGCTGTAAAAGTACATATATAGGGCAAGAAATACCTTCTTATGGGTTGAGTTGGTTGCCAATTATGACGACTTGCATGGCCTCTGTAGCACAGCCTGGAAAGATAAAGAGAAAGAAGCGAGAAAATATTTCATATTATAAAAATAAAAACTTTTTATGTGTATATGAATGGCATATGGAGGTGAAAAAAGAGCTCCATACAACATACTCCCTTACAGTTAAAGCTCAAGTACAGTATTGGTAGCAAAAAGTATTGGAAAGAAATGCATTAAATATAGTTTCATGGTGTTCTCCTTGTAAAAAAAGATGTTCGTAAGAGATCATTTGGTATTTCATCTATGATTGCCAATGAATTTCAGTGTTAATATCTGTAAGGAATGCTAGATCACTTCCACAATGCTAGGACCTTTCCACACGACAGCTTCCCACACAAGAATCTTGGGTTTTCGCAAAGAGACAGCATGTGTGTCACTGTGTGTAGCTACTTGTCGGTGTTACAAGTGTGTGTATAGTGTATTGTACTGCTGCTGTTGTTGGGAGTTTATGTGCATGGCCCAGAATATGAATTATTTTTTGCTTCTCTTTTGTTTAATATTAAACTTCAGGAGGCGAAATCTTCATAGTATCTTAGTATTGCTAGTATCTTGCTATTTATCCAAAAAAATCCAAGAAATCTGACAAAAGTTTTTGAAGGCTTACCAAAACTCTACATTACCTTTAAATGTGTCATAAGATACAGAAATCATGTGAAGTGCACAATGCATGTCATTCTTTAAAAAGTAACTGCACACGACAAAGGACCCCTTAGCTTACCTACTTACATGTATCCGTGTGTTACAAGATAGAGAAACATGAAGCAAACTAAATTGATAAAAGGTTTGCAATGGTTTGATGGATTATTTAACCTGACTGTGAAGAAAGCATGTGTATGCTTTTAAGAAAGCAACCAGGGGACTGACGGCTTTAAGTCCTCTCCGAGGGACTTGGTAATAAGGATTAATGCCTTACCAAAGGGCACTAGGTTTCAAACCCAGGTCCTCCCAGTTACAAGACCATTGCTCTACTACTGAGCCATCACACATCCATTTATGCAATTTCATTGATCCGTTTACTAGGTTTACATGTACGTCATTTCATTTTCCTTGCATCATGTGTAAATAAGCACATAAAGAGTTACAGAGAAAATAAAGACAAGATGAAACTCCCTTGGCCTACCTTATACTTCATCGGCATTCTGTCAGTAGTGAGCTCCACCGTCACCTGACTGAATATCTTGATGACCTGGGTCACGCCCTTTGACCCTCCTTCATCCTCCCATTCAAGGGTCAACTCATAGTGCTTGGCAATGGGAACTGCAGTCACTTTCTTCAGCGGTAAAGCCTGAAATATGAAAAAAAAAAAAATATGAAAAAATGAAAAGATAAAACTCTTAACCCTTACTCTACTGGGCTATTTCAAGCACCTCAAGGCCCCCCCCCCCCCGATCTCGGGCATGACATTACCAATCAACGCAAAATTTTGCACGGACCTTGAAAATTGCGTAAAGAACACAAATCCATTGTTATTTTTATGTAAATCTTTATTTTTTTCATTTAATATAATAATTCATGCAAATTTATGCATAAATAAACATTTCCACTGATAATCAAGTAAAGAAGGGGCTTGGAGATAAAATTTTAATGCAAGAAGTTCTTTCTAAACCTTAAAAACATTATTACATAAGAAAAAAATTTGAAAGTGATTTCAATTCTTATGTATTCTATTGTTTTTTCGAATTTCTTATGTATTTCTTTGTTTTTCAACTTTAACTTTTTTATTGTTTTTTTTAAGTCTGCTGTTTCAGAGTGTCATCTGAACCAATATTCAGTTAAAATAAATGATGAGTACAGCTTAAAGAAGAAATTATAGGTGATAAAGGAGAAACATGAGGAAATGCAGTTTCCCATTTGTTTTGTACACAAAACTCGGAAAATCTCCGTTTTCGGGCTGACATTAGGTCACAAAAGGTCACGTGACTCAGTAACAGTATGACCAATTTTTGAAAACTTGGTATCAAAAGATGCGCAAGACTTGAAAGAAAAAAGTCAGAAAGTGGCGTAGCGTGAAATGCAGCGATTCGAAATGTGCAGTGAAATTTGTCTAGGTAAAGGTTAAAGTTACTTTTGCCATTTTATTTGATACTTTTATTGCCACAAATACAAGACAGTGTAGGCCCATGTAAAGTGTTTAAGACAAACTTATATTCATTCCTCATGTTATAATTGCTGTAATATATCACATAAAACAAAATCATTAAATTATTAAATGTTATCATAAACCATATCTTTATTATTTTAATATATCATATGAAAATTGTTTGTGCATAAACTTTTACTCTCATCTAGTACACAGCTTTATATGAAATACCATATATGTCAAGTTTCCATTCTTTCCATACATGAAAATTTCTAAAAATGTGCCTTTACTACATTTCTATGACAAAACAGCCGTAATATACACAACATACAAGAACATGGCAACGTAAGCCATAAGTAAATGGATAATGATGAATAATTTTGTAACTCACATTGCAGTAGACTCTCTTTACTTGTCCAAGGTTAATAATGAGAACATCGAATGAGCGATCTAGCACTGCCATTACCATGGCCTTCTCCACCAGTGGTCCACATTCCTGAAAGAAAAATAAATGCAGGAAATCAAGATCTTGTTTAACAAATGTCAAGATATCTTTTGATCATCCTTGCTCCAAATTGAAGTCTTGTTGCTTAACATACGGAGATTTAAGAAACAAAAAAAAAAAAGATGTAATTTTAAGTAGTACACGGAGATACATGTAGCGATAATAAAATCAAAAAGAGAAAGAAGAATTAAAGAAAAGGAAGATCTAAAGTACAAAATCAAAACGGAAACTTAAGAAGGAAACAAACAGATAGGAGAGAACGAGTAGGACCTTTGTCCAGCACAGATACTTTTATGTCATCCCTATTTGCCATTTACATGTATTTACATTATAAAAAATAAAACCGCCACATCAAAAAGGGGCACGGTTTACCAGTGGCATACCCAGGATTTTTTTAAAGCGGGGTGTTTTTTACAAGCAAAAAAAAAAAAAAAAAGAATAAAAGGTTATCAGTATTTTGGGGGCGTCTTTTTACTTAAAAATTATCTAAGCAAAAAAAAAAAAGATCATCAGCAAATCGAAAGGGGGGGGGTGTTTGAACACTGAAAACACCCCCCCCCCCCCCCTCAGTACATGCATGCAGTTTACCATGTCAGGAGTGAATGTGAATGAGTCTTTAGGGCCATTCTTAGTCACGTGTGTGACCAAAATCCTGAAAAATAGTTGATTTAAACCTAATTTTTCAGTATTTATTGTGTAGCAGAAGTCTCTAATTTTGGATTTTTAAATAACAGTCTTACCCCCAACAAACGGAGGGGAATTATTTTAAATGAGAGTACATCATGCAAGGTCACAGGTGTGACCTTGCATTAAAAAGGGTCTGACTTGTTGGTAGTCCAACCTACTTTTCTCATATTTCCCTCGGAGTGCAAGTTTCCGCTTTTCATTGCTGTGTGATGGGTTTGCTCTGAACAGTTTGAAAGCAATATTCTATAAATGAGTGAACATTCTTTTTCTTTTAGAAGTGAAAATTGGGTCGGTCACGTGTGACCACTGAAAAAAGGGCGTTTTTAAATGTCTCTGTAAAAGCACTATGGTTGGGAGATGATTTTTTTTTCTTGTCAAAGAAAGGAAAATCTTTTTGTATGTAGAAACTGATGATATAACAAGTGAATGAGTAAATTACGCAATGCGTAATAAATGTCCCCGCCGGAAGTGCAGATCTGTGGAAATTAACTAGCCTGAACCTTAAAACTTCAGTGAAAAACTTTAGTGAATAAAATAATAATGTTACTGCATGCAAAAGAAGAGAATACCAACAATGCATGTATACAACTGAAATATAAAACATGAAAACATTATGAACCTTCAGCCATTTTGAATAAATTTGCATAAATTTGCATGAATAATGAATTTCAAAATTCTGTGTAGAAGTTTGGAAGCCCCCCCAGCCCTATCAGATAAAACAATCGGAATCTATCAGTCATAATAAATTTGCATAAATCTGCATGAATAATGAATTTCAAAATTCTGTGTAGAAGTTTGGAAGCCCCCACCCAGCCCTATCAGATAAAACAATCGGAATCAAAATCTGATGTGAAATAGAGGAGCAGTAGCATTTTTCATCAATTTTGAATAAATTTGCATAAATTTGCATGAATAATGAATTTCAAAATTCTGTGTAGAAGTTTGGAAGCCCCCACCCAGCCCTATCAGATAAAACAATCGGAATCAAAATCTGATGTGAAATAGAGGAGAAGTAGCATTTTTCATCAATTTTGAATAAATTTGCATAAATTTGCATGAATAATGAATTTCAAAATTCTGTGTAGAAGTTTGGAAGCCCCCACCCAGCCCTATCAGATAAAACAATCGGAATCAAAATCCGATGTGAAATAGAGGAGAAGTAGCATTTTTCGTCAATTTTGAATAAATTTGCATAAATTTGCATAATTAATGAATTTCAAAATTCTGTGTAGAAGTTTGGAAGCCCCCACCCAGCCCTATCAGATAAAACAATCAGAATCAAAATCGGCCAAGAAATGACGGAGAAGTAGCATTTTCTAACATTTGAGCACACACGGACAGACGGACGCACGGACGGACGGACGGACACACGGACACACACACACACACACACGCACGCACGAACGGAGCCCGTTTCATAGTCCCCTCGCGAACTTTGTTCGGCGGGGACAAAAAAGAATCAATAACATGAAATCTGATTTTCCGGCAATGAGGCAAAATTAGACGATCACGTGTGTGACCGTTTGTTTCACTTTACAAAGAATGGCCCTTAAGTGTTAGCAATGAAATAGGGCTTTAGGTGAGGTTGACAATTAGGGTTAGACTCCAGAAATCGACTGCAGAGCAATTATTGACAAAGCATATGTCATAGAACCACAACATTAGTAGACTGACCTTGACAAACTTGCAGAAGAAGAGCTCACTGCTCTTATCTGACACTTCCTTGGCTGCATCTTTGGCATCATTGCACCTGATGGCTTGCCGCTGTAACTTCTCAGGATCTCTCTCCATTACAGGACCACAACCTAGCATAGACATTAACAAATTATTTTTATTATTTCGGTGACTTGCATGGTAACTTAAAGATAAAGTTGAGTTTTGTTCATGAGACTGAATTGTGAAAGAAACTTTCTAAAAGCAATTGGTAAAGGTCGATTATATACTTAGCAAATAAGAATTGGTGTATGCTGTAAGGTTTTGGAATCACCAAAATGATAAGAAATTTACTCAATCCTGCTGAGAGTCACATGCACTGCACACAGAAATGTGTATATGGGACTACACACAAATGTTCAACCCGAACATTTCAGCTGTTTCTTTTCATATTTTGAATGTGAGAGCATTTGAAGAGCAATCCTTTTCAGGGGACATATCTTCAATAATAATCTTCCAAACTAACATAAAAAGAATGAGAAAGCTCTTTTTTTTTTTTTTTTACCTTTCCGAGAACTCAAGCTTCCCTTTAAGTGTGAAGTTTCACATGTGATTCTGTGTATTCCCTCAAAAGGATTAAATACTTTCAAAATTCCTAAGCTCTATCGAGAGCTTGGCTTTCTGATGTTTTGATTAGAATGGTCCAGTCATCTTTGGGAGAATAACATGAAACTATCAAACAATAATGATGTATTGACAGTGTCAGGACCATTGGGAAACCACTCACTGTAGCTTGGCTGTCATTAGGAATGCCTGGATCCTCTCGCAAGTAATATTTACCCTGCATTTTACAGATTCTATATACAAGTATTTCCTTCATGATCAGAACAGAGAAATCAAGAACTAAATGGAGTTTATACAACATGATACATGCAGGCATGTGAGTGAGGTAAGAAAAAAAAAGAGGAAAATAAATTAGTGACATTGCGAGGGAGCGGAGCGACTGAGCGGGGGGAGGGTGTGGGAGGGGGGTCACCCCCCTCCCACGGTAGGGAGCTTTGCAGTTTTTGAACTTGAAATTGTGCAATCTGGTGCATACCAAGAGAGGAAATTCAGGCTTAGGATTAACTGTATCTGGGTAGGTGTGTTATGATTTGATAGATAATTAATTATAATAATTATATTTTTCTTGAAAAACACAAATAATTGACACACTAATAAATTTGCACGCTAACACAAATACACACACATATTATTGTATAAGTATCAAACATTCACACTCACAGTTCAAAATTACTTCAGTTTTTAATATGGTACTCACAGACTATATGCTTTTCCTACTTTTCTTGTTTACTAATACTAATCCCTTTAACGAGAGGGTCTTTCTTGTCAATTGATGCCTTATCATCACGCGAGCCCCGCTCCACATAATTTTGATCCTTGGAAGTAGAAGCCATGATTTAATTTCCTCTTGTGAAGTTCACATCAGTAAATAAAAAATTCAAAACAAGTACCAAGATGGTGCATAACTGTGTTGGAAACGCGGAAGAAATTTATCCAAACGAACTCGAAGTCCCGCTCGAAGTACCACTCGAAGACACAGCTACCAGCTGAAGCAACTTGACCAACACCGCGCGATACATGCGAGACCGGCTATCGCCCCCAGAGCTTCCCCGTGCCACTCGATTGCTAGCCCGGCGCGGCTGCTTAGCAGTGCACTGCTAGGCCGCCACGCACTGCAGCGTGAAACCAGAATACCGGATTGGATAGTCTCTATTACCAGGCGTTTTTAGACATGAATAATAATTGCTCGCGTAATGAGCAGCTCCAAATACGTTTATATTTTGACAAAAAGCATGGTACGAGACTAGACTGTGTTTTTCATTACCCAGAGAGTAAAAAACGCGGAAAGTGAAAAAAAAACGTGAGAAAATGATTTTAAAAAAGCGGAAATTCGCGTAAACGCGGAAATTTCACATGCCTGTACATGCTTATTCCTTAAAAACATTTAATCTACCTATATGTACTACATTTTATCTACTCCAGGGGTGGTATTTTGAGATTTATTTTATCTTGATTTTAGTGAAATAATTTTAATCGTCATAAATGTACGCTTATGGCGCATCATTGGTTAATGCCTGCATACGCGGAATTCATCTGCGCAAACACCAATGAATGTTGCAATTTGAAATTTGTTATGACAATTAAAATCTTTTCACTAAAATCAAGATAAAATAAATCTCAGAATACCACCCCAGGGCTTTTATGACCTGGGGAGAGGAGGGTGTTTCATAAAGCTGTTTGTAAAGTTACGCATGACTTTACGAATGACTTGAATATGAAGTGCCAGATAGGATGCCCAAAGTTTTTCCTGATGTTTCAACAAAGTGTGACTATATTTCCAATAACCTCAATTAAATTATGGCAAAAAATATATTTAAGGCATTAAAAATGTTTGTTATAATAGAGTCTAAGAATGTTAATCTACATCTGCTCAGTTCAACTTTAGCTGATGCAGTTAAAAAAGCTGATGCAGTTAAAAAAGATTGAGCATCCCATTTGGCTTGTCATATTTAAGTCATTCGTAAAGTCATGTGTAACTTTACAAACAGCTTTATGAAACACCCCCAATTGTATATTTACAACGAAACAAGACCAGCCTCCTGTGTAACAGAATATCTCCTAATGGGGGATTTGTAGTGCGTGTACTACCGATCCATCTGTACATCCAACTTCATCTATCTAGCTATCTATCTACATGTATCTTAATTCATCTATATACTTTTCAATCATTTTTTTTCTGACTGTATACTTACCAAGAGATGATGCTAGCATTCTGTGCACCAAGATATCAGGGTATCTCCTGATGGGAGATGTGAAGTGAGTGTACAGCGGTACATTCAGTGCATAGTGACGATACATCTCCTCATCCTCTAGGCTTGCACAGCAGAAATATCTTGCTTTCTGTTTATTAGAAATAAGTAAAAAACCAAAAATAGTTGGATTCAGGTATCCTACAGGTAATGAAAAAACTACTTTTATTCCTTTCTATATAGAAATAGAAATCTTCCCTTCTTGGATAGCATGTGTGATAATGAACAAATATATCTGCACAAGTTGGAAAAAAAATCAATTCTTTGGCTCTGGCAGTCGTCATCAACTCAAAGTGCACGTCACGGAATAAATCCTACCAGGTACCCACTGATTAAACCCCGGCAAAAAGAGGCAACTAGAGGTAAAATGCGTCTTTCAAAGCGTCTTTCAAAGCGTCTTTCAAAGCCACAAATATACATAAGAATTCAAAATTTCAACCTATAAATTGAAAATTAAGTGCAGGAAGTACTGTTACATTATGCATCCTAATGTTATCAAGCCTTTTCAACCCACTGGATTCTATTAACTCCAGCTCAAGTTATCTTGGGCTCAGTATTTAATGGGTTATTACCTTCACATCAATTATGAAGGAGTTCAAACTCACCTGCATAGGTTTAGAGTACAGGACAGTAAGCACCTTCAGCAGACACTTGGCTTGGTCATCTGATGTACAATATCTGTTCAGAGATGCCTAAGGGATCAATGAAAAAGGAAGCACATATTACATATCTGCCAACCTTCAAGAGCAAAAATCATGACTCTATCTAGCCTAACAAAATAAGGAATACCGAGTATTTTGCATGCTTTTCAAACAGAAATTTAGGGGCTTTGAGACATCATCCCTGAATCAGCATCAAAATATACAAAAGTTACCAAGCAGTTACAGTGAGTTCAATGAATATATGGGGTTTCAGAATAGAGATGTCTTCAACTCTGTTTGAATTGTTCCTCTGATGGCATTGACGATTTCAGATAAGGAGGGAGCCTTGTTTTTTTGAAGAAATAAAATTGGATATTAGCAACACTTTCATGCTGTGTAGTACATGAAAATAACATTCAAAGTATAGGAATCTATCCAGCAGTTCTGATTTTCTTTGTAACCATACTTGTAGCTTGCCAGCTGAAGATCCATCCATGTCTATTCCAAGACCTTCACAGAGCGTAGCTAAATCATCAATCATCTTCTCCTTAGGAGGCGGGTGTCGTCTGAGAAACGCCCTCTGTGGTTCGGCCTTGTAGATACGGTGAGCCGCTGCCATATTGGCTAATAACATGAACTCCTCAACCAATCTGATATCAAAGATATAAAATCAGAAACAAGGATCTATACTGTTTGCAAAATGAATACTTAGACATTTACTTCTTCAGCAAAATTACAATCTGGTGTTAAGGGCAGATTCTGTATGAAAGGAAAGCATGAAGGAAAGCACAAAGATTTCTAGTTGCAATAAATTTCAATCAACCTGTTCTAGTGTAAAGATTACTTGTTTGTTCCCAAGTGTTCTTTTTTGATTTGCTATTACAGCATTTTATGAAATGTTATCATTTTTTTTACCAGAGCATTTTTAGAGCGTGATAGCAAAATATCTCAACACCGATTATTTTTTTCACTGGCTGGTGACACGATTGTGTAACATTACCATTGTGCCTCAAGTCTCACTTTACTAAATGTATATATTTCTTACCTATTACTGTCTCTCTGCTGGTAGACTGAATAACCATTGGGAAGTCCCGTTTCTGAATTCAATGAATACTGTAGTTTGACTTGATCAAGTCGGAGAGCACCACCATCAAAACGTTTCTTGCGTAGGTTTACTGCAATCTGCCAGGAAAAAGGGATACAGATGATGGATGAATGCATGGACAGATACATAAATGCAAATTTTGTTTTAATGAATTAGCAATCTTTTTATTTATTAAATGAATCAGTCACTTAATAGTTGGTAAAAGGTGTGAATGAAAGGATGACTGATTTGATTTGAAGGAATAAGAGAATCAAGGAAGATATGCATGCTTGTATGAAGCTGGCATAAATCAACCTAGTTATTAAAGGGGGAGTCCACCCTGATATCAAGTTGGTTTTAAAAGAAAGAGAACATTTTTATAGAAACAGGATCAACGACAGTTTGAGCAAAATCCAATAAGAAATAAGAAAGTTATGAATTTCTAAAGTTATAATCAATCAAACACAAACTGGCAACTCTGTGACATATCTTGCAAGCTCCTCTCCCATTTACCTTACTAAAAAATCATAAATCTCCATTTTTTTCTAAAGAAAAAGTTTAATCATACATGCGACCTAGATATAATCATTGTACATGTTTTTACACAAAACTTGTATGAAACAAATGTATTCCTTCATCAACTAAGAAAAATGGGAGACGAGCTCGCAAGATACGTCATGGAGTTGCCAATTTGTGTTTGATTGATTACAACTTCAAAACTTAATAACTTTCTTATTTCTTGTCAGATTTTGCTCAAAGTTTCACTAATCTGTTTCTCTCATTTTCCGGCTTTTATTCACATCAACTAAATACCGTGGACTTCCCCTTTAAGAAAGACTTTGCACATGTACATGGGATTGACGAAAAATTTCATGCCAGTAAATTCAGTAAATGAATGTCTGAAGGAATAAAAGAATATAAATGTATGGATAGATGAATAAATCACTAAATGAAAAAGTCATCAGTATAAATTATATAGTCTCTGATTCATTAGGAAGAAACTGGGCTTATTGTATGCAATTTTGAATAGGTATGTACTAAGATGAGGTTTGAAAATAAACAACACATCAAACAAGCAAAGATGCTGAGGGAGACTGTTCCAAAAGAAAGTACTGTACAAGCTAATATTTTCGCGTACAGATATTTTCGCGAATGAGAGACTCCAAGACATATTCGCGCATCGTTGCTTTCACGAATGGCCGACATAGGACCAGGCCTGCGATCTGTCTATCTAGCAATAAACAATGCACACCAGCACTGCCACTCTAGTCGGTCACACAGCGCTGCATGCGAACTGTACCTCACACTGCTACTATACTAGTAAATCATTCACACCTATGTTGATGTGGCATTATATTCGCTTGGTGTTAAATTCGCGATCGGCAGGTTACTTGCGAAATTCGCGAAAATAAAACCCTCGCGAAAATTTCAGCTTATACAGTATTCCAGCAGATACTTTCTGCATATTGAGCACAGTCTGAGCCACTTCTTTCCTGCTGAAGCCATTAGTGATTTCTGGAAGCATAATGCTGTCCTCTTTCTCGGCCAATTTCTTAATTATCTTCATCATCATCATCATCATCAACATCATCTATATTATTATCATTACTATTACCTTCTGCATAGTGAGCACAGCTTGGGCCACATCATTCCTGCTGAAGCTGTTTGTGATCTCTGGAAGCACAATGTTGTCTGCTTTCTCTGCCCAGTTCTCAATGATGTCTTGGGCATGAAGGTAACTGAGTTTGACACAAGAGCGGATCACAGAACGGCCACACCATTCTTGCAAGATCTATCAAAGAACAAGTCATGGCAATAATAGTTGAATGAAAGCCTAATTATTCTATTAACTATTAAAGGCTTTTATTTATCAATAACAATAATACATTCAAGAATGTCAATAATTTCAAAAAATGCCATAAAACTACTGAAATTCAATTCTTAAATAATTATAGACATTTATAAAGACATGCAATAATTGTGCCAGTGAAACTTGCTTTATTGACCATCTGCATTAGGAGACCACCTGCCTATAAGTACATTTTCTTGTTTCCCTTGAGCGATTTTTATACAGGTTTGACTACATTAAATTGGAACCAAAATATGTAAGTGATAGTTTAGTTTACATGTACATGCCCTGTACTCCTTGTGTGTAGTTTAGTGAATAAATAATCATCATCACAAAAAACATTGAGATGTTTTCTGAACCTCTTAAAGACCAGGTTTTCTTTTCTTACCTCTCCTTCTTCCGTCATTCTCCAGACAAAGGACATAGTAAGCCTCTCCTCGTTAGGATTTAAACTGCATAGCTCTTCACATAGTAATCGGGGCAACATTGGAATCACCTATGTGAGTCAGAATACATTTGAATCCCAGTCAAGGGTATTTTCACATTTTCTTGCAGATTTATATGCATTATTATTGTTATTTGCCATTTGGTCCAATGCCCTGCTTGTCTAACTTCATATGGTCTACGTGGACAAAATGATTATTCAACAAAATGATGATGGACAACCCGATGTCAGACCAAGTGATTTTAGACTTTATGGGCATAAGACCATACAGCACTGGACCAAATGGCAATTCATCATGATGAAGTTATTCAAAAAGTATGAATATAAAAAAGTTGCTAAATTCAAAGAACGGATCATTATTCTTTCAACTTGTACAGAGAATGTTTTCCTTAATGGAATTATGTGTGTGCACAAGTTCAAGTTAAAATTTGCTTATAAAAGACAACAGTGTCATAAACAATATATTCTTTTTTTTTTATTCTCTTATTCTTTTATCAAAACAGAATGAACACTCATCTAAATTACACAAACAAAACACAAAACACATGTCTGAATGTTTTAACTGCCTCTGTACTGATCAATTAAATATTTTATATATTTTCTCCTGAATAGACTGTACTGTCACCAGTTGTACCCATGTAATACAGCTTTATTGACGCAGTGAGCAGTGAGTGGTTTCAACTGTCCAAGCCTCTCCCGTGCGCAACGACTGGCTCACAGATATAGTACCACAATAAGCATAGAACAAGTATGAGGCGTTTCACTCGCTGCTGATCAGCGCAGGACTGGGATAGGCAAAGTTCTTTCCATAAAGTGCTTATTATGGTCTGCTAATTTTCTTTTGCAAAACAAGAACTTCTTCTATACAAGAGTGAAACGAACAAATTTATCTTTACCATACTTTCTCTTTATCGATGTAGCAGAGCTTAAGTTCCATAGATGTTGGCCGAACTATTTTTTTGCATGAAAAACATTTGGGATATAAGTTATCTTTGTTCGAGTTTGGCCGTCTTGCCAAGAATGCTATGCTCCAGTTGTGGCATGCCATTATACAACACACAAATCATGATGTAGGCAGTGCATTGCACAGTGAGTATGTGCAATCTCGCAAAGACGATGCAACAGCAAGATAACTTACTGCATGTGGTTTACCTAGCATGCCATGCACCAAGTGACAATTTTTACAACAGAGTGATTTATCTTTGACTAATCTTTCCTTTGCAGTATTATTTGCAAAGCAGGGCATCACCACTGGAGCTGCAGAAGTGGCACAGAAGCGTTGCAGTGGCAATCGCGGCATACAGGCAAGATGTCATATTTGGCATCGAACAATGGCGATTCCTCAACTAATATGGTATTTTCTGAAAATTTATTAATCCAAAACAGTCCAACCCCTCCACAACCGGTGACATTATGGTACTCATAAATTTACAACATTGTGAGTTTGTATCTTCCACTTACCTTCTGGACCAGATAGACACTTGTAGCTCTATGACTTGCTGATTTATCCAAACTAGAATCTTCTTTCACAAAGTAACTCACATCAGCAATGTGAACACCCATTTCATAAATACCTTCACAGAACAGAGAAGACAAACAGTATGTTGTAGAATCAAGTATTCATGGTATTTTCATCAAAAACTATTTATCAATGTAGCAAGTCTTCAATTAATCTGATGCGATTGATGTACAGGTGCACTCCCACTTCCCATAATGGGGCAGACAGACTGCAAAGAATAATAAATAATGATAATGATAGTGATTCATTAAGCGCTATGTCCAATATATTCTACTGTGCTGCAAGAGCTCCTGATGTGCTAACTATGATGAGTAATTAAATGAAAAGATGTGCTTTTAGTTTTGATTTGAAAGTATTTGCAGTTGGTGGCTCGAAAACAGCACATTTCTTTTAATAATTCCTCTTACATGTATCTTGATTAAAAGATTAAAAAACACCTAGAATAACCTCATAAACTAAGAATTATTCCGGGCATGAAAATTCTGCAAATTTGAACCACTTGCAGAATTTGTGAAAGTATCTATTTACACAGTATGCTGGATATATGATGTCACACTGTTACTAGCCCCTCTCATGGATTGCAAAAGGTGGGAAACTAACTTTAACCCTTTCCATGCCACCAGATTTTTGAGCAAATTGTCAAAAACAAACATTCATGCGTTAAATATTAACTTTCCATAATTTTTTTCTTGAGCAAATTTAGCAAAATTATATTGCACAGGAATAAACATTATATTGAAGGTACAGGTTTCCGCATGAGGAAGAATATTCAAGCCATTCTGAGCCTAAACGAAATGTTCAACACTCAAATTTGAGGGCAGGATTTGCCGCCCATGGGATGGTAGGGGTTAAGCATCGTAACAGCTACACCAGAAACGTATTTCCACTAATCTAGTCCACTGAGTTGCAAAGAACATATGTTATCTTTTATAAACTCACCATCTCCTAACGGTTTGCAATGAAGAGCATCATCTAGATCTCTGGCTGTGGTTGGGTCGATGGTGAAGATGCATTCCGACCTCAGGTCCCGTCGCTGAGACAACTCTTCCGCTGGTATCGTCCAAGGACGCTCTTTAGGAAGGTCCTCCAGAACCTGAAGATCCAAAAGAAAAGATGTCAAAGTTTCAGAACAAACTATTTTTGCTTCTTAAAGAGGCATGATAGCATTTTTTAAAAAGGGTTTTCAAGCTCTATGAGCTCAATCAATTAGCAACTGTAGCCATTCACCAACTACAATAAACAGACAATTTTACAAATCTTGCATGGTTCAACAGAGACTGAAATATCCTTCAAAAGTAACTCATTATTTTCAAGTATTTGGAAATCCCCTCAGATAATGCAAGCAAAATGTCATCGCATAAGATCTCACACAGAAAACTGTACAGAAGTTTAACCATTCAGTCACTAAACCACCCGGGATCGCCCTTCTTATTACTCACTGAAACGCCCGGGACCGCCCGTGGACACTGACCTGTGTAACACTATAGCAAATGTATTGTAGGGGATATTGGGCACTGAAATTTTTTACACTTAAGCCATTTAGAATCCTTATTGAAGGAAGCGATGCGTTACTGTGGAAAAATTTTGCGTACAGCAGGGAGTCTATGCCTCAAGATGATTTACTGAGACTGAGTTCAGTGAGTAAATGACTACAATATGCGTAATCCTTAGGTGCTAAAAGGTTAAGGTATGTAATGTTGAATGTAGGGATGTACATGTAGTTCTAGAGGAATATTCACTCTTACTTTTGCAACACAATATTATATTGATTCCTACTGGACCTGATAAATCGGAATTTCCAGGTGTGGTAGCAAGACTGACTTACATCAGCAGAAAACTCAGAGCTGTCGATGCCATGCTCAATCAGCATAGCCGTTGTTTCTGCCTCAACTTCCCCTGCTTGTCCTATGCTGTATAACAAATGCCTGCATGTAAGAGAGTAAGAAGCATCAAACAAAATTACTGATCTGGAACAGTCAACTATCTTCTTTTTAAACCTAAATAATTCAACAATGGCAAAGGGAATGGGAGAAAATTACCCAAGCTAACATTCTGACTAATATCCAGGAAATTTCTTCAAAAGAGTTCAATGATGAGCAGAAACTAATATCCTTTAGCAAAGGGTGACCAGAGTAGCTAATCAGTTTGTTTGTTTGTTTTCTTGTTTTAATTTTCGGTATAAATATACATAAATAAACAAATTAAGAATTAAAAACAGTTGGATACATGTAGCTCTACTCAGAGCCATGATTAACAGGGCTCTGTTCTTCTGAGTGAAATTCTAAAAATGTATGTGTAAAATGGCATAATGCCATAAGTATTTACCCTTTAGCAAATGGTGAGATGGATGGCCAATCTATGATCTGTGCTATAAAGAGAGTGTTTGCATAGTCCTGGGGTCTCTGGGTGAATGTAGGTGGACATTCCTTCCTTGGTATGTAAATCCTAGGGACACGGTGGTCAGACGGAGCAAACATCACATCGGGTGCTTTCTGGGAATTACAAAAAATAGAAGAATAAAACAGAGTTATTGATTATATCGACTTGAATGGCCCAACAGAGCTCTCAAAGAGAGTCTGCTGTTTTTCCTTCCAGCAAATTGAACTAATCTGTATAAAAGTTTGGTGATGCTATTGTTCCGACTTTGCAACATATATACAAAATGTCATTAGCAATACGCTATTTGCCAATAATCTATAACCACTGACAAATTTCATGATTATCTTTCTCTCATCGTGAACCATAGTATCAAACCTTCAGTTTAAACATTTCAATACTGCCATTACATTTTAAGCAATAGAGACTAATAGAGATGTGTGTTTTAAGAAAGACATTTTCGCATTGAATGGGTTACACTAAAAGTCTCATCTCAATCACAACCATGCTCCTTTCAGCAAACTTTTGGCATTGCCACTAAACAATTACAGAAGGGTAAGTTTTTCTTTCACAGTGGAAGCCAACATTATTTCAGTATATGCCAGGCAAGAAGGTACATTCTGAGAAGAATTTTAGAGAACATTAGAGCTCATTTTTTAAAAGAACTACTTACAATTGTTTCACAGTGTCTTTCAATCTTAACTTTGCATTTTTTACCAAAATATATATTTAAATAACCTGTGCCTATTTCCGCAGATGACAAAAGTAACCTTGTTACAGATACCATGAAGACCACTTTCCATTAACATTGTTAAGAGAGTTCAAGAAATTTGATTAGCTGGCTAAGACCAGCGGTAATGATAATGTTTTTACCGGGTTTGATGGAAGCTTGAGATGTCCGCTAGCAGCTCTAGAATGCTTGTATTCACAGATGTAGACAACCCTGCCAGTCTTTGGCGCCATACGAGGATCGCCCCCAATTATCCCACCTTTTTTCTGGTAATGAAGAAAGAGAAAACTATTCATAAATTACGGTACACAAGCAAACTTCAAATTATAATGGTTTTCCAAAGAAGAGTTTCTCTTGCAATTTCAGAGGTCATTTAAGGTGACTGAAATGATATCTCTGGGGATGATGAAGTGTCTCAATATCAGTGATGTTACACCAGACAATAATCAAATAGGTGAAAATGCAACATCATGCAGCCCTAGTATTAAAGCATATCCATATATTAAAGAATAATGAGATCACAGTACCTGGGGGGTGCCCCCTCCACTGGTTGAGGATCCCATGTTGTTGCTAGGGGTACGTGGGGTGTCTTCCACCACTTCACTGCTTGATGAAACCTCAGATCTAGGACAACACAAGAACGAAACAAGAAATATTCTGTTCAAAAGAGCTGTGTCACCAAATATCAACCATGTTTAATCAATCAAATTTGAATTTTTATTCCCCTACATGTATACTCATGATCAATCCCTTTTCCATACATGTATTTGCTTTGTTGACCTCATAGGTCAAATGTGTGCATTTTCCCATTGATCCATTGAACAACTTAACTTGTTGAATACCAATCTGGAGATAACTTGGGATGTAACCTATTGGAAAAAGTGTTAAATAAAAATGGAAACATTTTAAAGGGAAAGCCCACCCTGATATCAACTTGGTTTTAGAAGAAGCAGAAATATTAAAGAAAGAGATCATTGAAAGTTTGAGCAAACTCCAATAAAAAATAATAAAGTTATAACTTTTGGAAGTTGTAATCAATCACAAATCACAAATACAAATTGGCAACTCTGTGACATATCTTGCAAGCTCTTCTCCTATTTGCCCTGTACTGAAAAAAATCAAAAAAATTTTCATCGTACATGCACCCTAGATGTAATAATTTCACTTATGCTTTTACAAAAAAACTGTATGATACAAATCTATTCCCTCATCAAAAACAAAGAAAATGAAAATGGGTGAATTTTTGAGTACAGAGCAAATGGGAGAGGAGCTCGCAAGATACGTCACGAATTTGCCAATTTGTGTTTGTTTGATTACAATTTCCAAAATTGTAATTTTTCTTATTTCTTATCGGATTGTGATCAGACTTTCACTTATCTGTTTCTTTAATTTTTCTACTTCTTTTAAAACCAACTTAATATCAGGGTGGACTTTCCCTTTAAATGGACGAAGAAGGGCTATCTTTCTCCAAAGGTTACAGAACACAGACAGCCTATACAGGAAGTTTTAACTGTATCTTGAGACTCACCTTGCATCAGACCACTCTCTGCGCACTAAGTCTCCAACTTTGTCCTGTTCCTCACCCGACGTGGCTGAGACATCTGCAAAGCCAAATGCTGCCTCAGAGTCATTGAGATGCAAGCTGCTCATGTTGTCTGATACATCAAGCTCATTCAAGCTACTTGTGTCGAAGTCAACTGATTTGAAAAATGCAAATTCAGTTCAATCACTCAATTCTTTTTGATAATGTAAACACTTGTATCATGTTATCTGATTATCACGGGTGAATTCAATTCAAATCCTAAAATTACTCGCAAGAATTTTTTCCTCATTAAATTTTTACTGTTAATAGCATTCTGTCAACCTACTGTTATTAAATGATTTTTAACATCTGGTCTTCTACGTAACAAATATTACTTGAACCTTAGATCCTTGAAAATTGTCACCTGATTGGAAGAGTATTGGAATCATAGAACTCAAACTTAGCTTCAAAAATGACAGAGTTAGATTGAGAAACTAGAAAATGGCGAAAAAGACATTTTCATGCATTGACAGTGTGTCTTTTGTCAGTTTTGTACTATAGCAAAAACTAATGACCTATGTTTTACAGTCTTTCTCAGGGATAGTGGAAACAATAAATAAGTGCATTTACAAAGTGTCAAATAAAACTAGTCCACAGTAAATACCACAAGTAATATCTTTTGAAACTAATACAAGTGTAGCACTACAATAAATGTGGGTTAGGAGAGCAAGAAAGCTTTTTCAAGCAAAAAATAAATGAATGTAAAACTGTGCATGAATGTAAACATCCAGATCATCTGCTATAAGAATCCTTGAAACTTAATACCTTGGCTTCCAAAGAAGTACCTCCCTCCCAGCTTCTTAGGGGTTGATGATCCTGGAGTGGATGAACCGAGCCGATCAGGGCTCTCAGACACTGCAATGATGGGTTGATTGGCAAGGAGTTTCCTTGGGGTACTCATCCTCTGTGACTTGGGTGTCTGTGACAATACATAGCAAAGGAGGCAATGTCCATTTTCATTTTTTAACCTAGGATAGCTACTCTCCTGGCTATTACCCCAAGGAGAGTATCCACCTATATATTTAAGAGAGTGGTAATGATCATAAATGGGTAGTTCTAAGGGGTGGTTTTCTAAATGGGTTGGTTATCTAGGAGTTTCCTAGGGGTACCCCTTCTCTGAGACAAGAAATGAGGAAAGAAAGGAGTCAACATCTATTTTTTTTAATTCATTTACTCTAGGACAGCTACATCCCTGACTGTAACTCCCAGGATCCTGTCTATTACTTGAACACCTAGTATTTATTTCTTTAAAGGTCAAACAGTAAAAAACAGAATTTATTTCTTTAAAAGTCAAACAGGACAACCAGATTTAGGAGGCCACAATCGGCCTGTTATCCCCTCCCCTTTTAAATCCCATGGGCATACACCAAAAGAAAAATGTGTCCCGTCTTTTTTTCTTATGCCCTCCCCCTTCGAATTTGGGACACCAAAGGCATCTTGAAAATCTGATATCCACGTTTTAACTCTTGCTCATCAGAATATTTTCGGATTTGTGCCCCTCCACCCCCCTTACAAAATCTTGGATCCGCCCCTGGTCTATTGTCTCACCATAATGACTTCACCAGTGAGGATCTGGACAGCTACCACATCTCCATGTAGGGCTCTGTTGCGAGCATGGACACCATCAATAAAGATATCAGCACCACCATCCTGTCAAGTGAACAATAACACGGAGAAGAGATGAGATTGAAAAATATACAAACTTTGTTCATTTTCTATACTGGGAGAAATCTTTGGAGAATGTCCAAGCTTTGAAATAAGGTAGCTTAGAGAAAGTGAGTGGCACGAAAAGACACATCCGGAATGCAGACGGTGAAATTGTTGGTGAATTAAAAGTTGATATCCGACATATGCAATGACAATTATGGTCATATTAAGCCTATTTATGGTAGTATAGGCATTGTGACTTAATGATATGTTTCTGCCTTAATAACGCAATAAATTATAGTTTTCAGCAATTTGCATTTTGAGTTCTGGACACATCTTTTCGTGCCACTATGTTTCGCTAAACTACCTAAGTCCCTTTCAATTTTCAGATCAACTCTAAATTGGACACTACAAAATTTCTGTAACCATGTGCTCAACCAGGCTGCTACATCATAAAATTACTTGCCTGCATATATAACTCACTTGCTCTAACCTGAACAGAGGAAGAATTATCTGTCAATAAACCAAAGGTGTGAACCTTGTGTTTATTACATATTAGCAACAATGTCTTGGTCAAAGGGTATCTTAAATATCAAAATTTGTGTTGCTTTGAAAATTTCCAGAATACTGGCATTACTAAGCAAAGTGATATCTTAATTCAGTTGCTCATCAGGCAATTTTGGTTGCCCCAGAATTCAGGCAGGTGGTATTGCAGCATTCTGCTAAAGACAGATCTGTTCCGTACTGTGATATGATCACCAGAATAAATATTACTATCAAGGAAGCTGAAAAAGAATGCTTTTTATTAAAGCACTGAGCAGAAATACGGTCTTTTCAGAGTTGAGATACAAACATTCCAACAGTGTCATGGTATCCTCTTAATACCGCTTCATACTTACTGGTGAATCGATATAGGCCTCCTCAAAGTTCTTGGGGTTGATTCTTAGCATTCCCTTCACCACCTTGCCCTGTTTCACTAGCCTAGACACATCTTCCTCTATCCAGTACTTGTCAAATGGCTGTAGAAGTGGAAGGAAAACAGTTCACATTACCAAATGTTGTTGGCAGAGGTAAATATATAATGAGAGAAAAATTTCATTTTACATATCAACAAGTTAAATTCATCTAGTTTCATTCAATTCTTTGTCAAATGTGAGTTTAACATGCACATTTGATTCCATAACATGGAATTGAATTTAAGTTATGTAGTACATGTATTTGAGGTGGTTGTGAGTTGGGACCATCAAAATTAAAATGACATTTAAACATCTGGCAGAAGATCAGTTATATTTTTAAGAAGAAAAAAATAAAAATTTGAGATTGATCTTGACCTTTGACCGTTGAACTACATACATGTACCCCAAAATCTAATCAGATCATCTTCCTGTTGGATACATACTAGTACCAAGTTTGAATTTCATACCTCAATTCATTCCTGATATATTGCCTTAACAAGAGAGCGGTATGGACAGAAGAACAGACGAAAAGACGGGCAACCTGAAAACATAATGCCTCTGGCACCTCTTTCGGTGGTGGAAGGCATAAAAATAGATTTTAAACAAACAAAAAATTGAAAGAAACAACATAGGCAACAACAAAAAATGAGAAAGCTCATTTTTTTTTTTTTTAATTAATTAACTGTACCTTGAAAGGCTGCTTCTTGGGCGTAGCACCAGAGGAGTCTGTGGGTTGGCTACCACCAGGAGATAATACCTTATCATCCTTCTTGGTTTGTTTCTTATCCTTTCCTCCATTCTTTCCCTTTTTCTGTTTGTCTTTGCCTCCTGCATCTTTCCTCCCAAAGTGATGCGGTGCTGTCTCACCTTGACCGGAATCAGTGGACTACGAAATGAGATGGGTGGAATAAGAAGTACATTATCATTACAGTGGAAAGTCAATACAAAGAGCTCCAATGTAACAAGATTCCTGATATAACAAGGTAATTTTGCTGGTCTCTGGGATGGTATTCTGAGATTTATTTTATCTTGATTTTAGTGAAATAATCTGAATTGTCATAACAAAATGTACACTCATTGCTTAATGACTGCGCAAAAGTGGCTGTGTACGCGGAATTCATCTGCGCAAACACCAATGAAATGGTCAATTTAAAATTTGTTATGACAAATAAAATCTTTTCACTAAAATCAAGATAAAATAATTCTCAGAATACCACCCCTGGTCTTTATATTCTTTGGGTTTTTTTACCTTGATATAAGGAGATTCCTAATATAACAAGGTAATTTTCATGGTCCCAAGGTCCTCGTTGTAGTGAGTTTCTACTGTACCATTATTCCAAGCATTATAGACAGCTAGCAGCAATAGGAGTTTATCTCATTCCCTAATTTGTCCCTCAAATGGGAATGAAATATTTTCTAACAATCACACACAACCTCTCATCAATTTGACAACAGAGGGTACTCTCCATTTACACACCAATGCACCCTAGAAAAAAGCAGAGCTTAACCCATCAAAAGCCAACTCTAGGAGACCAGCCCCCTAACCCACGCACGTCCCAGAGACACATTTAATATTGTATGAATTGATTGCTATGATCACTCATCTCAAGACTGAAATCAAAAGTGCACACAAAGTATATATCATCAAAGGTGTAGAAGAGCTTCTCTGTCTTCGTAAGTAACCACTGACTAACTCACCCCGTGCCTTGCAAACTTGTCCATTCCACTGGAGTCTTTTCTGTTGACATTATCCTGTGCAGGGCTGCTGTGTAGAGCACTCGCTGAACCCCTCCTAGTCTTTGCTGCCACCCCTCCATCCCCCAATCCCTTCTGCCCCTCCCTAGGGAAGGTGCCGGGCAGTTTGGCAGGGTGTCCGCTCAGGGGACTGGTACCCCCACCGAGCTTGGTTCGGAAGCGACCGCCAGACTCTAGCTTACGCACCATCAGGCCACTGGAATAAACAGATAGATCAATGTGATATCAGTCTCAACAGATGTTTCTAGAGGTTTACTTTAATTCTAATTACACATGTGTCAAAATTCATCCAAGAAAATTTTATGAGTTTACAATTCAAAAAAATTTAAAAATTAATAATTCATGGTACCATGTGAACACAGTTCTTCAAAGAATACAAAGAATTAACATGATAAGGGTTATACACACAATGTAAATAAAGACTAGCAATTAACTATAAGATGGCTTCAGACAAGAGGTTCAAAATTAGGACTCAACAAAAGAATAAAGAGTGAGCTAATGTAGGTTTTACCTCAATGTATTAGAGCCTGATCAGTTAATCACAGACGGACATTTGACAAATTTTGAAACTTTGAAGGCCTGTAGAAAATAAGTATTTAATGGCAGAGAGCTATTTTATGCTTCATCATGAAGGGCATCACTAAAGGAGTGAAAATTTGATAAAATTTGGTTGCATTGGTCGCCTACTAAAATTATAATCCAAAAAATTTTCAATGTCACGGACGTACAAAATGCCTATTCTTAACCAATCAGGCTCATAATGTGGTAACATTTTTTGCAGATCTTACTCACCGGCCACTCTTTGCTGGAGATGGATCTCTGCCCTTCAATCCTTTTTGAACAGCTAATCCAGAATCGTTCGAAGGGTCCCCAGAATCAGTCTGAGCCCTCACTTCAAATTCAGCACAACTGTCTTCGTTCTCTACATAGTCTCCTTTCTTTCTTCGTCTCTTTTTCTGCATATTAAACAAAACAGTGAGAGGTACCTAAACTCAGTCTCAAGGCTCCATTAATGTGTCTGCAACATTCTAGGGCAATAAAAGCCCTTCTGAATAATTTACTTTGTGAGATGCTTCTTCTCGAATAGATATTTTTCTCAAGCAAGAAATATTATAATTATGGTGGTGGATCCAGTGTCCGAACACTTTTCAGAAAATCAACGATAGCAAATAAAATATCAAACAAATACCTGTCAAACTAACATAATGAATGCTCAAAGTCCTACAGAAAAAGAAGTTGATGGAATTTTAAAAAGACAACGTAGATTAAATACGATATTCCCTTCCGAGTGAACCCCTTCCCAACAACTCGGCGTTTTGGTCCCTTGAAAAAGGTACTGTATTTCCGAACGTGTGAAACCTATGGGAAAAAGACACAACCTTTGTTTCAATAGTGTGGTTTTCATACGCGTAATCCCACGCGTATGAAAACCCGTTTTAGGCGCTTAACTGTACACGTTCGGTAATACAATCTGTTCGGAATTACAATCCTTGACTATATAAAACAGCCATAGGAATCCTTATCAAATGATTTGCTAAGAACCAATCACATGTTACGACATATTTGTCATGTGAAGTTTAAATTTCTTTTTATATTTTACAAATTAGCATGCCTCTTTCTATAGTTTTCATATCATGTATTTTCATTTAAACTTTCATCAATCTGCTTTTCTGACTTTTCTGATTATCCTTAATGTCAAGATCAGATTTCCCGGCTTTAAAATTCTTATTCCATCCTCACCTGTTTCTTTTTCTTCTTTCCTTCACCATCCATCTCTGTGTCCAATTCTTCCATTCCCACCCTCTCACTCTCCTCCTCTGATGCAGAGTAGCTGGGGTTCACTGAGATGTTGTCCAACTCCAACAAGGAGTTTACAGAGGTGGAAAGCTGATCCTTATTCATGGCAATTCTTTTTAATCAACTGTGTGTGTGATGAAAAAAAATAAGATTTTTCCTGAAAGACATTTTTCTCTGGAACATAATTACGGAACCTAGAAAAATCTGAAAATCAGACAAGCAATATTTTGGCGAACATTTTCAAAATGGTTCTAACATTTTTCACAGCCACTTTCACCGTGAAAATTACCAATGGCCCTCCCGAGGAACCAAACAGCTAAAAGGGTGGCGCCTGCCTGTTTGCACCATTGGATGATGATGGTGTTTCATGCCCTTTTGTTTTTCCTCCTCTCTCTCTCTCTCTCAATAGGGAGGGAGCATGGATCCTCAAAGTCCCAATCCACCTTATCTATAATTCTGACAAGCAAATAGAATTGCAATAGATTTATACAGATGTATTTTTGTATGTATGATATTGTATTATGAAATAAGGTATTCATGATATTGTAGTAATGTAAAGTAATGAAAATGTATTTATATGTATAAAGCACATTGAAATGTATTATGTAATGCGCTATATACTCATGTCAAATTTGCAAAGGTGCAATAACATGGAAACAACGAGGAGTAGCATGCGATGACTGCGAGGAATGGCATCACGTTGAGTGCATACACATGTCAACACTTGTACACTCCACCATGGCTAACTCAAATGTCTCCTGGCATTGTGACACCTGTAGAATGCCACAATTCTCTTCAAGCCTCCTTGATAGTCACACATTGGATACTTCAAACTCCTTGGACAGCCTGTCTTCACTTGAGGGCGCATCTACTGTGCCTGCTAGCCCTGGTCCACCTCTCGCCAGCTCATCACCAAGCAGGCAATCCAGAGCCCAGCCAACTAAGAAGGCAAGAACATGAAGATTTTTGTAGTAAATTTCCAAAGTGCAAAGAACAAGAAGGAAGAAATAGGCAATATGATAGATTCTCCTGACCCTGACGTCATATTCGGCACAGAAACCTGGTTGAATGAGAACATTCAGAGTGCTGAATTATTTCCACCAAGTTACAGTGTTATATGCAAGGACCGCAATACAGCAAGCACAGAAACAGACTACCTCACCAACATAGTAAGTCCTGATTCCACAGGTAACGCGCAATGCTTCTGGAGGTTTATCAAGAGCTGGCGTTGTGACTCCTCCGGAGTAGCTCCCCTTGAAGTCTACAAATGAAATCAGATACTCTGACAGTCTCTCAAAAGCAAACATTCTCAACCATCAGTTTGCTTCTGTCTTCACTAGTAATGAAGACAAGTACAACATCAAGGACAAGAGAAATCCTCATCCACCTATGGGCCAGATCAACATCTCACCTGCTGGAGTCTACAAGCTTCTCTCAGAACTGGATATTCACAAGGCAACAGGTCCAGACTTGATGCCAACTAGGCTCTCAAAAGCACCGGCCTTGGAGTTAAAACCCGTCTTCACGCTGCTCTATCAAACTTTGCTTGACCAAGGAGCAATTCCTGATGACTGGCAAGAAGCAGATGTTACACCAATCTTCAAAAAGGGTGAGAAGAACAGACCTAGGAACCACAGACCCATTTCTCTAACGTCGATTCCATGTATTAGTACTTGAGCACATTGTCTGCAGTGCTGTCATGAATCACCTTGAAAGCAACAACATTCTGTCAGATGCTCAACATGGGTTCAGAAAATGCCGTTCATGCGAGTCACAGCTAATCCTTGCAGTCCAAGACCTTGCCAAGGGAATGGATGACAAACAGCATGACGTCATCCTGCTTGATTTCTGCAAAGGCATTCAACGAAGTTCCCCATGCTAGACTACTCTACAAGCTACAGCACTATGGCATTTGCAGTAGCACCCACCGATGAATCACTGACTTCCTCAACAATCAGAGCCAGCAAGTTGTTCTTGAAGGATCTATGTCAGGAACTGCGCAAGTCACGTCTGGCATACCACAAGGGAGCGTCATCAGGCCATTACTATTCCTTTTGTTCATTAAAGACCTAACTGAGTATGTGTCACCCGGTTGCACTGTTTGTCTGTTTGCAGATGACTGCATGATGTATCGGAAGATCAACACAGACATGGACTCAAGACAGCTGCAACATGACCTAGATGCTCTGCAGACATGGGAGAGTGACTGGCTTATAGCTTTCAACCCCCAGAAGTGCCAGGTCCTGCAAGTAACCAACAAAAGAAAGCCTGTCAAATGGACCTACATCCATGGACAGCCTCTTGAGAGAGCAGATACTGCAAAATATCTTGGGATCCATCTCAAGAGCAACCTAAACTGGACTCACCATAACAGAGCCATAACCAAGAAAGCCAGCTCTGTAAGTGCATTTCTTCAGCAAAACATCAGCCGTTGCCCAAGGAAAACAAAGACACTGTGCTACCTGGCTATAGTGCCCCATCCTGGAGTATGCCTGCGTTGTGTGGGACCCTATCACCCAGGACAATATCCACTGACTGAAAATGGTCCAGCGCCACTTTGCCAGGTTCGTCATTGGTGACTTCCATCGCACAAGCAGTGTGACAGCAATGCTCAATCAACTTCAATGGCCACTTCTCCTGGAGCGTAGGGCACAGTATAAGATGCTGATGTTGTATTATATCATCAACCTGCATACGGACATTCCCTAGACATACTTGGTTTTGATACTAACATCACACCGTTGACACACTCGGCAATTCCAGATACCTTTTGCACAGACTCTCGTCTATCATAAGTCCTTTTTCGAGACTCTATCAGGTTATGGAACTCCTTGCCAGATGAACTTGTCAACACTACCTCTGCTAACCTCTTCAAGCAGGAGGTACAGAGCATCCAGCTTCGCTAAGAGAGGAGCACTGATTTTAGCCGCTCATAGTACTATGTAGAAATTTGTTAAAAGGCACCACCACACCAGACCTGCCAAATAGTACGACAATACACCCGATGGTGGACTGTACTTTACAAGAAGATGATATAAATGTAATGTATTATTATCATTATTAGGTGGTCTGTCGTAGACAGATCACCTACTAATTTCGTCAGAATTTTCTTTATTATTTATTATTATTTATTATTTATTATTTTTATCCTCAAGTTTTTGTGCGCACGATATCTTAAAATTGTCCAGATCAATTTCCGTGATTTTCATACCAGTTATCAAGCTTATAACGAAGATGTCACACGAAACTTTTCAAGGTCATCAGGTCATCATGACATCATCCAGGCGCCATTTTGTAAAATTACATGATTCATCATATCATCACAACGGATCATCAAAAATCAACCATATTTACAACACATGAACTTCAGGTCAAGGGTCAATGTAACATGTCAGCAAAATCCGCGTGCACGTCATGACGCGCACGTACGCCCGCGTCAAAATTTTTAAATGCTCAAAATCACTTTTTAATCAAATTAGAGTACGGGTCAGGACATTTTAAGCATTTCAAAATTTTCCGTCCGCCCGCGCGTTATGCGCGTTCACAGCTCGTACAGAATGTAAAAACACTGTTTTTTCGCATGGTATGTATTTCTGACACTATTCTTGACAATTTCCAACTATTTACAGTCATTCTCGACTTTCCATAAGGCCACACGCGCGCGTCAAACTTTCAAATTCGTGCGCGCGTCAATGGGCAATATAATGTAAAAAGTGCTAAAAACATGCCTATCTAGAATCCGCCATAGCTCGTCAGAATGGCTGGTGACCCCCAAATTTTATTAAATATTCTGAAAGCCTGTAAGATGTAAATCTGAATTCATGCAAAATTTTGGCCAAAAATATGTTGTGACGTCATCATATTTGCCTATGAACTCAAAAATTTGATTTTGAAAAAATGATGTCATAATTTTTGTATTCATTTGACAATATTTCAGTAATAGATTGTCGATTTTCTTCCAAATTTTGATATGTTGTAGCTGAGACAATTCTCTACAAGATCAATTTCCACGATTTTTCATTTTGACAAAGGGATCGTGGCGTATTTTTGCAATTAAAGGAGGCATGTCAATTTTTCTCATTTTGCGTGTATTCTCTATGGGACATGACTTTTTCTCAAATCTTGATTCTACATTCCCATCTTCTTTGAGCAGTATCTTTGTAATTTCTGCTTGATTTTCTTCCAAATTTTAATATGTTATAGCTGAGACTATAAGCTTTCACAAGTGTGCCCTCCAATTTTTGATCAGATGTCGGGATCATGCCCATTTTTTAACTACAAAATGTCATTTGAGAATCCCGTTTTTCGTCTACGTGTTAAGTCTATTGCAAAACTTTTGGTCTATTGGTAAAGTACTTGCCTCCCATCCCGCCGACCCAGGTTCGATTCCCGGTGGGTCCATTTTTTTAAATTTTTTTTTTTGCCTTTCATTTTACTATCTTTTTCGACTATTATAACATATACCATCACAGACAATGTCATAAACTGCCTAATTTTGCGTGTTATGTCTATTGGAAAGTAGTGTGCAGTAGTTTGTGTACAATCTGATTCCCTATCGTGTATTAAAGGGGAAGTTCACCCCGAAGATTACTGGAGTTTAAAAAATGCAGAAAAAATAAAGAAAAATATTGGCGAAAGTTTGGACAAAATCCGTTAAAGAATAACGGAGTTATGGACTTTTGAAGTTTTGATTTTGTGACGTCACATGCGAGCAGCTCCTCCATTATGTAATGTGATAAATATTCCATAAAATACAGTTTTCTCAGAAAATTTAGAATATTTTCGTCTGTGCATTTGATATATTGTCAGAAATGTTATTCAATACTAGATTCTGAAAAGAAAAAATATTAATTTATCGTGGAACGTAAAAGAAAATGCGAATATATGGAATATTTATTACATGACCAATGGGCAGCTGCTCGCATGTGACGTCACGAATCCAAAACTTTAAATACTCATAACTCTTTTATTATTTGACCGATTTTCATCAAACCTTCGCCAATATTTTTCTTTATTTTTTCTGCATTTTTTGAACTCAAGTAATCTTCAGGGTGAACTTTCCCTTTAAAGCTAAGGGGATAATCTCCCACATGTCCTGCAATATCAAATCGTCCAGTTCGTTATCACGATTTCTCAAAATCGGCTAAGTCAATTTTCTTCATATTTTCGTCAGTCATCAGTCCTAATGAGGTCAAGTTCCCACATCTTTTTCAAGGTCATCAGGTTATTGTGACGTCATCCAGGCGCCATTTTGTGAAAATCAACTTATGGTTATATCTTCATAACGAAATGTCATTTCTCTTTCATATTTGGGATGGTTAAGGTCACTGTCATTTCAGTCAAGGTCAATTCGTTAAATGTGCGCGTACGCGTACGTCCGCGCGTCCGTGCGCGCGCAAAATTTAGAAATGATTCAAATCCTCCCAAATTCATTTTGCAGACGTTTTATGCCATTTCAAGCACTTTTCAAAAAATCGCCCATAAATTTGAACCTGAAGGGGAGCTATGCGACTTCGATTATCGTTGTTATTGTCATTATTGTGGGCATTATGATCATCATTATCAATATATCATTATCGTCATTGTCATCACTTATATGGCCATCTTATCATCGTCGTCAACATTATCATGATTATTATCTTGCAGAAATATTATCACGTCTGACAAAGCAATTTGCCACAGGGACAGACAGACCACCTAATTCGTCTTCAGTGACGAATTAAATTTCTAGTTGTTGTTATTATTATTATTATTATTATTATTATTATTATTATTATTATTATTATTAATTATTAATTATTAATTATTATTATTATTATTATTATTATTATTATTATTATTATTATTATTATTATTATAATAACCTAGCATATGTGTGAGTGAATCCACCTATGCTTATTTTTTCTTTGGTAAATTTGACATTTTGATATTTTTAGTACAGAAAGAATGGGCGAGATGCTCAAAATGCATATCGATTACAACAATATCTTTCATAACTCTTTTAATTCCTTATCAGATTAACCTCCAACTTTCACCAGTTCACTGATCTGCTTCTGTCATGTTTTCTTTTAATACAAAGAATATATCTAGAGTAAAGGATGGTGTTTTCGGCCGGGAAGAGAATTGGGCCGGTACGACATATGCATGGCAAAATCACTTTAAAATGCATAGCATGAGAGCATATCACATATCACACACATAAAATACATACCAAAGTCACAGGGGAACTGTAGTAGCAATGAAAAAAATATCTATAAATATCACATTTTAGCGATGTAATCGGCGGTCCTGCTACCCTAATCTGAAAATTGTGTCTTACGCGGGTCCATAAGGAAAATGGATTCCCAAACTGAGCTGTATTTCAAGAAATTTTCAGTTTTAGATCGGGATTTTTCGTAACGCAAGCTCAAAAGTGTCCAATCGCATGTTGCAGTCAAATATAGTCGGTGCATGAGACACACACGCGATATCTCATTTAGTCTTGAGATTCACATTGACTTTGTACATGCGGCCGAAAACTAATCTGCTAGGCCAAAAACTGCCTCCGAGACAGGGGTAAATGAAAATGAATATTACCATGGGAATTCTTTATTTTCTTCCAGGATATTTTTTTTTGGTTAAAATAGTAACAATACTTGCTCTCATGATTTGAGTAAGAAGTGAAAATAAATATGAAATACAGAGTAAAAAAATAGGATTTTGTCTTAAGTGGCTGATTAATTCTCCGCCCCCCCCCCCCACTCACACTTATGTGAGGTTATTGGAGATAACCCCCCCCCCCCCCTTTACTCTAGGGGTCTGACAAATTAGAGATCCAACAAGTTAAGTTAGAATCTATATTAAATTAGTTTACAATCAGTCAAATTTGACTGATTGCCATTTATATTAGGCAGTGTATACAGCCACACGCGTGTGTCTCTACCATACGGCCACACGCGTGTGGCTGTATCCACCGCCCGGCGGGAGGATACAGCCACACGCGTCTGAAAGTCTCTGCGACAGTTAGACTCTGCGCAGCGCGCAGGCACATAGCAAGTGCATAGCACCACTCGTGTGTCTGAACCACTCAGCCCCACTTGAAACTATGCAGCTGCAACCTGCTGTAATATATCCAGCCAAAATATCAGATCAAAATAGTGAAACTCAAAATATTACTTACCAGCAAGTTGTCTGTGAAAGTCCCTCTTGTTTGGTGACCAGCTAAACCAATGATTCTGGGAATGTGGAATTTTAAGCATCAAATTTTGTGTTCATTCTGTTTTTCTGTTGAGACTGATTGATCCTTCTGTACTGCTGCCCTCTCTCTGTGGAGAGAGGAAATCTGCATTTGTTTACTGTGGCTGGCAGTAGTACAGCAGTAGAGGGCTGCCCTTATGTGTTTTCACCATTACCATATTGGTTTGGGAGGACAAGGTTATATTATAACCTTGTTCATTGGATAAGTGCATAGCACCAGCGATGTGTTTCTTAATGCAACGGTACATGTTGCAAAACTTCATCATGAAGGTTTTATCTCTTGAAAGTCACTGACATACAAACAATATTTTTCTATATCAGTGAATTTCAAGAGACAAAACCTTCTTGATGAAGTTTTGCAACATGTAGGCCTACTGTTGCATAAACATCGCTGGTGCTTACTGCTAGCTATGCACTTGCTACGTGCTGCACCGCGCTGCACGCGCGCAGAGTATAAGTAGATGCGTGTGGCTATACACTCATGGGCCCTTGCTTATGTGGGACTGTGTCCAACATTCACTGTTGCAGCAGTCAAAAACAGACAACAAAATTGCTCTAAGCAAGATTTAATTTTCTTAAATTTGCTAGATTACCTGATTCATGGACTCTTCCACTCTTACTGTGCCACAAATTAGGGGATTCAGAACTGAAAGTGAAATTTTAAATAATGATTTTCCTCTCCTGTATGAATGATCTAGCCTGGAAAAGGGCCTGCTGATACACACAATAGCTATTGAAGCCTATTCACCCATAAAAGAGCTAGTCTGGGTACAAGGTTATCTTCAGATAAGCTTGTACATGTATAAGTGCGTGTGGCTATATCCTCAGGCCGGGTGACGGATACAGCCACACGCGTGTGGCCGTATGGTAGAGACACACGCGTGTGGCTGTATACACTGCCTTTATATTAACACAAATCAACAACAAATAAACTCCCCCTGATGCACATGTGACAAACAAAAAAGTTCAACCTAGATTGAAGGAGGCAAAAGAACCAAGTTAAAGAAGAGGAAAAAGGAATAATGTCCAAAAATCAATTTACTTTAATGTCAATTTCTAAATCAAAATTAAGTCAGACGATACAATGGCAATGCAACTTATCTTTTAAGTTTAACCAAGGCAAAAGGAAAAGCACAAAAATAATTACCCCAATTTCGTATCATAGTTTCATACAAGAATTAAGAACAGCATCAAACAAAACAAAATACTGGTATCGGATGTTCTGTTCTTTTTCTTTTGCAACGCATCGTAATGACTCACTATTAAGACACTCGCTTATTCTTGCATCACAATCTCGCAAGAGCAGAATATAGGACTATTGCACAATCCCATTCATCATACAGTACGCGCATTGCAACACGTCGGACTACATACTGATTTGAGCTCATTAAAATTCATCCATTTCGTCAGAGCAACTGTTCATGTATACTGCAAAATGGCAGAATAAAACTTACACGAGGGACTTCCCACTACTGAACCGAGGCTTCAGAATAGTCAGCACCAACTACAGCAATTAACAAACCATCGCAATCAAGGCAACTATCTCTGATTTTTTTTTACGCTTGGGAGGGCCAGATTTTATTTTTCAACGTGGTCTGCTGCCGTCTATCGTCGGGGTACGGTTCGCCTTAGCTTTATCAGTCAGAAAAGGATTTGATTTCATTTTTTTCTGTAGGAAATTCGACTAATAGTAATTTATTAGATTGTTATGTGGGTTATGAAATATATCAGTTTGATAATTAGTGAAATACCAATGCGAGATATATTAAAATCGAATTTCCTACAGAAAAAAAAAATGTAATCAAATTCCTTCATTTTGAGATTGTTTAAACTTGTGTATAAAGTGTTTAAACGCTTTCTTTTCCATCCCACTTTCTCATTCATCATTTTAAATGTGTTCCTCTTAATTTGCGTGTGCATTAAAGGTGCATGTATCTGTCATTATTTATGAACATGTTTCCAAATTTCAAATGGTTACACAATTACTGATATCCCAACCAGTATTAAAATGAAATCCAGAAAATAGGCTCCCTCTCTCTCTCTCTCTCTCTCTCTCTCTCTCTCTCTTTCCTCACATTCTCTCTTTCTCTCTCTTTCCACACATTCTCTCTCTTTCCTCACTTTCTCTCTCTCTCTTTCCTCACTTTCTCTCTCTCTCTCTCTCTCTCTCTCTCTCTCTCTCTCTTCCTGTCTCTTTCTCTCTTATTTATCTCAATCTCTATGTCTGTCTTTATTTTTATAGACCCACTCCCCCACTCTTATATCTCTCCCTCTCCCTCCCTTTCAAAACTATTTTTTTATTAAATAATAAGTCACTCCATAACATTTATCTTCATAAATTCTGTTAGATTTAATAGATGAACAGAATTATACACAAGTATACATATTAACAGCATTAGGTACTCACAAGACCAAAGAAACTCCTCCTGAAGCTATAAAAATATTGATTTTTGAAAGAACACTCGAACATGATCAGGTGTATCATGCAATAGAATAATTTAAAGCTTAAACAGTTACCATATACCTGATTTAGTCACACGTACAGGAATCTATACTTTGTTTTTGTAACAATCACTTCTGAATTTCCTGCTGCCAAATATGACATCTGTACTATAATAGTACAGTCTGACAAGGCTAAGATATATACATGTGTATACATATATTAGTGGAACTAAGTGATTCTGCCTTGAATGCAAAAAATATTCCTGAAATGTCTATAAAGATTCATGAACATTCTATATTTCATTTTCAATAATAGGAAGAATACTATTAGAACCATATGAAGGTTCAAAGGAACCTTATAGTATTGTCAGATCCATCCATATAATGCTTTCCAGTACCATTTGGCAACAATATTTTAACAGATATTTTCAGAGGTTAATTACAATAGCCACTATATTCTTAAGTCACAATGCATTGGGTATCAAACAGGACTAGAATTTAAAAATATATTTCACAGCAGAAAAAGACTTGTCCTTCCAAATTGCTTGGGAAAAATCATTACACACAAAGCAAGGCCGTAAAATGACAACCCCCCCCCCCCCCTCAAGTGCAATAAAATTAATGAACTAAAAGTATGAAATGTCTGATTTGCTTCATGTATCTCAGTATCTCACACAAAACTGAAAAAAATATTCAGATGCTACATATAGGTTGTTCAATAACTCAATAACTATAGGAGTTAGAGAACTTAGTGGTCAGTGGGTTAACAAAACATATTTAATAAGCCAATTCATAATTACAATTTGCGCATGTGCAGATACGCTTTCATAATGTGTGCACCATGATGCGTACACCAAATGTGATTTTAGTTGTTAACCCTTTCAGGACAGGAATTATTAAAGGGCTAAAGTGATCACATTTTATGCTTCAAATTGGCAACAATAATATTTTTCTTTTAGTGCTACATAGTTCGAATAAGGTGTAATGTCTTTGAAAACAATATACATGGTTATAAATTTTGTTGAAAAGTTGAAAAAATTGCTAATTTTAATGAAAAATAATGATTTTGAACCTTTCAATGTGTTGCCAATTTAAAGATTTTAAAGCTTATTCTCGTTTCTAAAATTCCTGGCATCAAATGCAATATGGCTATGCAACAAAAATGAACATAAGAGTGTGAAGAAAATTTTGCTCTTTTTACTCATGCATCTGGTATATATTTTAGGGCTCTGAATCAAAAGTTATTAACCCTTTCAAGACAATTGACCACATTTTGTGGTTTGGCTTAATATCTTTTAATCCAGAGCTCTAAGAAATATAGCTGATGCATGAGTAGAAAGCACAATATTTTCTGCACACACTATGTCCATTTTTGTTGCATGACCATATTACATTGGATGCTAGGAATTTTAAAAACGAGAATAAGCTTTAAAATCCTTAAATTGGCAACACACTGAGAGATTCAAAATCATTGTTTTTCATCAAAATTCGCAATTTTTTTTCAACTTTTCGACAAAATTCCTAACCATGTATATTATTCTCAAAGACATTAAACCTTATTAGAACCATGTAGCACTACAAGAAGAATATTATTGTTGCCAATTTGAAGAACGAAATATGATCAATTCAGCCCTTAAATAATTCCTGTCCTGAAAGGGTTAAGCCAAACCACAAAATGTGGTTAATTGTCTTGAAAGGGTTAAACAAGTAGCGCATCCACCAAAACAAATGCATGCGCAGGTAAAAATCAGGGTAATTTCAGGGTCATTTGTAGGCTGCATTATGTGTAATTGTGAAAGAAGTAAATTGCAATAGACTTGTTTACTAATTTTTTTGCATACTTCTCGAACAAGTTTCTTAGGACGACTCAAAACCTTGCCAGAGGCTTGCTTGACATAACAACAACCAATGTATGCAAAATGGATTCCATCTATTGAGATGCAATTATACAAAGCAGGTGCACTACATAGTTGGTAACTAAGGATTCTAGAGATCGAGAAACATGCATAAATTGAAATGCATTAGTCAACGGGTCTATTGGGACAGATCAAACAGTTTGTCAGATATCTGATTATTAAGTGGGATGGGAATTGTATGGAGTAGATGTGGTAAAAAAAAATGAAAATTTAAAGAGCTTTAATTTAAATTTACATGCACATGTACATGCATCTCTCTGTATTCTTCTGCCAGGCATACAATGATGATATTCTTCATTATCAATGTAATCCTTGAAAAGCAACATTCCCATTGATTGCTACCTAGTTTCAAGCAGACAAATCAACCAAATTGTGATCTCAAAATAATACCAGCCATTCAAAGAGCTTTCACTAAGGTTATCAACTCAGTCTTTGAATCACTTTGGTATATGATATGTTTGAATCTCATACATGTACATTCATGTACTTATTTCAAATCATATCAAGAACATATTGATATAAATTTATATCTTAAAGGAGAATGAAACCCTGGGGAAAATCAATTTTAATGAAAAGAGAGGATAGAGAGAAGCAATTTCTAAAAAGTTCCATTAAAATCGGTTACAAAATGAGAAAGTTAAGAAAGTTTGAAAAGTCTCAATTTACTTTCTCTGGCGATCCTCGAATTGGCAATGTTGCTTCAAAGTGACAGGTTTAGTAGTACAACTCTCCATATGTTTTGTACATAAAATTTCATATTTTCCCCATTATCTCTCAAGGTGCAGCTTGTCTCCTCCTTAGCTCAAGATTTATCATGGGAAAATGTATTTGACACGACATATGCTGAGTTCACAAAAAGACAAGCAACATCTTTAGAGATAATGGAGAAAATATGAAATTTTGTGTATAAAACATATTGAGATTTGTACTACTAAACCTGCCATTTTAAAGCAACACTGCCAATTTGAGGATCACCATAGAAAGTAAATTGAGACTCTCCAAACTTTCATAACTTTTTCATTTTGTAACTGATTTTGATGGAACTTTTTTTTAAATTGCTTCTCTCTACCCTCTTTTTTCATTAAAATTGATATTTCCCCAGGGTTTCATTCTCCTTTAATATACAAAAAAGGGAAATAAAAAGATACAATTGTTCTTTTCACTTTGCTCCAATAAAACACTCTCAGCCTTACAATGATGGAAGATCTTTATAATGCAAACTGTTTTTCCCATTTTTTTTGTGAGTATGCATACAGGCACATGTATATGATTGAAATAAAGCCATACTCACTATACATAATTTCATTACAATTACCACATGATTTTTCAATAAATCTCTCCGGGGTCCATCATACCAACTATTTCAGGCTGGATATCGAATTGAAAAAGAAACTAAAACTACACACCAGTCTTTGCAGTCAGTCTTAAAACACTCTTTTTTCAGTTGGTGAAATACATGTATAATGAAAACATTTCTATGTTATGTAGGTATTCTGTTTTCTCCTAAAACATATAAAATATTCCTCAACAAAATTAAAGGGAAATTCCATCCTGATTACAAGTTTATTTTAAAAGAAAAAGAAAAATTAAAGAAACAGATCGGTGAAGGTTTGAGCAAAATACGATCAGAAATGAGAAAGTTATGAAGTTTTGAAGTTGTAATCAATCAAACACAAATTGGCAACTCCATGACGTAACTTGCGAACTCTTCTCCCATTTGCCCTGTACCCCTAAAATCATTAATTTCCATTTTCTCTCAATTAAATATTCAGTCATACATGCACCTTAGATATAATTATTGCTCATATGTTTTTACACAAAACCTCTATCATCGAAAACTAAGAAAATTAAAATTTATGAGATTTTCTGTACTGAGCAAGTGGGAGAGGAGCTCGCAAGATACGTCATGGAGTTGCCAATTGATGTTTGACTGATTACAACTTCACAAAAAACATTACTTTGTTATTTCTTATAGGTAATATCGGAAATATAACGAGCTCTCATTGGCTACCTAAAGTCTAAAGATACCCGTAAAGGTAAATTAGGCTTATTGCCAACCGGTTTATGTAATTACGGGATAATCGCTAATATAATATGAGCGTCCTCACAAACACTTTCTGTCTGCACAGAATAGGGTCGGTCAGCTGAAAGTATGTGGCTTCGAGCATGCGGTTTACTCTGATGAGTGCAAGACGAAAAGCTTTAAATGCCTTTCTTCAATGCTATTCTCCGATTTTGTAGTACCAAACATCTTTTCAGTTACCAATATTATGATACCTCAGTTTGTAACTATATCAAATAAGCCAGAGTAAAATCAGCTTTTCTACTATCCTAAGAGGGTTGACATGGTAACATGACACATAGATTTGTCCACTTTAGGCATTATTTGATACTTGATTGTTAATTCCTTGGGAACACGGATAACCCAGAAACTTTTGCATGCACAAAATTTCACAAATTTCACAACTGGGTCAGATTCATAAATGTTTCATGAGGTGAAATGGTTGCTTTGGTAGACTGAATATTTGCTATTTGTAAAAGTTACTGGGCTTACAATACTTTGCACTTTCTTTCTCTCTCTCTCTCTCTCTCTCTCTCTCTCTCTCTCTCAATTTTCTCACACATAGACATTAACTTTATGTGCAGATTAAATGTAAAGGGAATACAATGAAATTCTATTTCATCATACCCCTTTGGATACCACTATTACATTTTATGTAACAAAGACCTGTAGAGATGTGCATTATAAGAAAAGCTTGTCCAATACGCCAGTTCATTCGTAATTACAATTTGCCCATGTGCAGATAGAGGTCATTTGTACCAAGTACAATTGACCTTTATGCCCTGTCATTTTGTACGCACGACGATGCGCACACTGGTATGATTTTACATGTAAAAACAAGTAGCACCACCACACAAATGTGCGTGCGTGCACGTACAAATTTGGACTATTTTGGGGTCATTTATACCATGTATAGTCATGGATTGTATTACCAAACAGCATTGTATTACCAAACGTGTACAGTTAAGCGCTTAAAATGGCTTTCATACGCGTGGGACTACGCGTATGTTCTCCACACTATTGAAACTAAGAACACGGTAGAAGATCATAAAATGAGACAAACAAACATAAGGAATATCTTAGGAACTGTTCTCTGGTCACCCCCAGTCGTCACCTCGTTGGCCCCAAATCGGGGTAGGTTGTGTGTCTTTTTCCCATAGGGGGCACATGTTCGGTAATACAATACCCTTTTCAAGGGACCAAAATGCAGCGTCGTTGGGAAGGGGTTTGCTCGGAAGGGAATATCGTATTAGATCTATGTTGTCTTTTTCAAATTCCACCAATTTCTTTTTCTGTAGGACTTTAAGCATTCATTATGTAAGTTTGACAGATTTTCATTTGATATTTTATTTGCTATGGCTTATTGAATGGGATACATATTGCATTATTACCTTCAAGATAAATCTGCAGGAAGAAAAAAGTACAGATCTCACGTAGGATTTCTACAACATAAAGTCTCACTGACATTTGGCCACCGCATGGCTTGCAATAGACTCAGCATACAAATGAGAATCGACAGTATGACTTAACAATATTAATGCAGAAAGAGCTGGATAAGTTCAATATGGTAGATTTATTCCTTCATGTGAACGTAGCGCCATTCTCGTAGAGGAGTATGGGTGGTTTTGACTGTGAGTGGCGACACGAAGCGAAGGGGATAGAGAGAACTGCCTGGCTTGTCGTTTGTACCTGAAATAGAATGGGATGATATTGATTAACAAATCTACACTCAAAATTCAAACGTTGGCTTAACCTTAATTTGAATAAACTTGCAATATCTCTTTACAGGGGTAATATCTAAAGCTGATATTTTTAGTATAGAATACCAAGATGGATCCCTTACACATACAGAGAAACAATTTTTTTGTGATTGGTCTCCTATAACAGTGTTTAGAAATAAAATTGGATTCTGGTAAAGCAATTCCATGTCATGAGGAAAACACCCTTTTTAAACTGTACCCCACTTGGCCACTATACAAGTGGGGTGAAAGTTGACTAGATTTTATGGCTGCATAAATGGTGGTGTAACTGCTTATCAGAGAGAGAGAGTGCACTTAATCTCCAGTGTAAACAAAAGTTTGCCAGCCCTACAGTGACAACCTCGAATAGAGCTGGCACCATATTTACTAGTCTTAATTCGCAGTCTTATATGGGTTGAGATTTGCATGTATTGTGTATTGCTGGGGTAGGCCTATAGGTTAGCTGTTAAAAGGCATAGGCCTATTCATTTCCAAATATCTACTAGCAGTTCGATTTTTAAACACGAAAGTAAACACATGTAAATATAATATTGATAAAATAAAATGTATAAGAAATGAATGATCTGACGAAAAAGAGCTTTCAATATCCTCTTTTTCTTTCGTTTTGATCGCTCTGCTTGGTGATCTCAACATTTCTGTTCATTGTCTTGCGTTTTTATTAGTTTGGTTTTTGTTGTTTTTTTCTTATGTGTGTTTATTTTGTTTTGTTTTTGTTTTTTTATTTATTTATTTATTTATTTATTTTTATTTATTTATTATTATTATTTTTTTTTTTGGGGGGGGTCTTCTTACTAAATAGTAGTAAGGTTGGTCTAAGCACATTCCTTTCTTATTTTCTTCTCTTCAACAATCTTCATTGGATCAGTATACAAGCCATATGTATACAATTTTTTGTACATGTATATGCTTCAAGTTGTAGCATATAGGTCTATAAATCCAAACCACGCTGACTAGAGATGCAAACTTTTATGCATATGCTCTGAAAAAAAATATCCAGTCGCAAATGTTATTCAGATTGATTTGTACATATTTTAATGTATTTTGTTCTACACAGAGAATATAACCAAACAACAGTCCTTCCATGATTACATTTACGTTGTTGTTGTAATTGCTATATTGTTCTTGATTTGAAACATTTATGGATACTTTGGTGGCATGGTGTGATTCAACTAATACATGTTTGTCCTTATTGATATGTGAATGGTAAATGATTGCTGTAAAAGTTGAAAGGGAAATGAATGACGTGAGAAGGGGGACAACCGAGAACTTGAGTTCCTGACTGATACGAGTTGTCAGTGGCATTATGGCATTCTCTCTTTCTTTGGCCCTCAGGTCACAGATCAGGCATACCTATTTGGCTGCCGGACAAAAAAGGAGCCTGTGCAGATCGAAAATCTTGCATATACATTGCATGTTTTGTTTTGTTTTGTTTTTTATTTGAAATATTAATTTATTAATTAATCATGGTGAGAAATGTGTCGTGAGTAAGGGAACAACGAAATGCTCTTTCATTTTCATTGATTTGAATACTTTTTCACTGATCTTATAGTCCTTGATTATATAATTCTGTAATAAATTTGGCAATCATCATCTATACTCTAGGAGCCTACTCTACGCTATCTGGTATTTATCAAAATTGATGCACGCATACTACAAGAAGAACAATCTTTCAACTACTCCAGCTTGAATTCTTTCGATTCTTCCTATCATTATGAAATGAGCGGTAACGATCGGGTTAGTTGTACATAAAACTGAGTTGGTCATGTTGTTTGACTTTGACACACTTCTTACTACCATCTCTACGGGCTGATAGTATTTATAATCCAAGAATCATTCGCAAAATTAAGGAATGACTTATAATTATGTCGTACTCTTTTCATCATGTATCAATTTAATAACATGATGAGAAATGTGTCGCCAGTGAGGGAACAACGAAACGCTCTTTCGTTTTCAATGATTTAAATACCTTTTCATTAATCTTTTAGTCCTCTATTATTATAATTCCATGAATAATAAATTTGGCAGTCATCGTCTATACTATAGGCCATTTATAGGGTATCTCGTATTTCTCAAAATTACTGATCACACATAAACTCCATACTACAAGAAGAACAATCATTCACCTACTCCAGTATGAATTCGTACTGTTCTTCCTTGCTATTTGATTATGAAACCATCACAAAACTCAATTAATCTGTACGACGAACGTGGATGAAAGCGGTCTATAACACCAGACTGCAAAGTGGGGTATTGGAGGCTGGACCGCACCGAAAATTCAATTCTCCATTTAAAAGTCGGGAAATTCCGGCAGGAATAGTCGTTGTTTTAGGCGGTAAAACATCTCCACTACACAGAATGCCAAGTTGTTCGCTCCGCGACTCGGAGTCCGACACACTTATCCGTTAATGGTGTCATGTTGTTTGACACACTTCTCACTACCATCTCTCCGTTCTTATAGTATTGATTAATAAGCCAAGAATTCTTTGCAAAAGGAATATCGTATAATTATGTCATCCTCTTTTCATCATGTATCAATTCAATAATTATCATGACGAGAAATGTGTTGCCATTAAGGGAACAGCGAAACACTCTTTCATTTTCAATACCTTTTCATTGATCTCAAGATAGTCCTTGATTGTATAATTCTATAATAAATTTGACAATCGTCGTCCATACTCTAGAGGCCTAATATAGGCTATCTCGTATTTCTCAAAATTACTGATCATGGATAAACATGCATGAAAAAAAAAATAAAAACGAAACAAAAAACAACGAAGAGATTTCTGAATCATGTACATAATTATAATGATTTTTAATTGGGAACATGCTATTTACAAGCTCCGCATCTCTGCCAGTTCTCTTTCGTTACCTTTTCGATTATTATCATCAAGAAATAATTGAAATGTTTGTTAACCTCTCTCTGTTATAACATTTATTTTAGAAAACAATATGTACAACCAAGTTCATATGCGTTATGTTTGAATGATGAGTTTCTTCTACAATGTAAATACTTTATATGATTTATGAATTGGTATCGAAAAATGAATGGATCTTGAAATCTTGAAATGAATCTGGAACCCCCTCACTACAAGAAGAACAATCATTCACCTCCTCCAGTTTGAATTCTTACTGTTCTTCCTTGCTATTTGATTATGAAACCATCACAAAACTCAATTAATCTGTACGACGAACGTGGATGAAAGCGGTCTATAACACCAGACTGCAAAGTGGGGTATTGGAGGCTGGACCGCACCGAAAATTCAATTCTCCATTTAAAAGTCGGGAAATTCCGGCAGGAATAGTCGTTGTTTCAGGCGGTAAAACATCTCCACTACACAGAATGCCAAGTTGTTCGCTCCGCGACTCGGAGTCCGACACACTTATCCGTCAATGGTGTCATGTTGTTTGACACACTTCTCGTACCATCTCTCCGTTCTTATAGTATTGATTAATAAGCCAAGAATTCTTTGCAAAAGGAATATCGTATAATTATGTCATCCTCCTTCCATCATGTATCAATTCAATAATTATCATGACGAGAAATGTGTTGCCATTAAGGGAACAGCGAAACACTCTTTCATTTTCAATACCTTTTCATTGATCTCAAGATAGTCCTTGATTGTATAATTCTATAATAAATTTGACAATCGTCGTCCATACTCTAGAGGCCTAATATAGGCTATCTCGTATTTCTCAAAATTACTGATCATGGATAAACATGCATGAAAAAAAAAATAAAAACGAAACAAAAAACAACGAAGAGATTTCTGAATCATGTACATAATTATAATGATTTTTAATTGGGAACATGCTATTTACAAGCTCCGCATCTCTGCCAGTTCTCTTTCGTTACCTTTTCGATTATTATCATCAAGAAATAATTGAAATGTTTGTAAACCTCTCTCTGTTATAACATTTATTTTAGAAAACAATATGTACAACCAAGTTCATATGCGTTATGTTTGAATGATGAGTTTCTTCTACAATGTAAATACTTTATATGATTTATGAATTGGTATCGAAAAATGAATGGATCTTGAAATCTTGAAATGAATCTGGAACCCCCTCACTACAAGAAGAACAATCATTCACCTCCTCCAGTTTGAATTCTTACTGTTCTTCCTTGCTATTTGATTATGAAACCATCACAAAACTCAATTAATCTGTACGACGAACGTGGATGAAAGCGGTCTATAACACCAGACTGCAAAGTGGGGTATTGGAGGCTGGACCGCACCGAAAATTCAATTCTCCATTTAAAAGTCGGGAAATTCCGGCAGGAATAGTCGTTGTTTTAGGCGGTAAAACATCTCCACTACACAGAATGCCAAGTTGTTCGCTCCGCGACTCGGAGTCCGACACACTTATCCGTCAATGGTGTCATGTTGTTTGACACACTTCTCGTACCATCTCTCCGTTCTTATAGTATTGATTAATAAGCCAAGAATTCTTTGCAAAAGGAATATCGTATAATTATGTCATCCTCCTTCCATCATGTATCAATTCAATAATTATCATGACGAGAAATGTGTTGCCATTAAGGGAACAGCGAAACACTCTTTCATTTTCAATACCTTTTCATTGATCTCAAGATAGTCCTTGATTGTATAATTCTATAATAAATTTGACAATCGTCGTCCATACTCTAGAGGCCTAATATAGGCTATCTCGTATTTCTCAAAATTACTGATCATGGATAAACATGCATGAAAAAAAAAATAAAAACGAAACAAAAAACAACGAAGAGATTTCTGAATCATGTACATAATTATAATGATTTTTAATTGGGAACATGCTATTTACAAGCTCCGCATCTCTGCCAGTTCTCTTTCGTTACCTTTTCGATTATTATCATCAAGAAATAATTGAAATGTTTGTAAACCTCTCTCTGTTATAACATTTATTTTAGAAAACAATATGTACAACCAAGTTCATATGCGTTATGTTTGAATGATGAGTTTCTTCTACAATGTAAATACTTTATATGATTTATGAATTGGTATCGAAAAATAAATGGATCTTGAAATCTTGAAATGAATCTGGAACCCCCTCACTACAAGAAGAACAATCATTCACCTACTCCAGTTTGAATTCTCACTGTTCTTCCTTGCTATTTGATTATGAAACCATCACAAAACTCAATTAATCTGTACAACGAAATGAAAGCGGTCTATAACACCAGACTGCAAAGTGGGGTATTGGAGGCTGGACCGCGCCGAAAATTCAATTCTCCATTTAAAAGTCGGGAAATTCCGGCAGGAATAGTCGTTGTTACAGGCGGTTATTTTTCATCCAGCCGAGCTCCACGGCCACCAGCTCAGCTGGTACAGTAGTTTCTCGTGTATACGTTACGTATGTATCATACGGCCTACCGGTTAGTCTGCAAACATAGACTCCTATTTGACACTTGAACAAAATTTATTGTGTCTGAGTTAAGCCTGAACTAGCGTTACAATGGTTGCCTCAGCAGAAGCAGCTACAGAATTAGGGCCTATGTAATATTCAGTCTTCAGATAAAATAGTTCAGACCACATGTTATGCGTTATGACTGACAAATGTTTGTGTCTGCGTTAGCAAACTACGGCCTGCTGGCCGGCCGGATCTGATATAAAACGAACTTGGATCTCTTCTAAAGCTCATGCTATAGTCTAGCTCTACGCCGAGCGAGGACCGCACGTATTTTGCTACTCCATATATGTGATGCTCACGTCTCGATCTCCCTGAACACCGATATCGTCGTCGACTTCGTGTTAAAGCCCGAAGATTGGCTCTTCTTTCCGGACATTTACATTTTCTTCCACTGAGTAATATGTATTGTGACATTGTGTCATATGCAGGATTATCATTACTTTACATGTATAGGGGTATATGGTCCTGGTGTTTTTTCCTACCGGTACATGTTAAATTGTAGGATTATTAATTAAATGAACTGAAATGCACTAGGTACAATACACAAAATAGGGAGGAGCCAGAATTGTGTGTGTCTGCTGCTTGAGTTTATACCTGACTGGTATACATGTATCTCAGGCTTAGCCTACATATAATTAACAAACATTCATTTATATGAGGTTTGAATGTATCTCATTAAATACCAGGGAGCATGCAGGGCAGGTGTATGCAGGAACAAAGGTATGACGACACACAAATACACGAATGCACAGACAGTCTTGATATCCGACAATGAAGGGAGGTCTCATTTACCTCGGCTTAGCCTGACGTGACCATGTTGAAAAAAAAAAAATCTTGACTTTTTTTATATCACCAAACCCAATCAACAGTGAGAGATCCAATAAGGCAGGGGGCTCCCCTTTTGATTAAAATACATTATTCACAAAAGTGGATAGCTCATTTGCTTCCTTAATCCCTGCCCACCCTGTACCCATTGCAAAAATCCAGAATCTGTCATTGATCAATGAGATACTTCAGGATTATATGACGAAATAAAGAGCTGTTTGTCTGGTAATGATGTAATGTGTGAGAAATTGCCTTAAAACCAACTTTAATCATTAATAACGGCTTTAGCCCGATCAAAATCATTACAATCCCATAATTTTATGCATATATATATCCCTGTGTGTTATTTTCAATATGTTCGCTATGTAATTCTTTAATAAAGGACATGCTACTAGTCTCAAAAATCTTAAAGTTCCCCCCTTCACTATGATTTTTCAGAAGTACTAGATATTTCTTTCGTGATAATCTCCTACTCATTGATGATAATGATAATGATAATAATGATGGTAATGATAGTAATGATAAACATTTTTATTGCAACTTTTAACAGTCCATCCACATGAAGAAATCCCTATACATAAAAGAAACTGAACTACCTGTGCTTGTCTTTTATAGCCACCCATGACTTCTTACTTGCTAAAATAAAATACAAGTGATTCTCACACTGTGCCATTTTACTAGACACAATGAGTTTTATGTCTGCACTACTCCAGTTGTCTCTTTTGGGGGGCAGGAATTAACACAGGGTTCAATGGAGTCAGCTCTTTACGTATAAGGTCTGCAATGAGAAGACTATAAACCTCAACTGAGTATCAGATTCCACGGTGCAAGAAGCAATCAGCAGGTGGTAATCCCTTTATCAGTAGACAGTGTTGTGATTGACCACTGCCTGTCTCCCAATCAGGTCTTGGAAAAGTGGTGAACTGGTGAGGTGATCTTAAATGAGATGTTTTCCTAATGAAAAGAAACTGTTTGGAAGCAATTGGGATAGGGTGAATATGTAGTACATAAGAATTGTTGTGTACTGTGAGGTTTTGGAATAGGGTGAATATGTAGTACATAAGAATTGTTGTGTACTGTGAGGTTTTGGAATCATATCAAAACGATAAGAAATTGACTCAATCTTGATGAAAGTCACATGCACTGCACACAGAAATGAGTATATAGGACTACACACACACATGTAGCATGAATGTTTGGTCCAAACATTTCAGCTATTTCTTATATTTCAAATATGGGGGCATTTAAAGAGCTATTCTTTTCAGGGGACATTTCTTCTTTGATATTCTTCCAAACTGACATAAAAATAATCAGAAAACTCACAAATCATTTTTCACCTTTACCATAACTAAGACCTGGGGCCTGTAACATAAAGAGATACAATCAATCTTACGATCAATTGTAACTCTTCAGTACATGGTTTGCCATAGACTTACGATTGATAATCAATCGTAAGATTGATTTATCTCTTTATGTTACAGGCCCCTGGATTGATAACATAAAGCAGTGGACAGGAATGTCTTTGAGCAGCTAACTAGAACAGCTGAAGACAGAAAGTTTTGGAGAACCTGTGTCTCAAGATCCATCACATTGTCGACCCAATGGCCTTCAAGCTATGGGACATAGATAGATAGATAGATAGATAGATAGATAGATAGATAGATAGATAGATAGATAGATAGATAGATAGATAGATAGATAGATATACAGATAGATAGATAGATAGATAGATAGATAGATAGATAGATAGATAGATGGATGGATGGATGGATGGATAGATAGATAGATAGATAGATAGATAGATAGAAAGATAGATATATAGATAGATAGATAGATAGATAGATAGATAGATAGATAGATACATAGATAGATAGATAGATAGATAGATAGATAGATAGAAAGATAGATAGATAGATAGATAGATAGATAGATAGATAGATAGATAGATAGATAGATAGATAGATAGATAGATAGATAGATAGATAGATAGATAGATAGATAGATAGATAGATAGATAGATAGATAGATAGATAGATAGATAGATAGATAGATAGATAGATTACCGCAACTCAACCTTCTCTTTAACTTTACCTGAAATCCTTGCACCTCCAAATGGTTGCTGACCAACGACTGACCCGGTGCTCTTGTCATTGATGTAGAAGTTACCAGCTGAATCGCGTAGGATAGAGCACGTGTCCTCAATCACCTTGCTGAGAAAAGAAAGACATTTCACAGCAATATTACACAAGAGAATAGACCACTGGTCTTGGAAATGGTCAGGAAAAAGATTTAAGACAAAGATTGTTAATTAGCTGGAAAGGCCCAAGTCTAAAACTTAAGATCATAAATGACCTCAAATTCTCTTAGATATTTCTGTGCAAAAAAATCTTTCAAAAGTTCTACAATGTACATGTATATATTTATAAACCAAACTAGCCATTCATGTTAAAAAAATTTTTTAAATAATAATAGCTGGATTCACAAAGTGCTTCTTCCTTATGATAGAAAGCACTGAACAGTAATATAACCCCGGCTTTAGCTCAGCTAAAGCATGTAACAAGTTTCTTCCTATCGCGTACCCATTAACTTCACCTGGGTCGTAAGTGGCAAATGTAGATTACTGTCTTGCCAAAGGACGACAGTGCTGTGGCAGGGATTTGAACCCTGTAACATGTGGTCCATAATGTGGTGACCTTTCAACTGGACCATGACTTCTCTACTTGGTTGACACTACTTGTATGAAAAAAATTCAATCATATCAACAACAAAAAATCAAAGACTGACCTGTCTCCGGCAAAGAGGGCACCAGTGAGGGAATAATGCGACGTTGAGTCAATGAATTTCACAATGTCTTCATACTTGTCATCTGGATATACGTAGGCAGAGACAACAGGCCCAAAGATCTCCTCTCTCATGATACGATCAGCTGGATCGGAAGCCTCTATAAGTGTTGGCTCTACGTAGTAACCAACTCTACAAAGAATAAAAAACGAACATCATTTTGTTTCCTTAGTGCAGAAAGAGGGTATCATCAGCCAGCTATTTTGATTATTTTTTATATGTAAAGGTGAAGGAGCTTTACAGGACAATCAAAGCGATGTTATTACAGTCATCAAATTCAAACTAGATTTTTTTTTCAAGAAACTAAATGACCCTTTTCTATAGTGTTATTTGTGCATATCTCTCTGCATACACAATATTTTAAGGGGTAAAAGATAGAGCAAATTTAAGAATAAAGCTAATTTCAATTTTCTCTTCCTTTGTGAGAGATTTTTGAGACCTAATTACGGCTCTGAAAGTTATTATCTCTTGTTTTTTTTTATTTCTCTAGTCCGAGATTTTGGACAAATATTTTATACCATCATCAGCAAAGAATAATGGATCTGTCACTGACAAGTAGACCAGTTTTTAAATTTTTATAGGTCTACTTTTAAGGCTTACCTGTCATCACAATTCCCTCCAGCATGAATCTTAAGGTTAGGCGACTCTTTGGCATAATCCACATAGCTTTTTACTTTGTTGAAAGCCTACAAGAACAAGAAGTAAAACATTTTCCTAAAAAAAAACCGTTTCAAAGTGTAAACATTCACTTCCATAGAATTTCCAATCCCTTAAACAAAGACTTTTGTAATCTCTTGAAAATACATCATTCACATGCATTTAAAGTTCGCCAATTTCACGAGTGGTTCAGATTGCAAAAGTTTCATGCCACAAAATCATTTAATCATAATTGATAATAACACTGATTTTTTGCAAAGCATGAAAGTTTTTTGCTGTGAAAAAGGGCTGTCGTTTACAATACGCAAAAGTTTCATGTAGCGCGCGTTTCTTGCTTCACAGTAAAATCGTTGGAATTCTGAAATGTTAAAACATTAAGAAAGGTAAATATCCTCTGCTGATGAAATCCCTCCTGATAATTTTTTCCCAATCTTCAGAAGAGTCCCTGTTTGTTGTTACATCATTCAAACAAATATCAAAAGATGCAGGAACTTCAGTCTACTTTTAAAAACTTTTCCATATCTCCCAATTATGTTCAAATACCAATATCCAGTTCAGTTTGTGGTTGTGGTTTATGCTGGTAATTCAATGGTTGACTTTTTTCTGTCTACTACAAATTCAATCAGACTAGTTGTGGCTTACCGGCTGATTAATGACGGCTGAAAGGAATGAAGTAAAGTCCAGTGGCTACAGAACAAAAGTAAGTAAATAACATCATGAATATCAAAGAACAATACTCCAATAGAATTGATACAATCAATGAAATGGAAAATGTAGGCTCACAAAATAATTTTTTTCAATTTTTTTTTGTATTTCAAAGAACAAACATACACTACCTTTATTTCAAATACAAGCTAAACCTACAGGAACTGAAATAGTACTGTTAAAGTTCCTTGATCTAATAGAATAACTTGAGTCTCTCATGCCAGTGTATATTTGTAATAACAATTTCAAGGCACATTTTGCCAGTATAAAAAACCCACTTATGAAAATATAAATTGCTCTTGAAATTCACTTCAACCAGATTCAAGGTTACCTTTAAAGCTCTGCACAAAAAATTAATTAGATTGTTGTTACGTTCAACTTACTCATCTTATTTGACTATAGTTTATAAGTATACTTTGTCAGTCTCAGGCATGAAAAACACTGAAAAAATTTCATGAACCAAAGCAATGGAGCGAAGCGACCGAACGGGGAGAGGATGTGGGAGGGGGGTGTCCCCCCTCCCACGGTAGGGAGATTTTTCAAATTTTAGGGTTCAGAATTGTGTAATCTAGTGCATTCTGTGGTGAGGTATTCAACCTCATATTCAATGAGAATCTGGATTAGGATGATTTCATATAGCGTAAGTCATACCAAAACAGGCTCTGACACATTTATATTTATTTATTTATCAATACTTCCAAATGTGATTTAATGTGTATTATGTGCAGAGCACTTTCATCAGTTCATGAATAAAACTAAGCAGTGAGCTGAATAAACAACAAATAAGCCACTTCTCAAAATCCCAACTTACTTTTCTCAGTACAGAATGTCTTTAGATTTTGCCTCTCCTGTATCATTATCTCTTTCAACGATGTCTTTGCGCTTTATTTTGAGGCCACAGAATGCCATGATTTCTGCAATGTTTATGACTTGAAATTGTTTTGACTTCCTGCGTTAAACAACACGGCCGCACCGCGGTGGCCGTGCAGTGAGCGATCAAAATATACCATCGTCGATGATCACATACCTTACAAAATGCATGCCGTTTACTTTTTCCAAAAGCTGTGATAAAGTCAAACTCTACTCTTATCCGCACGATCTTGCTGTAAAACTGGAACTTTTCAAGGCTTATCCTTTTAAAAGTACAATCCAAATCGGCAAAAGACAGATCAATCGCTTGCTTGAGACATCGCAACTGCACTGGCAAACATACATTGTGCACTGCACATGGGTTGTGTGACTGTGTACATGTGATAACATGCATGTTTGTAGTATGAATAGCCTTCAGCCTTCATGCGAGTGCGCAATTACGGGAGGTATTTTGTGTAATCCTCGGCAGTTATTATGCGATCCCTTCGCATGTACGTACAGTATAACCATGGACACAAGTTGCTGTGTGAGTACATGCATGTAGTAAGCTAAGGGATCACCTCCGATTCCTTCTTCATTGCATGCCCATGTATACTGTGTATACACAAAGACGTATGCACGGAAAACCGTAATTTTTAATGGAAAAGTGTGAAATACGCGGAAAAAATCTAGGCTTGGAGGAAAAAGCGGAAATCTGCGGATACACGGAAAATTTTCATGCCTGCAGTCTAAACAAGCCATTTACAGCTAGATAAACAATACAGAAGGACTATTTCTCTTCAAATAGTTTCATCATAAAGCAGTTGTATGGCACATGGTCCAGTGACAACTGCTTCGCGATGATTAATAACACTAACAAAATTATTAAGTGCAACCCTGGACCTAACCTTCACCCTAAACCTAACCCTAAACCTAACCCTAAACCTAACCTAAAACCCAATTGTTACCCTAACTCCAACCCTACATCTTTGATGGAAAATAGCCAGGAGCAATTGTCGTCGGAGCATTCATGTACGACAAAGCACCCATAAAGCACTGCACCAGAATCAATTAGATTGTTGTTGCGTTCAACTTACTGATCCCAGCTTGATCTGTTTCTGTTTCTCAATCAGTCCCTCTTTGAATGCAGGCCACATGCTCTCAGGGATATAGAGTCTGGAGCAAGCTGAACACTTCTGACCTCCGAACTCGTAGGCAGAGCGAAGCGTGCCAATGATGGAAGACTCCAAATCAGCGGTGGGGTGGACCAAATGGAAATTTTTGCCACCGCACTCTGTGGAGAGAAGAAAAAACAATATCTAATCATAAAGCCCATAGCATATCAATAACAGCTTAGCAGGGGGGGGGGGGGGTTGAGGGGCCAGTGGTCATGCGATCCCCCTACATTTAAAAAAAAAATGAAAAAAGTGCCCCCAAAATACGATGTGATATTCAATTCCACATTATGACTGCATTGCTGATGGGAGATTCTAAAAATCATTAGTGATCTCAGCTTTCAAAAAAATTTTAAACATTTCTTTAATAGTCTTTTTCTGATATTTCAACAACTTTCACTATCTGTTTCTCTAATTTTTCTGCTTCCATCCAAGCCCACATTATATGTAGGGTTCATTCTCCTAACTGTAGGCAGGTTCAGTAATAAATCATGTCAGTAAATAAGCAAAAGCTCCTCTAACCACTAGCCCAACTATACACGTTGAAAAATAAAAGTCAGGGTGGATAAAAATCATCTTACCTCCAGTAATCTTGGGGAAGGTCTTGTAGATGTTAAGGTTGTCACCAACTTGCTGCCATAACCTCTTAAATGTTCTACAAAAAAAAGAAATAAATAGCGTTAAGTGTCTCTCAGGTGAAGGCAACAGCAGCAATTATTAGAGGAGAAGTTTACTATAACTATTTTGTCACATATTTACGAAGTTGCTCTCCAGATAGTGATGCACACTATCTAACTTTATGTTTGTGCATGCTAAATTGGAGGCAAGTACAGTGTATGTTATTATCAGTCTTTATCCATAACTAGTTTGATGTAACAAATGCAGGCACAAGGCATAGTTCCTTGTTTAATAAAGAGAAGATTGAGTTCTGGGAAAGGTGAAATATAATTTGTAAGCTTTCTCATTCTTTGTATGTCAGTTTGGAATAACATCACAGTAGAAATGTCCCCTGAAAAGGATTGCTCTTCAAATGCCCTCATATTTGAAATATGACGAGAAATAGCTGAAGTGTTCAGGCCGAATACATGTATTCATGCCACAGGAGTGTGCAGTCCCATACACCCATTTTGGGGTGCAGTGCATGTGCTTTTCAGCAAGATTGGGTTAATTACCCACGCCGATAAAATCGGCAGGGTTATGTAAAGGGTTCCGTATGTTTGATTGTTTGTTTGTTTGTTTTACAGATCATACGGATCGTTGATCGCACGCGCGCGCGCGTTTGCCAACATGCGCACAAACGTAACATCATTCAAACAAGGCGGGTTTTGGAAATCGAAAAGATTGAAGGAGAAACATCGACAAGACCTATTACCGGATCAAGCACATGGTTGCAGGTGAGTGAAATTTTTAATGTATAGACCTATTACCGGATCAAGCACACGGTTGCAGGTGAGTGAAATTTTTAATGTAATTTTAATTTAATTTTATGGCCATATAAATAAGGGGTCCCACCAGCATTACGATCTTGCTTGTGAGACGTCTTGCTTTGCATGGCGAAGGCCGTGCTTCGCACAGCGTCTGGTCGGGCTAGGGCCCGCCGCAAGGTTGCCACTGGTAGGGGAATTCCCCTACCGTACGTAGGGGAAAATGGACCTCCGGCGTAGGTAGGGGAAACCCACACTAGGGAGCATTACTATACCGCGTAACGTCAACACAAATCCCTGCGAGTAGTCGGACTTTCAAGCATCATTTTACAAAATTCACTTGAATTTACTAAAAATTTATACCTCAGATTTATATGGCCATAAAATTAAACTAGAAATTTAATTCGTCACTGAAGACGAATTAGGTGGTCTGTCTTGAACTGGTAAATTGTTTTGTAAGATATGATGATGATTGGGCAAGATAGTAATCATGATAGGGTCTACGACAATGATGAGATGGTTATATATATGTGAAATTGTCAGTGACAGTGAAATTGTCCATCCGAAATATGAAAGAGAAATGACATTTCTTTATGAACATACATGACCATACATGACCGTAAGTTGATTTTCAGAAAATGGCACCTGGATAAAGTTATAATGACATCATGACCTTGTGATTTTCACAGGATAATTGTCCTACCAAGCCTCAAGTATGTCCCAACTTTCATAAAGATTCAGGATTCCGTTTTCAAGTAATCAGCCCCGCAAAAAAAAGGGGGTGTTGGGTGGTTTTCGGTTAATTAGTATGAGATTTTCCGTTTTTTCGTCTGTCAGTGGGAGGAAAAAATATAAGAATTTGAAGAAATTTTGAATTGGAAGTAAAATGGACACGCATTTCCTTGAAGTGTCAGCCATTGGTTTCGTTGTAGAAGGCAGGATGGACGAGAAATCAAGGAAAAGATGGACAAGAAAACGACGTCTACACTTAAAAAAAAAAAAAAAAAAAAAAAAACGAATTGAGGTATGAATGTGAATTTTTGTGTGCATGATATTTGGTGCAGATGTGATGACTATGGAAAGATTGAGAAAGATTTACCTCCTCGTTTGGGAGTTATCGGGGGTGGCATTTTTCATATTTGCGGGGGCACTGACGCGCGAACGTGGGCGCACGTGCGCGTCTAAGTCTCTGAATTTGACCTGATTGATATTAGCTTCCCTCATGCCTAATATGAATGAGAAATGACTTTCCCTGATGAAGATATAACCATGAGTTGATTTTCACAAAGTGGCGCCTGTATGACCTCACGATGACCTGATGAGCTTGAAAAGTTTCCGGGAACTTGATCTCATAGGGGCTGATGACTGACGAAAATTTGAAGATATTGGACTAAGCCGATTTTGAGATATCATGGTCACAAAAAGTGGGCGGCAAAAGGAAAGCTCGTTTTGACAAAACTAAAATTAACCAACTAGAAATTTAATTCGTCACTGAAGACTAATTAGGTGGTCTGTCTTGAACGGGTAAATTGTTTTGTAAGATATGATGATTGGGCAAGATAGTAATCATGATAGGGTCGACGACAATGATAAGATGGTCATATATATGTGATGACAGTGAAATTGACCATCCGAAATATGAAAGAGAAATGACATTTCGTTATGAACATACATGACAATACATGACCATAAGTTGATTTTCAGAAAATGGCACCTGGATAAAGTTATAATGACATCATGACCTTGTGATTTTCACAGCATAATTGTCCTACCAAGCCTCATGTCTGTGCCAACTTTCATGAAGATTCAATATTCCGTTTTTAAGTAATCAGCCCCGCAAAAAAGGGGGGGGTGTTGGGTGGTTTTCGGTAAATTAGTATGAGATTTTCCGTTTTTTCATCTGTCAATGGGAGGAAAAAAAAAGAGAATTTGAAGAAATTTTAAATTGGAAGTAAAATGGACAGGCAATTCCTTGAAGTTTCAGCCATTAGTTTCGTTTTAGAAGGCAGGATGGACGAGAAATTAAGGAAAAGATGGACAAGAAAACGACGTCTACACTTATAAAAAAAAAAAAAAAAAAAAAAACGAATTGAGGTATGAATGTGAATTTTTGTGTGCCTGATATTTGGTGCAGATGTGATGACTATGGGAAGATTGAGAAAAATTTACCTCCTCGTTTGGGAGTTATCGGGGGTGGCATTTTTCACTGTTTCGGGCGCACTGACGCGCGGACGCGTACATCCGCGCGCGTCTAATTTTCTGAAATTGACCGGATTGATTTTAGCTTTAATCATGCCAAATATGATCGCGAAATGACTTTCCGTTAGGAAGATATGACCATGAGTTGATTTTCACAAAGTGGTGCCTGCATGACGTCACGATGACCTGATGAGCTTGAAAAAGATGCCCGAGCTTGATCTTATAGGGGCTGATGACTGACGAAAATTTGAAGAAATTGGACTGAGCCGATTTTGAGATTTCATGGTAACAAAAAGTGGGCGGAAAAAGGAATGCTCGTTTTGACAAAAGTAAAATTAACCTACTAGAAATTTAATTCGTCACTGAAGACGAATTAGGTGGTCTGTCTGTCCCTGTGGCAAATTGCTTTGTCAGATGTAATAATATTTCTGCAATATAATCATAATGTTGACGACAATGATGATAAGATGGTCATCTAAGTGATGACAATGACGATAATGATATACATGTACTGATAATGATGATCATAATGACAACAATATTGATGACAACCACGATAACCTAAGTGGCATAGCGCCCCTTCAGGTTCAATTTTATGGGCGATTTTTTGAAATGGAAAAATGAATTTGGGAGGATTTGAATCATTTCTAAATTTTGCGCAAGCACGGATGCGCGGACTTACGCGTACGCGCGCGTTTAACGAAATGACCTTGACTGGAATGACAGTGACCTTAACCATGCCAAATATGAAAGAGAAATGACATTTCGTTATGAAGATATGACCATAAGTTGATTTTCACAAAATGGTGCCTGGATGACGTTACAATAACCTGATGACCTTGAAAAAGATGTGGGAACTTGACCTTATTAGGACTGATGACTGACGAAAATTTGAAGATAATTTACTCAGCCGATTTTGAGAAATCGTGATAACGAACTGGACGATTTGATATTGCAGGACATGTGGGAGATCATCCACTTAGCTTTATACACGATAGGGAATCAGATTGTACAGAAAGTACTGCACACTACTTTCCAATAGACATAACACGCAAAATTAGGCAGTTTATTACATTGTTTGTGATGGTATATGTTATAATAGTCGAAGAAGATGGTAAAATGAAAGGCAAAAAAAAAAAAAAAAAAAAAAAAAAATGGACCCACCGGGAATCGAACCTGGGTCGCCGGAATGGAAGGCAAGTGCTTTACCAATGGACCAAAATATTTCCAATAGAGATAACACGTAAACGAAATACGGGATTCTAAAATCACATTTTGTAGTGAAAAAATTGGCATGATCCCGACATCTGATCAAAAATTCGAGGGCACACTTGTGAAAGCTTATAGTCTCAGCTATAACATATTAAAATTTGGAAGAAAATCGAGCAGAAATTACAAAGATACTGCTCAAAGAAGACGGGAATGTAGAATCTAGATTTGAGAAAAAGTCATCTCCCATAGAGAATACACGCAAAATGTGAAAAATTGACATGCCTCCTTTAATCGCAAAAATACGCTATGATCCCTTTGTCAAAATGAAAAATCGTGGTGACTGATCTTTTAGAGAATTGTCTCAGCTACAACATATCAAAATTTGGAAGAAAATCAACAACCTATTTACAAAAATTATGACGTCATTTTTTCAAAATCGAATTTTTGAGTTCATATGCATATGTGACGACGTTCCGATCGATTGACCCCCAAATTTTTTTCATGAATTACAATCTACAACTCATAGGCTTTCAGAAAATGTAAAAAAAATGGGGGGTCCCCAGCCTTTCTGACGAGCTATGGCGGATTCTAGATAGGCATGTTTTTACCACTTTTTACATTATATTGCCCATTGACGCGCGCACGAATTTGAAAGTTTGACGCGCGTGTGTGGCATTATGGAATGTCGAGAATGACTGTAAATAGTTGGAAATTGTCAAGAATAGTGTCAGGAATACAAACCATGCAAAAAAACGGAGTTTTTACGTTCTGTACGCGCTGCGCACGCGCATAACGCGCGCGCGGACGCGCACGGACGGAAAATTTTGAAATGCTTAAAATGTCCTGAACGGTACTCTAATTTGATTAAAAAGTAATTTTGAGCATTTCTAAATTTTAACGCGCGCGTACGTGCGCGTCATGATGCGCGTGCGGATTTTGTTGACATTTTATGTTGACCCATGACCTGAAGTTAATGTGTGTCAAATATGGTTTATTTTTGATGACTCGTTATGAAGATATGATCGATAATGTGATTTCATAAAATGGCGCCTGGATGACGTCACGATGACCTGATGACCTTGAAAAAGATAGGGGCACTTCACCTAGATAGGCCTGATGACTGACGAAAATTTGAAGAAAATTGATCCAGTTGATTTTGAGAAGTCCCGGTCACAAGAAATGGGGAGAAAAATAAAAATAAAGAATAAATAATAATAAAGAAAATTCGTACAAAATTAAGAGGTGATCTGTCGATACCGACAGACCACCTAATTAAAATTACATTAAAAATTTCACTCACCTGCAACCGTGTGCTTGATCCGGTAATAGGTCTATACATTAAAAATTTCACTCACCTGCAACCATGTGCTTGATCCGGTAGTAGGTCTATACATTAAAAATTTCACTCACCTGCAACCATGTGCTTGATCCGGTAATAGGTCTATACATTAAAAATTTCACTCACCTGCAACCATGTGCTTGATCCGGTAATAGGTCTAGTCGATGTTTCTCCTTCAAGGCGTGGGTCTGCCGCCTTTGACGGCCCCTCTAGTTTCTTATTAGTTTGATAAAAATTTGAAAACCTCAGATTGTTTACCAATTCTTTTGTAGACATGATCATCCTTTCTCAAATTGATTTGAGACAATTTCTTTCACAATGTAATATCGTGACCAGAACTCAACTTTATCTTTAAACCTGAAATGCAGTAAGTGGGCTTTTATGAATACAGGCCAATAAGTCCAATGTTTCAGTAATTATCAACTCACCCAGTACTGCCAGTGAAAGCGATGCAAGCAAGGTCAGGACTGCTGGTAACCGTATCTCCGAACACTGGTCCATCAGCGGGAACAAAGTTGATAACACCGTCTGGTATTCCTGCTTCTCTTAGGATATTGAAGACGACATAGGATGAGTAAACAGCATTTGGACTTGGTTTCCATAACACAGCATTACCCTAGGATCCAAAAATTAAGACTTGAATGTACAGTGAAACCTGCACATAAGAGACCGCTCAAGGGAGATAAGATTCCTTTCGAGAAAATCTACCACATTTTGTGGTTTGGCTCAATAACTTTTGATTCAGAGCTCTAAAAATATATATACGAGATGCATGAGTAGAAATAGCAAAACTTTCTGCACACACTGTGTCTATTTTTGTTTCATGACCATGTCGCGTATGATGCCAGGAATTTTAAAAAGGAGAAATAAGGTTCAAAATCACTGTTTTTTATCCAAATTGACAATTTTTTCAACTTTTCGACAAAGTACCCAATCATGTACAATGTTTTGAAAGATATATCTTATTAGAACCATGTAGCACTAAAAGAAATATATCATTGTTGCCAATTTGCAGAACAAAATGTGATCAATTTAGCCCTTAAATAATTCTCGTCACAAAAGGGAGACAGGTGGTCTTTGCGTACATGTTTCCATGAGAAACATTTCAAGGGAAGCAAAGGAAGTGGTCTCTACTTACAAGTGGATCTTCCAATAGTGGTGATCACTAGAAAGTTTGTTTGACTGTATTGTCTTTCATTTTGCTTCATATCAGTCTCTGAAATCTTGGAATGAGGTTTGAAACAAATAGTTTTGAATGATAGATGAAAATAAGATCTGGGGGGTGTTTCATAAAGCTGTTCGTAAAGTTACGCATGACTTTACGAACGACTCAAATATGAAGTGCCAGATAGGATGCCCAAAGTTTTTCTTGATGTTTTAACAAAGTGTGACTGTATTTCCAATAACCTCAATTAAAATTATGGCCAAAAATATACTTTGTATTAAAAATGTTTGTTATAATAAGAATGTTAATCTACATCTGCACAATTCAACTTTAGTTGATGCAGTTATAAATGATTGAGCATCCCATTTGGCTTGTCATATTTAAGTCATTCGTAAAGTCATGCGTAACTTTACGAACAGCTTTATGAAACACCTCCCTGGGAAAGCAAAAAAAATCTACTCTCCTGGTTTTTTTTTTTTAACGATGCTTCTATTTTCATGTCAGGAACATAAAGGTACCTATCACCAACTGTAATAAACATCTGGGAAACACAGAATGACCTTGTGACTTTGACCACAAAAAGAAACCTATCGGTAAAGAAATATTTTCTGTGCATATTTCAGTTTCCATACTTATCTGCTATAATGAAAATGTCATCAGATGTAAACAGGCACTGCAAGTCTAAACACTGATAGTGCACACTTCAAATTATAAAGAAATTTTTGCTCTTTCTACTCATGCATCTGGTATATTTTTTAGAGCTCTGAATCAAAAGTTATTGAGTCAAACCACAAAATGCGGTCAATTGTCTAGATAGGGTTAACTCAAAGTAAAGTAGTAAAGATATGTGCACAGGTGTACTACATGTAACTCACCATCATGGCTGGGGTTCCAGCTAAGTTGCCTCCGATCGCTGTGAAGTTGAAAGGCGCAATGGCAGCAACAAAGCCTTCCAGACCTCGGCAATGGACGGTATTTGTGGACTCGGATGTGCTGATGGGTTGTGCATTTTCCAACCAGTTGAGGGCGTACATTCCATGGAATCGATAGAAGTCTGCCAGCTCACAGACGATGTCGATTTCGGCTTGGAGGACGGTTTTAGCCTGTTTAGCAGTAAAGTGTGAAGAAGAAAATTTTGACGAAGGATCTCTCTATTTTATTGTGCCTATTAAAGTTAGAATAAAGAATATTCATAATCATTTTAATACATGTATGATATAGTTGAATCAAAACTTCATAGGAATTTGGCTTCAGAAAAGCATATCAGTGAAAATTTGAAAATGAAGGTGTTGTAAGTGATGTCAATCATGTCATGCATAAGCCAATTTGACAGTCCTATGTAGCCAATAGTGAACCTAGAAAACTTCTTTCCAATTAAGTTTTTGTTTCAATTTGTGATCCCATTTGTTCTCCAAACAAGTTCAGCTTTGTTGCCAAAAAATGAAGTTTGGGCAATTCACATAATTTGCACATTAATGACCAATGTGTTGTTTGTCTTTAATGCAATGCAACCTGTGATACAATGAACGAAGGTTATGTCAGGGAATTGTATTGTATCACAGGTTTCACTGTACGCGATAAACAAAACTGCCACGGTTGAGTGCAGCGCAAACACTGTGTGTAACTTTTCTTGAGCTTTTCAACATGCCTAGATGCATTATGTGGCCATTTGGATTCATGGAAATTATGAAAATGCCCAAAGTAACCTTCTTTGGCATCTAGGCTGAAATTGTTTGGAGACCATCCACAAAAAAACTTTTATATATTGGAAAGAAATTTTCTATATTAATAAAATATCAAGTCAACTACATGGAGAACAGTCCCATTTGAATTATTCAAATTATTCCCCCTTTTTCGTTGTGACAGAACTGAAAATTTGTCACAATACAGTGAAAACTCACTATAACGAGGACCTTGGGACCATGAAAATTACCTTGTTATATCAGGAAACTCTTTATATCAGGGTAAATAAGCAAAAGAACATAAAGACCTGGGACCAGCAAAATTACCTTGTTATATCACGAATCTTGTTATATCGGAGCTCTTTATAAGCAAGTTTCCACTGTACATTATTCTTCCCAAAATGTGTAGAACAATTTTGAATTACCTGTCCCATCATGCAGCTGGCAGCAAGCTCTGCCCTGTATTTACCACATACAAGATCTGCAGCCTTCAACAGAATATCAACCCTCTCTTGCAGCGGCCTCTTGTCCCAATCCTCTCTGGCCTCGAGCGCCGTTTTGATGGCTGTCTCAATCACCATCTGAAAATTACAATATGTACATGTATTTACATTGTTAGTGTGGACATATCCATTCCAGGGGATGCTCAGGGCACCAACAGAGTAGTCTGCAGGTACAAACCCTTAGTCAGTCAAAACACGTAACAAAGGGTCTGAACTGAGACTACCCTGTACTATAGCTGCTCCTGATCTATATTGGCACGACCAGTAAGAACCTCGGTTAGGCTTGTCTCAAGACACAATGATTTTCTAATAAAGTGTCAAATTAGGGTTTGTGCCTGCAGACTACAAACATAGTATTGCTCTGGCTTTAGCCAAGCTGCCCAAAGGCACTAAAAGCATTTCAATGAATTTGTATCACGGCAAAGCTTTTACAGCTTACCAACTAAAACACACAATTTTGGGCTGGCAAGGGCACAGTAATACATAACGCTAACAATAAATCATCCCCAAATTGCTCCACTGTTGCTTGAGTGGAAAATGCACCGGGAAGCGGGTGATCCCTGTATTAAGCCAATGGGAATTAGAGAATTCAGTAGTCAACGGGTTAAAAGTCTCACCTCACCCATTTATGATAGTGAGCCTCGCTCAACAATTTTATTATCTTGTTGGGATCACTCTCTGAGAGATTTTCTTAGGACTAATATTTATGAGCCAATAAGCCTGATCATAATTAGTACATGGTACAAAATGACCCAGAAATTACCCCCTTGTTTAACTTGTAAAATCACACTGGTGCGGGCATCGTGGTACATACAAAAAGACAGCGTATGAGGGTCAATTGTACTAAGTACTAATGACCTTAAACTGGCCTATTGTTCCACTACTGTGATGTGACGTCAGTTCAAAAGAAGCCATATATGGGCACTGTCATTGTATTTGATGGACAGAACAAAGAATTTTATAGTTGTTAAAATTGATCAGGTGGGACCACTTTTAACATTATCATTATCATTCTATATTCAGATCTGACCAGCCCTTAACCCTTTCAAGACAATTGACCACATTTTGTGATTTGGGTCAATAACTTTTAAATTCCGAGCTCTTAAAAATAAACCAGATGCCTGAGTAGAAAAAGCAAAAATTTCTGGACACACTGTGTCCATTTTTGTGGCATGACCATATTGTGTTTGATTCCAGGAATTTTTAAAAAGAGAATAAGCTTTAAAATCCTTAAATTGGCAACACATTGAGAGATTCAAAATCATTGTTTTTTCATCAAAATTGGCCATTTTTTTCAACTTTTCGACAAAGTTTCTAATGCATGTATATTGCATTCAAAGACATTACATTTTATCAAAACCATGTAGCACTAAAAGAAAAAATATTGTTGTTGCCAATTTGAAGAACAAAATGTGATCAATTCAGCCTTTGAATAATTCCTGGCATGAAAGGGTTAAAAGCCTTCAACAGATTATATGATTTTAACTTTACAATTGAAGATGCCATACCAGAGGTCCAGAGTTACATGGACTTCATCGTATTGTTTCCCAACCTTTACTGTACGCTCCAAAAGAGAATGAATCAATTTCATTCACTTTTCTTTCATAAACCTAGCCATACAATTTCATACAACTCCATTATCATTTGTAACCAGCCAGACCAGATGCTTAAGCCCTCAAGCACTTAGTCATCATTTGGCAGGACACAACATGTAGTGTGTATGTGTAGAAGTCACATGATATTATCACATCAGCCTGATGGGTAACAGTATACATGTCTTGGAATGCTACATGTATATCAAGTCACACAGTCTTCCATTCGTAGACCCAGTCTGTACTAGTGGAGAGTGACTTGGCTCTAGAAATCTCCAAGAGAGCTCTGGAAAACTTTAACTAGAATATCACTGAAGGTGATTAATACCCCCGCCCCACTGTGTGTGCCAAATTTCCTGAGCATTGCTCGAAAAATGAGGAAGTGGTCTGATGTGCAATATTTTCCCGTTTTATTGCCATATGTCGTTACCATGGTAATGCAGTTTGCCACACACGGAAACATTATGTCTTGCACATCTTTACCAAAAGACCTATGTGTGTGCCAAACTTCAAGAGCATTGCTCGAAAAATGAGGAAGTAGTTCGATGCGCAAGATTTCAATCGGATTTATTGCCATGATATGCCGTTACCATGGCAACGGAGTTTCCGACATATTCAAAAAATATGTCTTGCACATCTCCATCCCAAGACTAAAGTGTGTGCCAAATTTTATGAGCATTGCTCGAAAAATGAGGAAGTAGTTCGATGCGCAAGATTTCAACCTGATTTATTGCCATAATATGCTGTCACCATTGCAACGGAGTTTCTGATACATTCAAAAAATATGTCTTGCACATCTCCATCCCAAGACCAATGTGTGCCAAATTTCATGAGCATTGCTCGAAAAATGGGGAAGTAGTTCGATGCGCAAGATTTACAACGGACCGACCGCCCAACCACACGCTGATTCCTATATACCCCCTTCAAACTTTGTTTGGCGGGGGTATAAAAAGGGGCTCTAGTACTGTTGAGTTCAGTGAATATTATAGTCAAAGCACGTCTCACTGTTTATTTGCAGAGTAACTCACATTTCCTGTACTATAAATGTAGGTAATGACCCCAGGGGGTCACTCAACCCCAAAAGTGGTAGGTATGTGCCGCTGGCAAGACAAAAAAAGGGGGCTTTGGAACGAGCGTATCATGACAAGGATGGTCTTCGGAACTACTAACATTTTGGAAAAAGAGAGGTCTCTGGAACTGGATTGCAATATAAATATGATGCTACAGAACTGGTCCCCACAAGCTCCCATTAGCTACAATGTAAATACGCTGTGTGTCACTGCAAGTCTATGGTGTGTGTTTAAGAGGGGTTAATTCGCATGCATGCACTCAGCATGAATAAAAACTGACTTCCCTGGGGTGAACTGGAACCGGATTGGCAGCAATGGGGAAAGCCTGGAGGAATCAAGCACCTTGAATGAAACTCGTTTTCAATTTTTCACCAAAAGAACGACGGAATGAAGAAAAAAAAGCGTTGCTTTGGAAGGTTTTCTCTCTTCTTTTTATCAACAAGAAACATATGGTATGCTTTGGAACGGAAAGTTGAGTGTAAAAATGGGGGTCTACTCTGCGGCACATACCCACCACACACTATATAGTGAGTGCCCCCCCCCCCCCCCCCCCCCCGGAGTAATGACATAGGCATATGAAAGACAAATGTGCTCAATGAAATATGGTGTGCTGTAGATTCCATATCTAAGAAGTACATGTACCATTACTCAAAATGAGCTTTCAAGATAATAAACTTTAATTACAGTGATAAGGGAGAGAAGACTTACCTTGTCTGCATAGTGGACTTTGGCAAGGACATGCTGATGATCAAAAGGCTGTACAAAAAAAAAGACAACATACAAAATAGTATGGATGATGAGATACAAGGAGGGAAATAGTATAGTTGGCTTAGTATATAATGGATTTCTTAGGAGAATGCGTTAAATGATTTGTTTGCAAACAATTTCTCCTTGATACTAGACAGAGAACTAGAGGATTAAGAATTCCTCTAACACAGGATAACCAACAACAAATATCACAATTATTTTCTTTGATTGATCCAGTGACTGTTCGGTCTATATATACTTCCTGACCTATTTCTTGGAACCTTTAATCAGTGATGTGTGATTTAAGGCAACATTCATTATCATTATTATTATTACTTAAAATTTTAATTTAAAAAATCTCTGAAAGTGCACTAATTTATTCTACACGTACATTCAAGGAACATCCCGAGTACAATATGGCATATGATCAGGGTGGTCCACAAAGGGGTTTTTACCCTTTCGAGACAATTGACCACATTTTGTTGTTTGGCTCAATAACTTTTGATTCACAGCTCTAAAAAAAATATGCCAGATGCATGAGTAGAAAGAGAAAAAATTTCTGCACACACTGTGTCCATTTTTGTTGCATGACCATAATGCGTTTGATGCCAGAAATTTCTAAAAGGAGAATAAGCTTTCAAATTCTTAAACTGGCAACACATTGAGAGGATCAAAGTCATTGTTTTTATATTAAAATTGGCAATTTTGTCAACTTTCTGACAAAGATTGTAACCATGTATATTGTTTTCAAAGACATTACATTTTATTAGAACCGTGTAGCACTAAAATAAAAATATTGTTGTTGCCAATTTGACGAACAAAATGTGATCAATTTAGCCCTTAAACAATTCCTGTCATGAAAGGGTTAACATGTTACTGCAACAGGTTTAAATTTTGAAACTACAGGTTTGAAAATCAGCAACGGGTTAAGATTTCTTAAATAATCATTTTCACACCAAATTATTTATGAATTATTACTCATAAAAAAAATTTTCTAAATGTTTCAAAATATGTCTGATATTGCACCTGAAAGCCTCAGAGCACCACAGAACTTCAAGGGCCTTCAAGCAGGCTCTGGACCCCGGCAGCAAGGGACATTGCACTTTGCATACATCTGTTTATATTTCTTCCCATTTTACATGTTTGGATTTTTGTTTGTGGACCACCCTGATATGATCATAACACCATTCATGGTGGATATGAGCGCTATATAAATATCCAATATTATTATTATTATTATTATTATTATAAATTGAGACTTACCGCTACCTCCACCTCCGTGTTTCCTGTGAAGATCTCTTTTCCTCCAATCACACAGGGGATGTCTTCTTGGGTACCCCATCTCCTCTTCAGGGACTAAAAAGGAAAAACATTCCACTAAATTTAGACTACTGTAAAACCAGAAAATTTCGCATGCGTGAAACTTTCGAGAATTTCGCGAGTGGTGGGGATTCTCGAAAGTTCATGCCACGAAATAATAAAATCACAATTGAAACAACATAAAATTATTGCAATTCGCGAAAGTGTTTTGCTGCATAATTGCCTGTCATTAACAATTCCTGAAAGTTTTATGTCGGGAAAGTTTCTGATTTTACAGTATCAACCTTTCATGAACAGAGGCAGGTTACTTGTAAAGATTGATTTCTTTTCATTTTGCTATACTCTTGTATCAACTTTTTTTAAACCATACCAAAAATATATCGGTAATGCTTTCACTGTTGTTTTTACAAAGGCTATTTCTGCTTTGGCAAGAATAATTATTTTGTAATGAAATCATGCTAGACTATAAGCCCTTCAGTTTGTGAACAGGTATAACGTATTTGGTGGGAAGTAATATTATCATTCATGATTGATCTTTCATAATTTATTCCAGTGCATTTTTCTTGAGAAATAGCTTTTTCTAGTTGCAGAAGGGTAGGCAGCCCACATAGATATATGTATTTGAAATGCCCTTATCTACATCTACACAAAGCCTAATTCCATTAGTTTCTTTCTTTGTCTATGAGCAGCTTGTAGCAATTCATATAATATTTTTAAAAATTACTTAACACATGTAAATGTCATCACAGGGCAGGAAAAAGTCATCCTTCTCTACAATGCTGAAATGATACACTATTTTTGTTTAAATTTTTTAGGTGAGGACATTTTGCCAACTGACATAAATCATTGGTTCAACCAGAAATCCAATACAATGTGTTAGTTATCAGTAACTTGTTGAACTTTAGATCAACATTTCCAGGTCAAGCTCCTAATGTACTTTACATACATTCAAACCCTCAAACAGGATATTCAGAGATATCATTTCCTTTGCCTGATATGACAGACCCATTTCAGATCAGCTCACAAAATAATCAAACTCCAGTGCGTGTAATGTTCATGCTCCCTCTAAAATAAACCAGTGTACAATATACACAGGTTGTACAGTGCATTGGTAGTCATCTAAATCTCTCGTCAGTAGTGTGAAATTGTACAATGTTGTTTACCATTTTTCTCTTAACATCTTTTTCATTCATATGCAGGTCCTGCAGCTGATCTTTATTCTGGGGGTCATTCTTTTCTTGAGAAACCTCTCCCACGAAAGGTTCCTAATATTTAAAGACTATTGTCCCTGAAGTGATGAGTCAAAATAAGAGCAATATGTTTATCCTGCACAACACTTTGATCAGTGACCCTTAATTGGAAAGGAACTGATTAACAAAACATTTACATGTTTCTAATTCATAGTGAAGGTACCACTAACCAGAACAGGCCTGGTGGTATATTAGTTGCTGCTCAGAAAGCAGTACCGGTAGATATTGCAGGTTTAAATCTGTCCTGGTTCGACATTTTTCTGATCATGTATCTTATCTCTAATAAGCCTACTTGCAATACCATAGACGATACTTTCTCTCAACTTTCATGCTTGTCCCATAATTTGAAACATATAGCAAATCAGGATAATTTCAGATCTGCAATGGCAGTTTGAGGGTTCTACAACACAAACTCCAGCGACAATTGCCCAGCAGTCAATATCCTACATTATATACCTCATCTTTTGAATCCTCCAATCTGATTGGTTAAAAGAGGGACTGTATTTTAACCATGAACTGCCCAAATGAACTATGCCGTGGGCATAGTGCCCAATAGTTCACTATGCCCACGGGCATAGTCAATTTCCCCTCTTTTCCCATTGGTTAACGTGTGCGCATAGATCTACTTGCACATACATGTACATGTACAGTGATTCAAGGACGCAACAGTTGTGCATGAAGTTAACAACTGATACACACCAGTGAAAATTACGCGCTGATCTTAGATTGGTCATTTCCCTGCAAATAAATACATTTTGACGGTCATGGTGTCTTTAAAAAATCTCTTTCTGAGAATCCAAACGCTGGATGCGGTATATAAAACAAATACTGACTGCTTATTTTTCGTGTCACGGTTTAAACTATAACTCCTCGGTGATCTTGAGGCAGCACTATGCCCCTCGACCTCGCCTCGGGCACAGTACAACTTCCAGATCACCTTGGGCTATAGTTTGAACCATGTCCTTCAAAGCAGTCAATATTTGTATATTAACTGAATTCATAACTTTATTCCTGGACCAAACATAATGTACTAAGCCACAACCCTGATTTTAACCCTAACCTCAAATAAATTGCAGCCCTAACACTACATCTCTGACAAAATAAAGGAGAGAGCAATTTTCACCATGAGGAGAGATGTCGGATCACCAGCAGAACTCTTTTTCTGACCTCTTTAAACAAAAATCCTTTCTCATCCATATAATTCAAAGAGAAATAGCAAATCAGCATCAAGGTTTGGAAAGGCATAACCCCTATACTCACTTCTTCCACAGCTTTCCTCTCAGGGCTACCTGGTGCATAGTCTAGTATTGGTTCATTCACTGCTGTAAAGCTGGCTGGGGCTACAGGCTGTGACAGTCTTGCCTTGCTCCTGAAGACAGGAAAATGGAAAGCAAAGACACTTCCTAATAAGTATATGGTAAAAATTGGTGGATATGCTACTTGTTTAACCCTCAGGACAGGAATTATTTAAAGGCTTAATTGATCACATTTTCTTCTTCAAATTGGCAACAATAATATTTTTCTTTTAGTGCTACATGGTTCTAGTAAGGTGTAATGTCTGAAAACAATATACATTTTTACAGATTTTGTCGAAAAGTTGCAAAAATGGCCAATTTTGATGAAAAAACAATGATTCTGAAATCTCAATGTGTTGCCAATTTAAGGATTTTAAATCTTATTCTCATTTTTAAAATTCCTGGCATCAAACGCAGCATGGTCATGCAACAAAAATGGACATAGTTTGTGCAGAAATTTTTGCTCTTTCTACTCATGCATCCAGTATGTTTTTTAGGGCCCTGTATCAAAAGTTATTGAGCCAAACCACAAAATGTGGTCAATTGTCGCGAAAGGGTTAACAACTAAAATCACACTAGTGTGCACATCATGTTGTGCACTTTTTGACAGCATATAAAGGTCATCTGTACTCTGTACAAATGACCCTTATCTACATGTATGCATATATGCCTGTTGTAATTACAAGCTGGCTTATTTGCAAAATTATGTTCATTTTGACAGCAAAATGACGAAAAATTATTGTGATTAGACTAAAATGGAACTTAAATGTACCACAAAGGTACTTCTGGAAGTTTGTTTTCTGTAGGTTTGTCATTCGAAATGTTCATAATTCCAAACACACAATTCCTATAATAGGAGGTTCATAACATGAAGATAGGATTTGTTTTTCTGACCATTTGGTGCATAATAAAAAGGTTCATCAATCAAAAAATTCTACTAAATTGAAAAAGAGTTCTAATCAAAAGGTTTATATTAATAGTCTTTATAGTAATACTTTTGTATATTCACCATGCCCCGTTTACATCACCATATTTCAGCTAACTTTATAAGAAAGCAAGTGCCCTGACTTGATACATCTACATATAATTAATACTGCTATTAGCGCTGTGGCAGGGAGGCCCATATTACACATTCATAGCGGCAAATGCCAAATACTACTGTATTTTCTATCGCATGTCCTAAACGTATAGGGAGAAAAATAAGATAAATATTTCATATACTTCCTTTCAAATTCAGCTCTTCAAAATCTCACTCTTACCTTAAATCGCCGTTAGGAAGAACTTCTGATATTTCCAGCAAAACCCAAAGTCAAAATCATGTCCAAAACTGAAGAAATCCCAACCAATTTTTTTGCCATCGTATGTTGTTTTCATTCCGCCGATGTTTTACACTAAACTCGGCTAATAAAATTTTGTCCACTCAGAAACTTGGTATCGCACGCACATCGATCTCTACGATCGCGCACACAGAAAATTAGGACTTGTACATGTGCACGATAGGAACCAAATTTTTAACGACTGAATTTTCTTGGGGGAGATGTCAGAGCTCGCTGCAATCAGGAAATGTACACAATGACTTACGATACCACGTTTCGCCAGAACTGACAATAAATTACGGATTTCATTTTTGGATATCAGTCGAGGCGCAAGGCCAATTTGGGAGACTCTCTCCCACTTTGGAGACAGTCTCTGATATTGGAGACTTTGCTAATAAAAGGACAATAGTAACAACACCAACAACATGGCACCTTTTCTCTGCAAAATTTTTTCCCCTCAGAAATCAGAAGCCCATTTGTTTTGCGTGTGGATGATAACAAAAAATGTTATGAAAACAAAAGTAGACGTGGATTTTTAAAGTAGACGGTCAAAAGGGCACTTTTTCATGAGGAATCTGCTTATCACATTTTCATTTTGAGCAAAGTTAATCCCTTTACCGCAAATGTAAACAAAGAAAATTGGTCTCCTCAATTGGAGACTATCTCCCAAATAGGTCTTCAAAAATGTTGACATAAGTCTCTGATAACAGAGATGGTCTCCCAAATAGGAAACAGTCTCCAATATCGGCCGTGTACCTCTACTGGATAAACAGGTGCAAGTAAAAAACAGATCTCAGCCGTCAGCGGTTTTTTTTTAACATGGCACCCCGCTGAGTGGTTCCGATGCGGCATGCTAAATTTAACTGTGCTAATATCCCGCACACGTATACTGCTGTATACACGTGTGACGGTACAAGATATTAGCACAATTAAATTTAGCATGCTGCGTCAGAACCGCTCAGCGTTGCACTGCCTCATACTCCGTTCATCTACAGCGCACATTCCATGCCAATCCTGTCGTTGTTATGCTAATCACACAGTAAAAGCTACACGTGAATAGTAAAATTTAGTAATAGTAAGTAAATCCACATCGATGTCGCCATACATTGTATTTTTTTCAGATTGCTCATGATCCGATCGTTGAAGTGGTCTGTTGGATGAGCTGAAAGAGGAAGATTTTACTTCAGCAAACTCCAAAGGTGGTTTGCAAGGTTCACCGTACATGGAAATGGATGAATCTTGCCCACTGATTTTTTTGTTTACTTGTCTCTCCATAGGCATAGGGGAGATTGCCTCCCATGTATGGCTTGATGTTCAACAGTTCAAAGTCATATTCCTAAAACATCATTCAAGCCAGTATGGCTGGCTAGCTTTATCATTGTTTGAATCTAAGTTAGATCTAAACCCCTAGCTTACATAAATTCGGGCCAATAATTTATATCTTCCTACACCCCCCCCCCCCCAAATGAGGACTTGATACACGTTCACAGTTTTATTTCACCAAGCTTTAATTTAAAACAATGCTGTGTTGTGTTTTCTGTTTTTACATGGAGATCTACCGTATCTAAGTTAATTTTACACTAAAAATTTAATTTTTCAATTCTTGAAAATTACAACATTCACTTAGATTCTAGTGACTTACGTTGAAAGAATTCTACTCAACAAACCGAGACCAACAGCTTTTCTTGCAGGAAGCATGTTGAAATATTCACTGGAATTTCAAAAGACAGGTAAACCAACGACTGGAGAGTTCCTGTTAAAATGTCGCTTTTCTATCAGATCGAGTACCGTGTACAGGCGATAGGCTAGTCCGCAGCAGCCTAGTGCAGTCACAGTGGATATGGCGTCGCTATATTTCTGGCCGGCCGGCCTGGCTAGAAATCCGCGCGCTAGCTCTAGCTCGCTCTAGCTCTGCGAAGTATAAAGGGCCATATTTGCATGCATCCATTATTATCGCGCGCAACTCAAACAGGTACGGGCTGGGCGTATTGAGGGCGGTGACCTATTTCGCCATTCTCATTGGTCCATTCCGACCTAGGACCTCAAACGAGCTCGCCGGATAACGTATTTTAACGGGGGGGGGGGGGGGGGGGGGGGGGGGGGGTCGTGTCGGGAGACGCAATCTGTAAGAAATGATAACCGTAGTCCTTATGTTTAGATTTTTTTATATTGTATAGGGCCTGCATAAAGATCATTGACTGATCCAATGTTACCCAATGTAACGGAAAGGCACTCGCTTCTATATTGTAGATCTATATAAAAGTTTGTCTGTTTGTTTTTGTTTTTTGCTTTTTCTTAGGGGGAAGTTTCCATTTGTCACACATTCCCTGAATAAACCAATGCATATAACACCTGAGTGGGAGTGGAGTGGGAGTGGAGAGGGGACATTGGCACAAAATTATGTCAGTAGGCCGTTGGGTAAAGGCACAACTGCCCCTTCCTTGAATTATGTCAGTAGCCAATCTGGTATTCCATAAGTACACACCTATACTCCCCCCCCCCCCCCCCACACACACACACACAAATATTTGTTGCTTGTAAGGGATTTTTCAGAACTGAACCTGCATGGGCAAAGGGGGATGTGATAACAACCTGAGGGGCAAGGAGACGACGTGGTGAAAACTTGAACTTACTCATAGCTTTAGTGGAATTGGATACATAGAAAGCTCCTCATGGGAAGTGTTCACTTTTTTTACAAAATGGATTCCTATGTAAAATTTAATGATGAAAACGATGGCATCGACTGATTTTTAATAAAAAGTGCCCAAAGTGCCCAAATTTTATGTTTTAATGGCCCGCCATTTTTTTTTTTTTTTTTTTTTAATGCATTCAGAGCCAACCTTGGTGCTAGAAACGTTCGTTTGCTGTTGAAAACCCACTATGAACAGTAAAATTAAATGTGGTAATGGTTAAGACCCACCAAAGACAACAGGGACTCGGCATTTGTTCCAAAAGGGCCCAAAGGACCAGCTGGAGTCGAAAAGAGTGCGTTAAATGCTTTTCTCGAGGTAATAGAAGCTCAGTAAATTGCTATTTTGATATCAAAATACAATGATATATTGTGGGTATGATAATATGGTGGCCCAATAAATTATGTGTCAGGTGCCTAAATTTTGATTTTAGAGGGCCAAATGTAACATATTAAGTGATTATAGAGCATGAAACTATGGTGTCATGACATATTTTCTTTTCAAAGATACTGGAAAATGTGTCCTATAATTGTAGGCCTATCTGCTCAAATTAGTCTTAGTTCAAATTAATAATGCAGTGAGCTTTATAACAGTATTGTTCTCTTAAGACTGATCTCAGTACAAAGAGGTATGTACAAAGCACCAAAGTTTGAAATTCCAGCATTCCAGGAGAATATTTGTGTGTTAAAATCAAAGTTTGAAAACACCTTTCCGGCGAATATGACAGGATTTATTGAACAGTCAAATACATGTACGTAGCTTTTTGTATTCTCCCATAAAGAAAAAGGGCAAAGAATTTATGTTAATTCAGAGTTGTTAGCTTTCTATTTACACCATCGTAGCCAGGATTTTTTGGAGGGAGGGGTGGTCAGATTGCGCATGCAGTCCGTGCGCCCTTGGGGGGGGGGTGGGACCAAGGTGGTTCCATGGACCTTACTACAGATGGACTAATAACAGGAGTCTTTCTTTGATCACATCATGACCGCCGCCACCTGATAATGTGTATGTTAATGAGCACATTCATTTGTCGCGACAATGTTGATTACGTAATCACGAATCGTCACAGACAAAAGAACCTTTTACCTTTCTTCGAATAAGTGTAATTTCAGGAAACGTATCGTGATTTAAGACCAGTTACAGGAGTAGCGAACCCCAAATTATGACAATTTTTGTGATATGAGATTGATTATTACAGAAGTGGACACGACACTTGTGGACACAGTGGCGGATCTAGGATGTCTTGAGGGGGGAGGGCTCAATATTCACAAAATTTTCTGACGAGCAAAAAAAAAAAAAAAAAAAAAAAAAGGTCCGCAGCATTTTTGGGGCCCCATTTTAACTCAAAAATTTTCTGACAAGCATAAAAAAAAAAAAAAAAGGTTCCGCAGCATTTTTGGGGCCCCATTTTAACTCAAAAATTTTCTGACAAGCAAAAAAAAAAAAAAAAAGGTCCTCAGCATATTTGGGGCCCCTTTTTGGTCCCAGGGGAGGGGGCCCGGGCCCCCTCCCCTGTGTGGACATGCATCTGACCTTGACTAACTTTGAAAAATCCATATCCTCTACTGTCCTATTACCTCATATTCCTGGAAAATGGATCGGATAAGTTTCAAAATGAAGTTTAAAATCATTATGTTATGTACAGCCAAATTTACAGGTCGCTTGTAAACTACTTCTAATTTCGTATTGAAAATGCATATATATGCGACAATTTTCATTTGTACGTCACAACTGCACATGCATTTTCATGATTTTCTTCTGCGCATGCATTTGTAGATTTCTCAAGGCACAGGTCTGGTTCTTTTATGGCTGACTGGCGGCGGTCGTGATGGGCGCAAATCCTGGGGGACAGGGGGACATGTCCCCCACCTTTTTGAAGATAGGCGAATGTCCCCTCCCCCCCCCACCTTTTTGAATAACCTTCTTTTTTTTTTTCTTTTTTTTTTGCTTGTCAGAGAATTTTTCAAAATGGATTTGCGCCACTGGTCGTGATGAGATCAAAGCTGGGAAACATGTTTGGAATGTCATTGTGATTCTTTTGACAGAGTCAGGTGCATGAATTCATTATGGTATCGATCAGTGTCCATCTGTAGCAGTGGCGTAGCTAGGATTTTTTACAAGGGGGGGCAAATTCTGCTTGAAGGGAGACCCGTATCAGGGGCGGATCTAGCTTTTTATAAAGGGGGGGGTTGGGGCGGTATGCGAGGGAGTGTAGCGACCGAGCCCGAGCGAGCGGAGCGAGCGAGGGGGGGGAGGGTGTGGGAGGGGGGTGTCCCCCCTCCCACAGTAGGGAGAATTTTTGAAAATCTGTGTGTGAAAATGGCGTTTTCTTGCATCTAAAACACCACTATTTTTGGTATAGAGGTCATTGCCAAATTAACCCCCCCCATGAAAATTTGTAAAATTTAGTTGCATTTTCCTGCAATGTAAGGCCAGTTGACAACACAGATACAAAGAATTGGGGACCTTGGAATAAGCACTGTCAGCCTAATGCTTTTATTATGAACAGCTTGTCACTGATCCCCAATTCGTTTTACATAAAACTCAATATTATTTTCATTCCCAAATATTTATTTTTCATCCCCAAAGACTTCAAAAAATTTTTTTTTTAATTTGGGGATTTTTGGGATGAGAATCCCCACATGGCAACGCTGGCCTAGCTTGTCACTTCGGCGGTGGCCCGTGTCCTCAAAAAAGCTGATGGGGGGGGGGGCAAGGGACTCCGTGACATTTGTTCGCCCACCCCCCCCCCTCCCTTCCCCCCCCCCCCAAAAAAAAGAAATAATAATAATAATAATAATAATAAAAAATAAAATAAATACATAAATAGAATAAAATAAAATTACAAGTTTAAAAAAAAAGATAAGATAAAAAAAAAAAAATAATCCCCGGATTTTTTTTTTTTTGGGGGGGGTTGCAACCCCCCAACCCCCCCTCTAGATCCGCTTCTGCGTATTTTTTTCTTCTCTCGCCAGCGCTCCAAAACTCGCTCAGTGGGGGGGGGGGGGGAGTTATCAGATATTTTCCTCCATAATTTTCTGACAAGCAAAAAAAAAAACGTAAAAAAAAAAAAAAAAATCGAGGAAAAGTTGTCAGGGGGGGCACTCTGCCCCCCCTGCCCCCCCCCCCCTCAGCTACGCTAGTGATTTGTATAGTAGGGTCCATGGTGGTTCCTTCTCCCAGCCCGATCGGAGTGCAGAAGCTTTGGCATCTGTTCAAATCGAGAGTGAATATTTCCACTTGTCAGTACATAATTATATTTTGCTAATTTGATACCCCGTTTGATTTAGCTTTAATATTAGTTTAATAAGTACTGCTGGAACTCAGTCATGATAAGAAACGTTTTCACACTCATACAAATAAGAATGGATAAATATTAACAAAACTTACATCTCGAAAAATAGTATAATTATTTCTTTTACACAACCATTCAGCAATTTTCGCAAAAAATCCTAGAAGTGCTCTGGTAAAAGAGTCTAAGTCTTCAGCGCTTATTCACGACCACCGGCAGCGCCATAATTTGTGCACGAACCATAGACGTAATGTAGAACAGTTTAACCATGCAGGGAAGGGAAGATGATAGATAAAGAAAGAACAGAGAATACAGAAAAGGAAAAACAAAAAAATGCATAAGAAGAGAGAAGAGGATATAGAAAAGGAAGAAAAAATACATAAGGAAAGAGAAGTGGATAGATTAAAGGAAAAACAAAGAAATACATAATAAATGAGAAGAGGAGAGTAAAGGAAAATTTGGGGGAGTTCGGACAATATTGAACCAACCGTTTAATATTTAAAAAAAAATATTTCACATTTTGTTTTCAATATTTTTAATTCTAGAGTTTAAAAAAATGGGGTTTTAGTACTCTAAAGCTATGGTGAAGAGGAGATGAGAGAAGTTGGCTCACGGTAAAGATTATTTTCAAGAGGTTCTTTAGATTCTAAAGTGGCTGTTATATTGCCGAGATAGATGCATCCTCTTTTTTTTTTTAACTCTTCAAAGAGCCTTTCTAGGCTATCCAAGACCCCCCCCCCCCCTACCAGTACGCCAGTGACCAGAATTAGGAACTTACAGTTTACGAGAAAAGGCGCTTCTTGTGGCTCTTCAGTGTGTTTCAACTTTCATGTACATATTCATTGAAATAAATCTGCCATGTATGCCAGTGTAAAATTGTTCAAAGATGAATGCAAGTGACGTCCACTTTTATTGATCAAATAGTGGTTTTAATTTGAAGAAATTTTTATTTTTTGAGATAAAGAAAAAAAATACTCACGTTTTCCAGTTCTCTTAGCTAACCAGTATACAGCGGCACTTCCTACACCTCCGCATCCTACAACTATATAATCGAACTATTGAATCACCGACATCTTGGTAAAAATTGACAAAATTAATGGCTCCCAAGTTCTGACGTTTTAAGTGTGTCATTTGACCTTGTGATGGGTCTAAACTTTGAGCGAAGACTGACGAAGATCGATACAACAGTCTACAGATTGTGCACCGTTTGCATTCATGCAGGCAGGGACGTCGCTAGAGGGGGGGTGGGGGTGTCACCCCCCTCTCAAAACTGTTGTCGGCAAAAAAAGGAGAGGAAAACAAGGAGAGGAAAGAGGAAAGAGAAAAGGAAAAGGATAAAAGAGAAAGGAGAAGGAAAAAAGAAAAGAAAAAAGAAAAGGGAAAAGGGAAAGGGAAAGGAAAATAAAACAGAAAGGAAAAAAGGAAAGAAAAAGGGAAGAAAAAAAAAGAAGGAAAAACTGACCAATTTTTTTGCTCGGAAAGTTAATATTCGGGCAAAAGGCGTCCCCCTTCGGCAATGGGCTGCAGCCCCCCCCCCCCCCCCGAGTATTTTTAGAGTTCTGATATTCTGGCAACCCGCATATTCGGGCAGCGAGGCTCCCTGATAATTATGTAACTTCTGTACGTAACTTCTGTACAAAAAGAAATTGAAAAGTTGATATTCGGGCAAAGGGCGTCAGCTCGTCCCCTTGTTTTATATGATCAAGATTTCTACATCTGCAATTTTCGTTTATTATTATATGTGGGGGAGGGGTGGGGAGATTAGGGTGCAGCATTTTTGTCGGCAAATTTGAGTGTCACCCCTCCCCTATTCACAATGTTTTAGCGACGCCCCTGCATGCATGTTTCTTGATTAACTATCAACACATCTTTGTTATGTAAAACATAAGAACTATGTAAATTTCGGTGAATTTCCAGGTGTCTCTTAAGGTTTTTTTTTTTTTTTTTTTTTTTTAATCTTTGACAAACTAACAAACAAAGACAAAAAAGCTTATCACATTTTCAGGTGCACCCCCCCCCCCTTTTTTTCTTTTCTTTTTTTTTTTTTTTTTTTTTTTTTTTGTCCTAAACTTCTGCGGGGAGGGGGTAGGCACATTATAATGCAAGAGACCTGTTAACTATAATGCATTTAAATTTATGCATGTTTCTCTCTAGAACCTCTCCTCATGCACTATGAATCGGTAATGTATTCAAATTTTATACATACCTTTCAAACAAAGGTTGTTCTTGACAACCTGAAAGCTTGCCCGAGGCTTGCCGGACATAGCAACAAGTAAAGTATGCAAACTGGATTGCAAGCATTGAGGCTCACTTATAAAACGCAGGTTAATGGAATAGCTCGTCACTAGGTACTCAGAGAAGAAATGTGTATAAATTTGAATACATTACAGAACCGGTCTATTCTCCTGCTATGCCTAACAGCATATTGATGGAATCCACTTTACATAAATATGCCTACATTAGTTGTTGCCATGTCTGGCAAGCTTTTGAGTCATCAAGACCAACATTTAATCAAGAAGTATGTATAAGATTAGAAAACAGGGCAGCGGTAGAGAGAAGTTCGAATTTTGTACTTTGTTTCTATATTCGCTCCCTCCTCAAATTGGGCGCAGAATGAACGAAAACCCTAAAGAAATAGTCGAGGAATTTAGCAGGCCAACCGAAAGTTGAGATTTCTTTATTGGGGGCGCAATATTTAACAAGAAGCTGATGAAACTAATGATAGCGAGCAAAGCAACAAGAATTACATTTTTATTTTTCGAATTCTGGCCCTTTAAAAGGCGCTATTCAAAACTATGTAGTATACTGGGGCGCGAAATTACAAGATCCTCAAGCAAAATGATTATGCGAGGGAGCAAAGCAAAAAATAAAAAGAAAATCGCATCTTAAACCCTCAAAAGATGTATTTCTAGCATTCACCATGCAGATTTGGGGCGCAAAATCCTTAAGGATTATAATTTTTCTTCATTTTCCCCACTGTTTCTTTTTATTTTTCTTTATTCATCTTATATTTTACCAGGGTGGCTTCATTAGTGATTTCAACACTGGTTTACAAGAAGGCCCTGCAAATTAAAAAATATAACATTGACAATACAATACAATACAACATATGAACATTACAAAAATCATGATCAAACAAACGGTCAAAATGAATTTATACAATACAAACGGTAACCAAATGTGATTCAGCAATTAAGTATATAAAATGAAAAGCAAATAATAATAAACTAACAGATTTGAAATATTACTGAGACTGCTTGAAAGAAAATCTTTGGATAAAAATTTTCTTTCTTTCTTTCTCTCTTTTGCGTTTTTTTTTTTTTTGCGCCCTCTTGAAGTGCCACCGGGCCCTGCCCTGCCCCCCCCCCTCCCCTGGGACCAAAAAGGGGCTCAAAAAATGCTGAGGACCTTTTTTTTTTTTTTTTTCAGTTTTCAGTTTCAGTTTCAGTTTTATTTTCATTTCCAACAGAACAGTGATTTTAACAAGAAATCAAATATACAATTCAATATTCAATAACAAAATACATTTTACATGGTTTAAAGTGATAAAATAGAAAGTATACATAGACATCCAGTATAATAGTATTTTTTTTTTTTTAAGTGAAACCTGTGGAAATGGAGGGATCCACTGAAAAGCAAAGCTTGTAGTATGTGGATCCCTCGAAATAATGACAAACGTATTTTTTTTAACATGTAAATATATTGACCAAAAAAAAAATATAGATATACATAGATTACCAAAAAGGGGCAGAATAATAATACAATTATAAATCCATAATTTGAGAGCTTGTTACGACACGTATATAGTGAACATAATAAAAAGAATATAAGACAACATAAATTAAAGCAAGGGAAGAGAAAAATACAAGGATAGTAAATGTTGCTGCATATGTGAAGAGTAAAGAAAAAGAAAGGAGAGGTGGAGAGGAGGAGGTGAGAGAGAGAGAGAGGGGGGGGGGGGGAGAGAGCACACGATGTGCATACTACAGGGGTAGTGACCATAATTATAGTAAGTTGCATATAGAGCGTAAAGACATGACGGGAAGGATAAATGCATTTTGAAAAAAGGCGAGACATGATAAGACTATGCACTGATATTAATTTGTATTGTAAGAAAGTATAAGAAACAATTTCAATTTCCTTTTAAATGAATAAAGTGAGGGGGCAAGTTGAATGTCATTATGAAGAGAGTTCCAAACTTTGGGGGCTGTATAAATAAACGTGTTTTGAGCTAGAAGGGTTCTCAACAGAGGTAGATGAAAGTCATTACAGCGCCGGGTTGGGTACTTATGAGAGGATTTATTTTGGGTGAACATATCATCAAAAACGGAAGGAAGCATGTCGTTATTATAAGAATACATAAACTGACCTAACTGGAGAAGATAAAGATCTTTAATTTTCAATATTTTATTTTCAAAGAAAAGAGGATCCGTATGGGAGCGAAAATGAGAAAGGCAAATGATACGAAGAGCTTTCTTTTGTAATAATAATATTCTGTTTAACAAAGTTTGGTGCGTATTGCCCCACACCAGAAGTCCATAATGTAGATATGGTAAGACCAGAGAGGAATAAAGCATAAGTAAGGAAGATGAATGGAGATGTGTTTTTAATCTATTCATGACACCAATATTTCGAGAAATAGTTTTACTGATGTTGTCATAACTTCCAGGAGAGTTTATTGTCGACTGTTACGCCCCAAAATTTAGTGTGAGAAACACTCTCCAACGGGATCTCATCGAATTCAATATTTATTGGCAGTGAGTCTATATAGTGTTACTGAACAACATATATTTAGTTTTTTGGAGATTAAGTGAAAGTTTGTTTGCTCTGATCCATTGTAGAATATTAGATAGTTCAGAATTAACCGTTTGCGCAAGAGTGTATGGATTGTTGTGGGAAAAGAACAGATTCGTGTCGTCAGCAAAAAGTATAAACGATAAAATATGGAATGATCTGCAGAAATCATTTATATATAAAATAAATAAAAGTGGACCCAGGAGGCTTCCCTGTGGAACACCACAGCTAATATTACATAAATCTGATGAACAATCGTACAAGAGACATATTGCTTTCTGTTAGAAAGATAGTTCCTGAACCACTCCAAAGCCTTTCCACGTACACCGTAATGGGAAAGTTTATTAAGTAATATATCGTGGTTTATTGTGTCAAATGCTTTGGAGAAGTCCAGGAAGATACCAACCATATGAGAGGAATTATCAATAGCATGAGCTACTTTCTCCACAAAAGATAATAAAGCATGAATGGTACTATGCTTTTGCTTGTCAGGCATTTTTTGAGTTAAGAAGGGGCCGAAAAATGCTGAGGACCTTTTTTTTTTTTTTTTTGCTTATCAGAAATTTTGTGAATGTTGAGCCCCCTCCCTCAAAAAATCCTGGATCCGCCACTGCCCCCCCCCCCTAGATACGCCACTGACTACATAAAATGATTTCTGCACTCAACCCTTAACGGGTTGCCATAACCAATATTAATAAAAAGCTATACACAAGCGAGGGAGCAAAACGACAGTTTATATTGTTCTTAAAGAAATTACAACATGCTCAGAATTCTGCTGCACGTATTCTATCAAGAGGTAGAAAGTTTGACCACATAACCCCTACACTTATTGCACTGCACGTACTGGCTTCCTGTAAAACAAGAGAATCGAATACAAAATTATTTTGTTAACACTGGAAGGCAATGCACGGATCTGCCCCTGTGTACATTTCAGACTTGCTGACCCCTTATAATCATGAAGCTACAAACCAACAGCTTCATGTTATAATCCTCCAACTAATTTGCGATCTGCAGGTAAATATCTGCTTGAGAGTCCTCGAACACGCTGTCTTCTAGGTGATCGATCATTCACTGCTTGTGCATCGAGGTTGTGGAACGTCTTCCTCAAATTCTTCGCTCCTGTGACCAGCTATCCACTTTCAGAAGACTCAAAACTCAAGACATACGTATTTCTGATTGCTTACAACTAGTCATATATTCTCGTCTTTCCCAGTCAGGAGCGTAGGGGGGGGGGGGGGAATGGGCGGTATTCATCCCCCAACTTTACGGGTGGGGGGATGGTGTGTACAAACATCCCCCCCCCCCCAAAAAAAAAAAAAAAAAAAAAAAAGTGGTGGAAAATATACATTTCTATAATATGTTGTAGATAAATATAATTTGATATTATATCTATTAATGTTATCCAAACTTATATATTCTTTATTTCAATATGAGTATTATTTATCTATGTACGATATGAATTTATTAATATTTATCTACAATTCTGCTGTTGCTTCTAATTTTTCCCGATATATTTTTACACCACTAGAGCACTTCAAGTTATACAACATGGGTGTTCAAGTGATCTGTTAGGGATATGGAGGTATATGTGTGTGTGTGTGTGTGTGTGTGTGTGTGTGTGTGTGTGTATTAATGAAGTGGGGGTTGGGGGGTTGGCCTGCATGTGTTACCATCCCGAAATATATTTTGAGGTGATTTTATAATGCAATTCTGCAAAACTGTAATGAAAATAGAGTCACAGGAATTGAATGTGGTGGAGAAAGAGGGAATTCATCACCCCAATATTTATCGAGGATGATGACCTGTTTCATCATCACCCAACTACCGTGCGTCTCAAAAAAAAAACTTTACACTTTTGAAATGGCTGCCAAATAAAAAAATATATGATTCTGGGGGGAAAGGTTTATATGTATGGAAGCTCATAGACTCAACTTTCATATGACACCAAAAAGTCCGAAAATAATTCATGCTTGGGTGAGCACTACTCACTTTCGTAAAGGGTATGGAAATTAGGTTGCGCAGGAACGGGCCTTCCAATTTGTGAGAGGAAAGTCCTTTGGAGCTTACAGAATAGACCGCTTCGGTAATGTATGCAAATTTTATACATACCTTTCAAACAAAGGTTGTTCTTGACAACCTGAAAGCTTGCCGGACATAGCAACAGATAATGTATGCAGACTGGATTCCAAGCATTGAGGCTCATTTATAAAAAGCAGGTTAATGGAATAGCTCGTCACTAGGTGCTCAGAGAATTATGTGCATAAATTTGTATACATTACAGAAGCGGTCTATTGAGGATGATATGAAAAATTTATGATCAGTTGTGATGAGTTTGGGTTTGCTGATAGGCCAGGAGCCTGTATTTTGTGAATTATTCTCTTCGTTAATTTTGTCATGCCTTTCTTAGTGATTGTATCTTCTCTTTATAACTGTTTCAGAATAAATTTCTGAAGAAGTCGAAAGACGAAAGCTTAAATTTCCTGAGTATCCTGCGTCATCTTTGGTTTGAATTCATCCAACTATGTTCTATATTCAAAGCGAATGGTAAAAGTAGACTCAACATCATGACATTTTATATATATATATATATATATATATATATATATACACACTGTATATATATATATATATATACATATATATATATATTTAATATAATATTAAACGATTACTGTCTCGATAATGACCTCCTTGACCCGTTTCAATCTGCATACCGTCACCACAGTGTAGATATCTATAAAGGCCACCGCACACCTTACGATTTAGGCCAGGAGCCTTTCCCGAAATAGTCACCCATTTTACCCGTAAGATTTGACCCGTAAAGTTACTTAGACCATCTAAGTCATTGACAAAAAGGTTGTCAGCCTGATCGAAGCCGCCGGGTTTATCAAAAGGGACCCCAAAGTCGGGTCGATTTCACCCCATCTCACCCATGCACCAAACTTTGTCAGTAGGAAGTTGACTGGACATTACAAAACACAAAAAACTGACAATAATTTCTGTCGGGATGGGGTGTCAGACGGCCCCTAAAAATTGGGGTAAATTTTTCCCCTTAAAGCCCAGAGACCAAATTTTGTCAGAAGGAAGAGCTATGGATGTACATTCCAAAAATATAAAACTGACAAAATTGTCCATCGGGAAGGTGTCAGATCCCTGAAATGAAAACTCCAAAGTGCCCTTTGACAATGTTTTGCCCCCCAAAATGCTCTGTATGGGAAGAAAAACCATTTTCTTACCTTCTGACTATGATAATTCATAAGTGTTTTATTCAATTTATTTTAAATTTTCATAACATAATTTTGAGTATAATAATCTTCTTGAGGTGCAATTGGGTGTTAATTGATCTTTTGGTTAATAAGTTATTGAATTGTGAAAAATGTATTGCTTTCTCAAAAGTAGCCAAAAAATATTGTCAGGATTATGTAAACACACCCATTGTCCATCTTTCACCTGTTTGACAAGGCATAATAGAAGAGCTTTTCAGGTATCTGTGGTATGTGACTGCCAGGCTGAAATGTACTATTCATGTGTTAATTGCACAGATACCAAGCAAGCTCCTCTATTATGCCTTGTCAGATGGTCAATGGCTGTGTTTACATAATCCTGACAATATTTTTTGTCTACTTTTGAGAAAGCAATACATTTTTCACAATTTAATAAATTATTAACCAAAATACCAATTTACACCAAATTGCACCTCAAGAAGATGATTATATACTGAAAATTATGTTATGAAAATTTAAAGTGAATTGAATGAAACGCTTTTTAATTATCATAGTCAGAGGGTAAGAAATGGTCTTTCTTGGCATACAGAGCATTTTGGGGGGCAAAGCATTGTCAAAGGGCACTTTGGGGTTTTCATTTCAGGGGATCTGACACCTCCTTCCCGATGGACAATTTTGTCAGTTTTTATATTTTTGGAATGTACATCCATAGCTCTTCCTTCTGACAAAATTTTGTCTCCGGGCTTTAAGGGGAAAATTTACCCCAATTTTTAGGGGCCTTCTGACACACCCCATCCCGACAGAAATTTTTGTCAGTTTTTGTGTTTTGTAATGTCCAATCATACTACTTCCTACTGACAAAGTTTGGTGCATGGGTGAGATGGGGTGAAATCAACCCGACTTTGGGGTCCCTTTTGGGGGCTCTGGGGGCTTAACCCGGCGGCTACGATCAGGCTGACAACCTTTTTGTCAATGACTTAGATGGTCTAAGTAACTTTACGGGGTCAAATCTTATGGGTAAAATGGGGCGACTATTTCGGGACAGGCTCCTGGCCTAAATCGTAAGGTGTGCGGTGGCCTTTATAGATATCTACACTGTGGTGGGGACGGTATGCAGATTGAAACGGGTCAAGGAGGTCATTATCGAGACAGTAATCGTTTAATATTATATTAAATATTATATATATATATGTATATATATATATACAGTGTATATATATATATATATATATATATATATATATATATATATATATATATAAAATGTCATGATGTTGAGTCTACTTTTACCATTCGCTTTGGTTTGGGTAATATAGAACATAGTTGGATGAATTCAAACCAAAGATGACGCAGGATACTCAGGAAATTTAAGCTTTCGTCTTTCGACTTCTTCAGAAATTTATTCTGAAACAGTTATAAAGAGAAGATACAATCACTAAGAAAGGCATGACAAAATTAACGAAGAGAATAATTCACAAAATACAAAGAGAAGACACAATCATTCAAAAATTGACGGACTAATATTACTGTCAGTAGAAATATGTAAAAATACCGAAATTTCAATGAATTATAATAAAGCCGACATACCTGTCGTAAACAGAAGTTATGCCAAGGTCTTGTTGAATTCCTTGAATAATGTTAATAGTTTTGATAGTTTTGATATATATATATATATATATATAATTGTAAGGAAATAACATATACAACAGCTTTGGCAACTCTTGTGGAAATAAATATAATTGCGATAAATGAACATGATATGTTGTTGTTGTTATTGTTACTTGTTTTTATTTGGCAATTAACTATTTTTGCCACAAATATAATTTAAAAATTCTGACAATTTTTTTCCTTTGAAAAGGAGAGAATATTGGTTGCGTAGCTTATATCAAAGTTCAAATATATATTTATTTACCTATTCATTTATTCATCTTTATTTATTTATTTATCTAACTTAATTTTATTTGAAAAAAATACTGCGGATGCACAATTTGGCATTCCGTAATAGATCGATCAGAGTCGAGTGTCAGCTAGCTAGCTCCAGCGCGCGCTGCATGCACAGAGAGCGCGTTGATCAGGGGGGTGATTCACACTAACAGCTAAAATTAATCCCAGAGCTAGGATAGAGCGAGCAGAGAAGCCTGTCGAGTAGATCTACATAACTAAGCTAAGTTGCCAAACTTGCTGTTCACATTGGATGCCAGGTTTTGCAACAATAGACATGGAATCAGGAGGGTGTCAAGATTTAAATCTGTCTCATGGTATGTAGATCTACTGCCTCTAAGTCTAAGACCATTTTATGCAAAACAATGCTCTTCCGCCAGCCGCTCTCTTTTCCAAACACCATTGTATTACCGAACGCGTATATTTAAGCGCCTAACAATACGCGTGGTATACTACGCGTATGTTCTCCGGGGACCTTTGCTGTTTGCTCCATTTGACACAGAGAACACAGAGCAGAAGATCATAAAATGAGGCGAAAAAACGTAAGTAATATCTTATTTTTACATGAAACCATGCAAACGATTAAATAATTGATTGAAAAATCCCTTATTCTGAAAAATATCTCTATTTTGAATGAAACTTTACCCTAAAAAATGCTGACTTCAAATAAAATCAACGACCTAACGACTGATCCGTTCCGGCAATGTCCGGCCAGTCTTGCGTTAATGAGTGCGAGATAGAGAAATAATACTAGGATGGGGGGTTTCATTTCCGGACACTTAACAAAAATTAGCCTGTCAATTTTGCCATCAGATTTTACAAAAAAACATCAAGTAACACTAAAACCAGTGAATATTTGCAATTCACATGATTTTCATCCTATCCTGTGAAAGATTTGTGACAATTTGCATGAAAACAGGTTTAAAAATGACCTAGGATCTATCCGGATTAACAACCTGTCTGGAATTACAACGTCTGGGTATACTGCAATAGGATGGGAGGTTGTGTGTCCGGACACTTAATGAAGATTAGCCTGTCAATTTTGCTGTCAGATATTACAAAAAATATGCATCGAGTAACGCTAAAATCAGTAGAGGCGCACAACCGATATTGGACACTGTTGGAGATTGTTTCCTATTGGGAGACAGTCTTGGTCTATTGTCAGTCTGAACCACTCAGCCCCACTTATACATGTACAAGCTTATCTGAAGATAACCTTGTACTCCAGACTAGCTTTTACAGGTGAATAGGCTTCAATAGCTTTTGTGTGTATCAGCGAGCCTTTTTCCAGTCTAGACAATTCATACATGAGAGGAAAATAATTATTTAAAATGTCACTTTCAATTCTGAATCCCCAAATTTGTGGCACAGTAAGAGTTGAAGAGTCCCTGAATCGGGTAATCTAGCAAATTTAAGAAAATTAAATCTTGCTTAGAGCAGTTTTGTTGTCTGTTTGTGACTGCTGCAACAGTGAATGTTGGACACAGTGCCACATAGGCAAGGGCCTATGAGTGACTCAGCCCCACACTTGAAACTATGCAGCTAGCTCCAACCTGCTGTAATATATCAAGCCAAAATGCCAGATCAAAAGAGTGAAACTCTGGGGCCTGTTTCTCGAAACCGTCATATGTCTAAGTTCTTAACTAAGTCCGCGCTAGTTCTCTAGTTGTCCGCTACGTGTTTCACGAAGCCGTCTTTACCAAGATGCATGACAACTTCCTGACTAAGGACTTATGACGCCTCCCACCCTGTCATATCTTTTTTAGTCGACGTACAGCGCCATCACATGTTATTCATTGGGTAGATTATGGTAGGCAAAAAGTGACACTACATACTTCTATGCAACTCTTTCTACGCATTCACTTTATCTGGAATTTATCCATGTTTATATTATGAAAATTATATAAAATACATAGTGTTTTTGTTCAAGGCTTGTCTCCACTTAACTCTAGTGAATCAACACTCTTTCCACATTCTAATGGATAAAAATAAAAAACAAACAACAGTCTAATTGAGGTGATTTCAATATGAAATTCCATTTCCATCTCTTTCCTTTCCTTTCACTTCTCCTAAATTCCTCTAAACGCCCCATAAGTGGGTTATTTTTTCACGAAAGAATATATCAACAGCCTTTTCACAAAGGCTTCCACATGGTGTTACCGAAAACCTTCAATTGTGAATACTCACTCACCATGGAAACCTACAGAGAACACATAATAAAAACGATAACAATAATAGACTGACAGGAGATAGGCCTGTATCAAAATGTGGTAGGATTTGAAAAAAAAAAAGTTAAACCAAAACTTGTCAAATTAATCCCATCATTGGAAACTGGGGGAAAAAAAAGAAAAAAAAAAAAAAAAACTATTGACAAATAAACATTGGGCAAGAAAAAAATACAAGCCTTACTGATAAGCAGTGGGAACTTGGGAAGTATTATAACCTAGAAAAAATATAAATTCATAATCATAACTGTTGCTAGGTATGTTTTATGTCAAAATGAATTTAGTACATGTAAGTCTCTTAACTTCTGATTGCAAAGCTATTTTACGATGATCAATTAGCATGAAAAACGACGTGCTACCATAATAAATTTGAAAATCACATGTTACGTCTTATATAATAATTACAAGAGTGCTTTTTGTGTTAAAACAAATAATTGGGCGATCTTCGTAAATGATTTCTATAAAGATTTCTTTGGTGAACTAAAATCCGACGAGGGAACTGTAATATGACACGGTAGGCCAGCCATAGTCAACGGCATATTCTCTGGTTTTCAGACCCATATCAGTGTAAACATAGATTATATCAACGATTTTTAAAATGAATACTTTGAAATATACTTGTTTAAACTTATAATATGAATATTTTTGTAATTTCCATATCATACTGAAGCCCCAAAACATTATGTAAAACATTCAAAGCATATTATTATTACAATGAAAATATATGGGTTTATTTTTATAAACTATCAAATCACGACATCCGGGGGGTACCTATCCAACGTAAAACTGGCTCACTGGTCATGAAATAAATCACTCATATTTTTCATTTTACAAGCGAATCCATCATGTAATTTACATAATTTAAAAATGATTTGGCTTCTATTATACCCTTCTACATTTTCTATTTTCTTTTATTCCCCAATTCATTCAAATATTTGCAGTTGAGTTAAATTTAGCTTTCAAAAATATAGTGTAATTGCAACCAAGGCTACGTGTCGGTTCCTATTCTCGCCGATAGTATCGATATCATGAGATGTCTAGCTAGTTAGCTCTTCGTGAAACAGTTTAGGAAGATCATGGACATCTCCGTAGTTGGCGGATAAAGTTATGACTGTCTTGTCGTTGGTTTCGAGAAACAGGCCCCAGAATATTACTTACCAGCAAGTTGTCTGTCAAAGTCCCTCTTGTTTGGTGACCAGCTAAACCACTGATTCAGGGAATATGGAATTTTAAGCATTAAATTTTGTGTTCATTCTATTTTTCTGCTGAGACTAATTAATCCATCTGTATGGCTGGAGTGCCCTTATCTGCACACCAGCGTAACTGCGATTCTGATAAAACACCCAACGAATGCAAACTTTTCATCTTTATCATAGCGATAGGTATCCATGCAAAAAACAAGTCAAAATATTAAAAAAGGGTCTTATTTCAGACATTTTATTCACAAGCCTCAAAACGTCTTTCATGTCAAAACTCCCAAACTGCGTGTAAAATGAATGAGTGCACAGACATGGGCACCATTGTTTTTTCAATGGTGAAATGACACAGGCACCGTTTATTGTGAAAATGGCATTGTTCTTGCTCCAATTTTGATGAGATTTTTTGTAAACTTATTCTTTAGAATATCTGGAATAATATGAAATTAAGCTTTAAAGGAATATATGTTAGAGAAATTCTTGTTCATTTTCAGGTCAAAATCTTAGCAGACATAAGCTCCCCCATCATACTGCTGCGCTCTCTGTGTGGAGAGAGGAAATCTGCATTTGTTTATTGTTGCTGGCAGTAGTATAGCAGTAGTATAGCAGTAGAGGGCAGCCCTTATGTGTTTTCACCATGACCTTATTGGTTTGGGAGGACAAGGTCATTGGATAAGTGATTGTCAGAGACTTTTGTCAGCATTTTTGGTAGCCTATTTGGGAGACAGTCTCCCATTTAGGAGACCAATTTTCTTTGTTTACTTTTGCTACAAAGGAATTACCTTAGCTCAAAATGAAAATGCGAAATGCAGATTCCTCATGAAAAATTACCCCTTTTGACCGTCTACTTTAAATTCACGATCTACTTTTGTTGTCATAACATTTTTTGTTATGATCCACACAAAACAAATGGGCTTCGAACCTCAGTGAGAAAAAAATTTGGCTGAGAGAAACCGCCTTGTTGTTGGTGTTGTTTCTTTTGTCCTTATGTAAGCTAAGTCTGCAATATCGGAGACAATCTCCCAAATAGGAAACAGTCTCCAATATCAGCCGTGCGCCTCTACTGAAAATTAGTGAATATTTGCAATTCACATGATTTTCAACCTATCCTGTGAAAGATTTGTGACAATTTGAATGAAAAGTTGTTCAATTACTGTTTAAAAATGATCTGTTCGGATAACCAACCTGTCCGGACACACAACGTCTGGGTATACTGATGTCTGGGTATACTGTCGTTGTTCATATATTGGCAACCCTCGATAAAGCATATTCGTGTCGAACGTGAGATCGACCTGCCGAAACTACGAGTGATAACAGAGTGTGTGTGAAAATTTTTTGTTGATATGACCGAGCAAAATTAGGACATTTTATATTAAGCCTAAGTTTAATTTCATTTTCACCACAATATTAAATGAAAAGACAAATGCTTGTTGAAAATAAAAACCTAGATCTAGATCTAGATGATAGAAACAAAACAATGCTTGATGAAATGAACAGATGAATGAAGTAACTGAATAGATGAGTGAAACAATGCTTGTTAAAATTGAATACATGTAGATGATTGAAACAATGCTTGCTGAAATAAACAGAGGATGAAATAATGATTGTTAAAATCTTGATTTAATCTAAAATAGCTTCTCTTCTTGAACTTGAAGTAATTGAGTCTAGTGAAGAATACATAAGACTTTGTCTTCTTTTTTATCACAAATTTGATTCATATATTTATTTAGTTATTATACTTATATTTTATGTATAGAAAATTCCAAGGAAACAATCATGTTCCCGTCGACGTCAGTATCCTCTCATCAGCCTAGAAACAGCCGTAAACCTTTTTGAAAAAGGGGCCTCTCTCAACTCGGCTGCGATAAGATGTGGAATCCCCAAAACAACGCTTCATGATCGAGTGAAGAAGAAGTACAAATCTTCCAGGAATGGACCATCCCCTCTTCTTTCCCATACTGAAGAGCAAGAGGTTGTCGATCACCTTAACGACATGGGGGATAGAGGCTATGGATTATCCAGGAGAGATGTAAGTTTCCCAATATCCTTTGAAGCAGTCATTAATATCCATCATCTTCAAGCGATCTTCAAGTGATCTTGTTTATTGTTTTATTTGAGCAGTTTTATAGATAATTAATTGAAATCAACTGAGGAAAATAAAGACCTTTCAGAAATACCAGTTGTCACACCCTTTCCCTATTTCATTCTTTTTTACTACAGGCAATCACGCTGGCTAGTGATCTGGCTAATCATCTCCACAGACTAGACCATCGACCACTGGGGAAGAGAAGACTAACAGTCAACTGGCTGAAAGGCTTCCTAGGACGATGGAAAACCATTCGTCTAGTAAAACCTCAGGCACTATCAATGTCAAGGGGCAAGGCCTCCAAATCTCAACTTGTGAAGAGCTACTTCCAAGAATTTGGAGTCATCTTGAAAAAGTATGACCTTCTTGATAATCCAGGGCATGTATTCAACGTTGACGAAATTGGCTTCAATTGCGAGCACCAGCCAGTGAAGATTGTATCTCGAAAAACTTGTCATCGGCCACAAGCCATAACATCTCCAAGCTCTACTTTGACAACGCTCATTGCATGCGGCAACGCAGCAGGAGACAGCTTGCCACCATTCCTTATTTTCAAGGGCAAGCATGCCACGGAGACCCTGCGAGAAGGGGGACTACCAGGGACTAGAGTCAAGGTGAGTGACTCTGGATGGAGTAACTCAGATCTTTTTCTGAAGTTCCTGAAGGAACACTTCCTTCCGTACGTTAATGAGAGAAGAAAGGATGGAGAGCATGTCCTCTTGGTATACGACGGCCACAAGTCACACGTATCGGTCCCTGTCATCCGTTTGACTAGAGCCAACAATATCATCTTGTTCGTGCTGCCAGCCCATACGAGCCATTTTCTACAACCTTTGGATGTTGGTATTTTCTCCCTGATGAAGTCCCACTACAACTCTACATGCAGCCGTTTTCTCCAGGAGCACCCAGGCCAAGTCATCACAAGATACGACTTGTGCCGTCTGATCGGTGATGCTTACCAAAGCACGATGACCAAAAACAACCTTGCTGAAGGGTTCAGGGCCACTGGAATATTCCCGTTCAGCCCTATGTAGAGGTCATCTGTGGTCCATCACCCTTGGTCAACCCAACATCAGAACTTCAACTAGACAACATTGCCCCTGATGACATTTCACCGACGGAAATCTTCCTCGCCAAACGCCGACCTTCCCCACCTACCAGCCAAGCTTCATTGAAGAGGAAATACCAATACCAAGCTGCAGGAGCGTATCCGGACAACTACCCCCTGGACAATTACCCCCCAGACAACTACCCCCCGGACAACTACTACTCAGTTGATCAGACTCGGAGACAAGTGTCAACCAGAGTGCGCGCAAGGCTGGGGAGCGTATAAAATTTTCCTTTTAACCAGTGTTCATTCGAAAGTTGTGTATTGACAAGTTTACCGAAAATTAGTTTTAAAATACTCCCACAAAAAAAGAATGTAATGTAAAATAGTCTACATTTAGCAATTCAGTTGGCCAGTGAATAGTCTGAATTCCTAGACTACCTAGGTAACCCCAACCTCTCTCTCTCTCTCTCAGAGGCACACTTGTACTACATGTAGACCTCTGACCTTATCTTCAATGAATTTATCAACGAAAGTTTACAGTGTCCAGACAAAACTTCTGGTAGTTAGTCACTGGGAGAGATAGAGAGAGAAAGAGAGAGAGAGAGAGAGGATAGGGATTAGAGATCAGAAAGAGAAAGAGAGAAGAAAAAATAACCCTTCACTTGAGGTAGCACACACAATCACATCCATTCATAAATACATGTAGACATACTTGGAGTTGGGCACACTGAAGATGTGTGCAGTGCAGATTTACACACCAAAATCAGCTGTTCATTGTCTCATTTCAGGCCTGTCAAGTCTTACATGTAATTTTCTCCCCTTCCAAAGACCAAAATAGTGATATATTACTACATGAAGAGGTTATCTTGGGAGCAAGAAGGATGACGCTTGGTTGAAAATCAATAAGCAGTGGTGCTGAGAGAGATAAAGTCCCAAAGGGGTGGCACTAGGCCACTGGTAAACTGTACCAACAAGGCCAATGCCCCCAGGACAGCTACCGCCCGGGGAAAACTACCCCCATGACAATTACCCCCAGGATAACTACCACCCAGACAACTACCCCCTGGACCATTACCCCCCCCCCCCCCGAACAACTACAGCTTCTAATTGTCCAGGGGGTAGTTGTTGAGGGGGGGGGGGGCTATCAGGGTAATCGTCATTTTATGGGGGGTAATTTTTTCCTGGGGGGAGGGGGGGGGGGGTAATTGTCCGGGGGTAGTTCTAAAATCTGGAGGAGTTGCAATTTAACTGAGACAGGTATTTTCCTGAAAATTTTTTGTGTTAATGATGGAGACGATGTCAACAGGGTAGGAGATTGTGACAGAGATCCCTCTTCGGATTCACCGGTTATGTCAGAAGCCGTAGCACCTCCAACTGAGACACCATCAAGACCCCGACCATGTGGATTATCTATGAACATTGCACAGCGTAGACTTGTATTCGACAATGACGCCATGGATACCAGGGAAGACACTTGATGATGATGACAACCCATGCTATGTTTGCAACCAAATGACCCCCAGGGCTATGGACAGGAGTGTTTGCCGTCGTTGACTGGGTGAAATGCGAAAAGTGCCAACACTGGTGGGTCCACCTACATTACTGCTGCCGGTGGTTCAAGGCTCCCAATAATTACATCTGTCCCTGCTGCAGTGACGAGTGATGTTCTTAAGCATTACTTATGATCATCTTCTTTCTATCTTAATTTCTTTCTGTCTTTAATTCATTTTCTCTCTTTCATTTTTCCATTCCTTTCTGTCATCTGCCTATTTGCTGTTTCCAATTCAATTTCGATGTACCGAGTATTTGAACTGTCATTAAATTGCCATGCAAATTATTCTTGGAATTTTTATGTATATATATATATATATATATATATAATTGAGAGAAATGAAAATGAGTGAATAATGGTTGTGTAGGTTAAATCAAAGTTCCCCAGAGCTGTCCTCCCTTTTTGAAATTTTTGTAAGGTTGAAAAAATGTCTTCGTCGGGAATCGAACTCGGAACGCCAATGCCTTAACCACTCGGCTTTGGCATTCTAGGTATTATAATAGTTACGATTGTTAGTATAGCAATATGAATATCATCTGTAATATGTTCATAATTAATGTTATGGTTTATTTAAAAATCTGATGCTTTTCAATGTGTAGCATTAACAGGATGTGCAGTGGAAACTTACTATAAAGAGGTCTGATATAACAATATTCCTGATATAACAAGGTAATATTCCGGTCCCAACTCTTTATATTCTGTTTTTTTTAACCTGATATAAAGAGATTCCTGCTATAAAAAGGTAAATTTGATGGTCCCAAGGACCTGGTTATACTGAGTTTCCACTGTATAACATTTTATGTCATATATTCTTTGTTGAAGATGTTTCGCACTAAAGAGCAAGAAAAATAAGAAAGAAAGATCATTTCTATGAAATGTTTTTCAAATGCAATATTTTGGTCCCATTTTGTCTTTTCTTTATTGATGAAAGACTTTAAAATACAAAGGTGCTGTGGTTAACTATGGTGAATGCATGTTATATGTTGAGTGGTTAAACATTAACTGATTGATTGACTGATTGACTGATTGACGGGTTATTCTTTTGTTGTATGAAATGCAATATTTTGTTGTTCGCTTGATAAAATTTAATTTCCAATATTTTTTTAAATGTCTGAAGCAAAACAGAAACAAGAAGAAATGACAATAATATTTTTCTCCATTGATTATAAAAGAAAATAATATTAATGACGGATGCTATCAATAAAAAAATTAATAGGTTTTTTTTTCACAGGCACGTCAATATAACCTGCTCTCTCGTCATCCCCAGTTGTCGCCCCGTTGGCCCCAAATCGGGGTGGTTGTGTGTCTTTTTTCCATAGGGGGAGCACGTTGGGTAATACAATACCTTTTTCAAGGGACCAAAACACCGCGTCTTTGGGAAGGGTGTTACGATCCAAAATTCTCAAAAGATAAGAACCGAACAAAAGATATTAACTTTAGATGATTTATGGTTTAATTTGAATATTTGCAATCATTCTGAGTAGGACAAGAAATACAAAAACAAATATTACTTCTATATACATATAATAGCTAACTTAGCAAAGACTTACAATTTCTCAGCTGTTAAGGCCACCACACACCTTACGATCAGTCTGCGATCCGATTTCAGAAGAAAAAGTAATATCATTTGACAAATCATTTAAAAACGAAAAATATTTTTGATTGAGGGTCTGAATAGTCGTACAGATAGTAAAATCGATATTACTGCCTTTACAGAGTTTTCTAGTTGGTGGAATGGCCAAATCGGCTCTGAGTCGTAGTGACGTCACAAAAATTGTACGACTGCCTACAATTTGAAACCAATTTTGCCCTTATTCCCTGTAGAAAGCTGACAGCTCACCAAAACCCTATGTTTAGTATTCATATTACTTTTTAGAACCTGAATAGGGTAGATTTCATTTGTTAAAATGCCAATATTTAATGCCATAGCGATTTATTTCACAAATCGGATCGCAGACCAATCGTAAGGTGTGCGGTGGCCTTTAAACTCCTAATACAAGGTATAAGTCCAGAATGTTCTTGAAGTGTAGATTAAGTTGGCTGTTAATCCACAATAATAGTCCAAAATAGAAAATCCCAATGTTATGTTGTCCAACTGGTAAAATAATATTCCAGAAGATCCAGCCGAAGAATGTCCCAGGTAATTCAGGAAGTCATCGATGTCGATGGCAGATGTCGAAGACAATGTCGATAGTGATGTCGACCACAATGTCAATAATGATGTCGAAGACGATGTCAAATAGGATGTCAAGGATGATGTCCAAGATAAGGTCCGAGACGATCTCCACAGATTGATATCAATACGATCAATATCAGATGGTGTTAACTGAGAACTTATGCAATATATCCTCCACAATGTTAGTCGGTATAAATTCTGAAATTTCTGTGCAAGCTCCCAGCTTATACAATCTCAACCCTTAACTAGAATTTTGTACCTTCTACTACAACATTCATAAAGGTTTTGAACTCTCTTATAAGTTCTACATAGTTCCAGTTGTAACAAACAAAAGAAGGGGATTCCAATGATCTATTTATAGACTCATTGCAATGTTACACTCTTACTAAGAAGTTCATGCAAATGTCAGATAGTCATCAGGTTACAACATGTAATTACATTGTTACTATCATACACATGTACATCACACATAATGTAATGATCTAGAATGTTCTTCCTCTACTGGATGTGCATTGTTTAATATGTAATTAATGATTCTTTCACTTATACAGAGTATACTGACTTTTCACATATGAATAATGATTTTTCTTCTAGAAATTTCTATGTTCATACAGTCATAAAGAAAACTGGAAAAATAACTTCCTTCCAGAAGATTCTTTAATTATATAACACCTCTCCCACCGGGAAAAAGAAAGCTTTACCGCAGTAAAGGTTTCTTTAAGATTCAATCTGTTTCAAATTAACTAGATCAGCCTTTCATCCTGTACAAAGGCACATTACATATCAAACATGTATTTATGGATTAGCAAAAAGAAAAAAACAATTATAAAAAGACAAACTTTGTCACAGAAATGAGTAATTTCTCTCTTTATATTCTTGAAAGAGCATCAGCAATCACATTATTCTTTCCACGTATATGTACAATTTTCAAGGGGAATGGTTGGAGCATAAGGCTCCACCTGTACAGTCTTTGGTTCTTTGTTTTGAACTTCTCCAAGAACACAAGAGGGTTATGGTCTGTGTAGCCCATGATATCACCATTACTGTTGGTTAGGTACACCTCAAACTGCTGAAAAGCGAGTACAAGACTCAGAGCCTCTTTTTCGATAGTGGAATACTTCTTCTGATATTGGTTGAGTTTCTTTGAGAAGTAACAGACTGGTTTTTCAATGTCTTCTTCATCCTCTTGGAGCAACACTACTCCACTCCAACATCACTAGCATCAACAGCCACCTTGAATGGCTTTGTGAAGTTTGGAGCTGCCAAAACAGGCTCATTCACCAAAATGGCCTTCAACTTCTCAAATGATCTCTTACATGCATCAGACCATACATATTTCACTTTTGCCTTCAGCAAGTTTCAGCAAGTTTGTCCGTGGACTAACCACAGTACTGTAATTTGGAACAAACTTCCTGTAGAAACCACTCATGCCTAGGAATGTGAGCAACTCTTTCTTAGTTGTGGGAATGGGGAAGTCTAAGATTGCCTGAATCTTTGCTTCTCTCAGTAGCACTTGCCCCTGACCAACCACATGACCAAGATAAGTGACCTTTGCCTTGCCAAATTCACTCTTCATCAGATTAACTACTAAGTTGGCTTAGTATTAAATATACGCAGTGGCGTAGATATGAACACACTTTCTATTGTTAGTGGGGGATGATGAATAGATCATCCCCCTCCCACTAGCAATGGATAATTATGCGTGTCTATGCCCGTGAATATACGTGTGTTTTTTTTCAAATTCCACTAACTTCTTTTTTTGTAGGACTTTAAAGGGATTCAGGAACTTTGTGGAGGCTTGATTTAATAAATTGTTGAATTTTGATATCTGTCTTGTATAATGATGTTCAGAAGGATAAATAAATAGCCAAGCATAGAAAGGTTTTCAAATATATAATGCTATTATTAAGATATCTATGACTGAATACTCCCATTTACTAAAGCATTTGGCCATGCTTTAGTCTAACACTGAGTCTATGGGGGAAAATTAGTCTGGCATTTCCGGTCACTTGCATACATGTATGTTACTTTTGTGAAGCACATGATGATTTTGAAGTGCTTTTTTTTTTTTTCCTGTGCTTCATTTTTACACCATATTACATACACTGATAGCATGTAAGGCCAGGCAGCTCAGATTTTATCAAGCCTCTACAAAGTTAAATCACTTTAAGCATTCATTATGTAAGTTTGACAGATATTCATTTGATATTTAATTTGCTATGGTTGATTTTCTGAAAAGTGTTCGGTAATAGTCCTGATCCACTTCCATTACTTGGTACTGACGGTAGACGTGCCTACACCTGCAGTTTTGACTTTGCTCAACGCCTCAAAAAGATCAAGCTAGTACCGGTAGTTTCAAATTTAGACCAAAAGCTTCAGTTTCTCTGTATCGTTGGTTGTTCCACTGAGACTAACAAAGTTACTTCTGGCTCCACTGACCTCCGTACATGGGGAATGTAATTGACAAATGTCAGTAATATTAAAGATTTTCCCGTAACACTACAGATGTTTATTTCTCATTTTCTGTCCATTTCATATAAAAAATTCAAATAACTCCAGGAGCTCCACCGCCACCGCGCAGTGGCGTTGGAGCTCCTGGAGTCACAATTAGCATGGCTATCTTTACTCACTCATACAAGTCATAGGCCCTTGCCTATGTGGGACTGTATCAAACATTCACTGTTGCAGTAGTCAAAAACAGACAACAAAACTGCTCTAAGCAAAATTTAATTTTCTTAATTTGCTAGATTAACTGATTCAGGACTCTTCAACTCTTACTATGCTACAAATTTGAGGTTTCAGAGTTGAAAGTGAAATTTTAAATAATTATTTTTTTTTTCATGTATGAATGATCCAGAATAGACCAAAGCCAGCTAATACACTCAAAACCTATTGAAGTCTATTCACCCGTAAAAGCTACTGTGGAGTACAAGCTTATCTTATGAGCTTGTACATGTATAAGTATACATAGAACTACATTATTCCTCAAGTAGATCTACTAGGTCTCGTCAAAGGTCTAGTCGTCTATGTGGGACTTTTATACTGCAGCAAGGACAAGTGCCTCCAAAATACTGATGCATTTATTCATGTTTTGCTTTAGATCCAACATTAGATCTCACAGACATTACTGTAGATGTAGACGTAGATCTAGTTAGATTTTATACAGTCAGTAAATTTTCATTCACATATGAGAGTGTGTTTCTGTACATTTAATTTTGCAGATGATATTATTATTAGATTGCAAGACATCAAGATCAAAATAAAATATTAAGATGCAGTGCCAACTTTTGGATGTGACTGAGTGATTGTACAGAACATCATTTGGATCCTTTTCCAGAAGGGGCACAAGTCCAATATCATAAAAGGTTCTATCATTTTCTAGCATCTTTTGGTCCTATAATATAAGAAGCAAAAAAAAAATAAATAAATCTGCGAAACAGTTTTGAAGTAGCTTTGGATAGGTGCTGAAAGAATAAGCCCATTAAGTACAATTATGAATCACCTGTACCAGCCATCTTGAAAAGGAAAAAGAAATTGGAGCTGAATACAGAGGCATAGTTCCTGCGTTTAATATCTTCTCTAGGTATCCCTAGGTAGGAAACATAAAAATAATAAAAGAGAGAGAGAGAGAAAGGTTACCAAACATCTATTTGCCTTTGTAGAGGTTTTAAAAATCTCATAAGCAAAGAAGCAAAAACAGAAAAAAAAGGGGGTTAGCAATTTTTCAGATGCTTTCTTCCATCAGGTGGCATGCAAAATTATGTTAGTTAGGTTTGTTAGAAGTATATCAAATGCTCTGTTTTGCAAAAGATTGTCTGATTGGATACTGATGGATGATAGACCCTACAGTTCTTGTCTCAGATTGGAATACATTCATCATGTGACATTTTGTTAAAACTGAAAAGTGATATTTGTGCAATTTTGTACTGTAATTTAGATAATCTTGGAATTCATCATCATTTCAGGTCATCACACTACATTTCCCAATGTCTAGCACATGTAAGAGCCACATCGTTAGCCACTGCCAGGTCCCTCTCGGGGCAAGTGGCATGCCATCTGTCACAGCTCAGGAGATGGAGCATAGTCTAGAGGCCCTGCCCACACTCACAGTCCGCCACAGTGTCGGTATATCCCCACTTGAGCATGTTTGCCTTGCACCTCCCCATGCCTGTTCGCAGTCTGTTAAGGCTACGCCATGTGATCCATGGTACTTTAGAACCTGCAGGGAGTGACTCAGATGGATCAATAGCCATGTGTGTATCCTCTTGAAGTTTCTCCAGTGTCTCTTCCCATAGCTTGAGGCGTGTAGATGTTGCGTTGCCTTCTAATTAGGAGAGACAGTAGGAAGGAAACTTCTCCACGATTTCAAGCGTTGAGGTACCAAAGGGTGGCTATAGAGGGGGTGTCTTTCATCCTCTGATTGCCTGAGACGTTCCATTTGGCTGGCTACAATCCTGCAAATTAAATATTATAGTAACTAAACTAAACGGGGGGGGGGAGCTGCAGCCCCCCCCCCCACTTTTTTGAGTGGACACGTGTCATAAAACCTTGGAAAAAAGGATCGAAAATTGTCATTAATGAGTGAAATCAAATCGCCCCCCCCCCCCCCACTTTCAAAAACGCTCCGCGGCCCCTGCTAAATGGAGAAGGAAGAAGCTCACCATGTAGAAATACCACTTTATCTGTACGAAAAAACTGTACATGTAGAATATTTACCGTCACTGTTTCAAGAAATGTTCTTTTCAATTCAATTTGATTTAATATTCATTCTGTTCAAGTTCATTTTGTTTTAAACAAAAAATAAGTCCATAACTAATAATGTCATGCATTCAAAACATCAATAACATGATTAAGCTCAAATATTTAACATATAAATGTAATCTTTAAAAAAAAATCAAAATGTGCTTTAAGAGTTTTCTACTAAATTTTGCTGATCAAATGTCAAGGAAACAACAAAAAAAATCTGAAATTAATAACTGTTTGATTTTTTTTATTGGACATAGTTTCAGCAGACATCTTGTGTGAGTTCCTAGAAGTAGCAGTTCATCAGATCCTGTACATCAGGGAGCTCTATCCCCTTGGAATCTTTGAGAGAAAACAGAAATACAACATCCCTGTTCAGGTAATAATCATAATAAAATGTAGCACCAGGTCCTAGTACATCCATCATGATGTCTCTGTAAAGCACTTTACAGATAAAACCCCCACAAAAATATTCTGCAATTCAAGTTTGAACTTTGACATCTTTTGTTTTAGTATTATCACAATTGAATTTGGTATAATTAGAAAGACTGTATCATCTGTTGGGAGCCAGAAGGGCATTAACTCGTATATATTAACAAAGCCCTTCTGGCTCCAAACAGATGATAGTTTCCCCTTAACAATGATGCTCTATTTGTAATGATATTGTAAACACAGGATGAGCAGTGCACCTGATTATGGGCTCAGGTCAAAGGTGAAATGTTGCAAAATGCATTATTGTCAACAGTGACTTCTTCATTTGTGTTTAGGTTGGCTCATGTTTTAATGGTGTTGAGGCATTCATGTATGAATGCCAATTGTGTATTTTCCTATTCTTTGGAGGATGAAACATGTTTTGATTGATGTTGTGGTGGTCATTCATGAACTGCAATGTTTTTTTTTCACATCTCGTTTGGAAGATGAAATGTGTTTTAATCCACTCATGATTTGAGATTATCACTGTGTTTGAGTTTCATGCAGAATATTGCAAGTTTGTCAGTTTTTGACTAGAACAAACATGTTTAACGCTGACAAATGGCCACTCAGTAAAAGAAGGCACTGTCAGAAAAAGGAAACAAAAGCTGTTCGTGGAGCACCTCTATCACTTTGTGAAAGGTTGTTCTAAAATGTACTAAGAGGTACTTCTCCGTGCTTTAAAGATCTATGTATATTTAGGGTCATTTTAAGACCTGTGCTGCAAATTGGTCTTTTCTTCTACTTATGTGACAGATATCTCGTCATCCTGAGCTGAACCAGTACATCACAGATGCTGTCATGGGTATCAAACCACATGTCATCAAGGTAGGACATTAGTAGTATTAAAGCCAATTGTGATTACTCCCAGTTAAGCTCATTTTCATCATTTTTATCATTTTCATAAAAAGTTATGCAAGAATCATTTTGAATTGTTTTCATGCAATTATATTATAAGTTTTGATATAGTTTTGGACAGCCTTATGAAAACAAAATAATGAAAACTTGCTGAAAATGGCATACCCTGAAATACATGAACAGCATTGCATTTTGATAATGTATGAGGCCTGGAGACAGTCTGGACATTTCATGAAATGTTTTGTTCATTTTGCTTTTTACTCAGTAATTACACATCTTATTTCAGAATCACATGGCAAATGCTTTTATGTATTATCCCTTTCAGGACAGGAATTATTTAAGGGCTGGCTAAATTGATCACATTTTGTTCTTCAAATTGGCAACAATAATGTTTTTGTTGAAAAGTTGCAAAAATTGCCAATTTTTATTTTAAAAAAAATGATTTTGAAACTCTTAATGTGTTGCCAATTTAAGGATTTTAAAGCTTAGTCTCGTTTTTAAAATTCCAGGCATCAAACACAATATGATCATGAAACAAAATTGTTCATAGTTTTTTTTTTTTTGCTCTTTCTACTAATGCATCTGGAATATTTTTTCGAGCTCTGAATCAAAACTTATTGAGCCAAACCACAAAATGTAGTCAATTGTCTCGAAGGGTTAAATAGATATAAACTTGAAGCTGTTTTTCTTTATTTTCTTTATTTCATGGTGAAATCCCTAAACATCAAAGAACACAATAGTAGAATTTATGACCCTAAATGTCAAAGGTTAACTTGAAAAGTACCCATTAAAAGAAATGCCAATTAGGTTATTTTTATAACACTATTTCTAACATAAATGCCAGTTATATATTATATTACTTTTAAAACACTGTTTCTAACACAAATACACATAGTGCCACATACCAGGTACCCTTAATCCCTTGCGTGCTAATATTCATCAGATACATGTATCTAGAAGGATTTGGAAATGTTGAATTTCAACTCGGTTACGAACGCTTTGTGATCAAATAAATGGTGTTGTTCCTATTTTTTATCTTAACTTTTATTTTACAGGATGAAGTCCAGTGTGTGACTGTTGTCATTCTGAATGATAAACACATTCCAGTAGAAAGATTTGTCTTTGAAATAGCCAGGCCTTCTACAAACAAAATTGATGGGTACGTTGTTATCAAGTCGTCAGTGGGTGAATTCAAGTTCGGTGTTGAAAGCTGGTGTTAGTGTTGGGGCAAAACTAGCACCAGCCACAACACCGAACCTGAAATGAAGCTGGTGCTGGGATTGACTTTACTAGGTGTTGAGCTATCAATAATGTGATTGGTATTATTTTTATAAACCCGAATTCGTTGTTGGGGCTAGAATCAGCAGCCCAATTCATGCTCTCAACACCAACACCAACACCAACACCGAACTTGAAATCACCCAGTGTCTTCTTTATCTTCATTGTATTCATCCTATTAATCTTCTCTTCAAGGTACTTGTTGATATGTCTTGGTTTTCTCATTTCTATTAAGTGTTATGCACCAGTCAAAGAGTTTTGAACAGATTGCAACTGACATAAATTTCTGCTCATAAATTTGATAAAGAATGAGAAAGTTACAGTTTCATTGTTTCACTTCCTTGTCAAACTACTGTTCATGTATTACACAAAATTATCAAAAAGTATTGATGTTCTTGATTTTTTGATGAGGAAATAGATTCATATCTCACAGGCCCACAGGACATAATTGCAAGATGTTGTACCTTCTGTTTTTGTTGTTCTTAACAGTATAGAGAATCGATTAGAGAGATTGGAGCAGAGTCTGAGAGCTTTCTTGCTGAGGCTAAATACATGTGATGCAGTGCTCCATTCACTTCCACAAGGTGAGAGATAATGCTGCTTGATGTTCATGCTGATGGTAGTTATTGTAGTAATGGTATAACGGGGTAATTGTAATGGTGATGGTGGTGGTTGTGATAGTTGGGGGGAATAGAAGTGACTATGGTGATGTTTGGGGGAATAGAAGTGACGACGGTGATGGTAGTGATGATTGGGGAATAAAAGTGATGATGGTGATGATAGTGATGGTTGGGGGGAATAGAAGTGACTATATGGTGATGTTTGGGGGAATAGAAGTGACGACGGTGATGGTAGTGATGATTGGGGAATAAAAGTGATGATGGTGATGATAGTGATGGTTGGGGGAATAGAAGTGACGATGTTGATGATAGTGATGGTTGGGGAATAGAAGTGACGATGGTGATTGTAGTGATGGATCATGGTTGGGGGAATAGAAGTGACGATGGTGATGGTAGTGATGGTTGGGGGAATAGAAGTGACGATGGTGGTGGTAGTGATAGTTGGGGGAATAGAAGTGACGATGGTGATGGTAGTGATGGTTGGGGGAATAGAAGTGACGATGGTGATGGTAGTGATGGTTGGGGGAATAGAAGTGACTATGGTGATGGTAGTGATGGTTGAGGGAATAGAAGTGACGATGGTGGTGGTAGTGATGGTTGGGGGAATAGAAGTGACGATGGTGATGGTAGTGATGGTTGGGGGAATAGAAGTGACGATGGTGATGGTAGTGATGGTTGGGGAATAGAAGTGACGATGGTGATGGTAGTGATGGTTGAGGGAATAGAAGTGACGATGGTGGTGGTAGTGATGGTTGAGGGAATAGAAGTGACGATGGTGATGGTAGTGATGGTTGGGGGAATAGAAGTGACGATGGTGGTGGTAGTGATGGTTGAGGGAATAGAAGTGACGATGGTGGTGGTAGTGATGGTTGGGGGAATAGAAGTGACTATGGTGATGGTAGTGATGTTTGAGGGAATAGAAGTGACGATGGTGGTGGTAGTGATGGTTGGGGGAATAGAAGTGACGATGGTGATGGTAGTGATGGTTGGGGGAATAGAAGTGACGATGGTGGTGGTAGTGATGGTTGGGGGAATAGAAGTGACTATGGTGATGGTAGTGATGGTTGGGGGAATAGAAGTGATGGTGGTGATGGTAGTGATGGTTAGGGGAATAGAAGTGACTATGGTGATGTTAGTGATGGTTGTAGTGGTGGTGGTAGTGATGGTTGGGGGAATAGAAGTGACGATAGTGATGGTAGGGGGAATTGATGATGATAATAATAGTAGTTGTCTTGATGCTGTAGCTTTTAATGCATTTGTGTCAGTGATATTTGATTAGGAATTTCAATGATGATACTGGTCATAATGCTTGAGATTGTGTTGCTTACCCTCACCAGCTATAGCTATTGTTAACTGAAACATTCAAGTTATTAGTAAGACTGTCCCCATATACCTTTTGTTAACCTACTAGTAGGTCATATTCCATCATAGTCTGCTGTGTTACTAATGGCCATAATTTGAAGTAGATGCTTACTTATTATTTCATATTTTTGTTAAACCTTCATGTTTAAGATTGCACCTTCTCCATATTAGTCTACACAAAGGGATCAGCAACAATGGAGTCACATGATCAGCAAGTTTTGCAGGTAAGTGACAATGTAATAATGATACTTGTAATGTAATGAAATTTCATGAATGGAGAGTAACTTCTAGTCATCTCCAAAAATCAATTCGCCAATTTGGAAGTGTTGTTTGGAATTCATTGCCCTCCTCTCATTAAGACAAATCCAATTTCTTAATTCATTCAAGAGGAAGCCCAAGTTATACTATTATCTTTTTATCAGTAATTTTAAAAATTTTGTTATACTATCCCATAGAGTACGATTTTCCTTACTTTGTCTCTTCCATCATGATATTTAATATTTATATTTTTGTTACTCTACGCCTTCGTGACCATCAACTTATCAAGCCTTAATAGGCTTTTAATGATGGTCCTATTTTTATTTTTTTTGTATTAATTCATGTATTATACCTTGTGTTTTTAAATGCTTTGTATATATTTTGATGTTTGTATGTTTTTTTAAATTGGAGAATAAATAAAGACTGATTGATTACTATTCTTTTTATGGTATCCAAAGATGGTGAAGCTCTGCACTATCTATCTCCACCCACTGACCTTTTCATTAACCTTTTAGTCACTGAGGATTACATGTATTGTAGTCATTTACTCACTGAACTCAGTCTCAGTAAACCATCTTGCGGCATAGACTCTCTGCTGTACGAAAAATCTTTCCACACTAACGCATCGCTTTAATGCGGATTCTAAATGGCTTATGTATAAAGATAGCACACACAAAGTTTCAACGCCCAATATCCCATACAATACATTTGCCGTAGTGTTAAACAGGTCAAAGTCCACAGACAGTTTGGGGCAGTTCAGTGAGTAATAAGAAGGGCGGTCCCAGGCAGTTTAGTGACTAAAGGGTTAAAGCAGTTTTCACCATATGCAGCTCTGACAAGCATTCATTTGTGCTTGCTTCTCTCAACATATAAAATAAATACCCCCAAACCAACAAAGTATGTCTTGATAATCCTTTTTTTACGTGTACAAATTAACTGCAGTGATCATTGGTCATCAGTCTTTGTAGTACAAGGTAATGTGAATTAACAAGGCAATCAATTAAAGGTTAAGTCCAGCATGGTTACATGTTGGCTTTAAAAGAAGCAAAAAAATTTAAGAAACTACTTAAGAACATATTCAATAATACACGCACCTTAGATATAATCATTGCTCATATGTTTTTAAACAAAACCTGTATGAAACAAATCTATTCCTTCATCAAAGACTAAGAAAATGAAAATTTTTTAAATTTTCTGTACTGAGCAAATGGGAGAGGAGTTTGCAAGATGTATAACGGAGTTGCCAATTTGTTGTTTGATTGATTACAAGTTTGAAAATAGATAACTTTCTTATTTCTTATCGGATTTTGCTCAAACTTTCACTAATCTTTTTTTCTCATCTTTATTCTTTTATTCAAATCAACTTAATACCAGGGTAGACTTTCCCTTTAAGGGTGTTGGAGTAGTGTTATCATCATCTTCTCACATTGCCCCCGCCCCCTTCATGGCTACACTATTGGGCCATTCTTTGTAAAGTGAAACTATTGGTCACACACATGACCATCTAATTTTCCCTCATTGCCGGAAAATCAGATTATATTTTATTGATTTTTTTTATATTACCAGTTTCTTACATTAAAAAGATTTCCTTTTCTTTAACAAGAAATAGTCATTTCCCAACCATAATATTTTTACAAAGACATTTAGTAATGCCCTTTTTTGAGTGGTCACACAATGTGTCTCAGCCAATTTTTACCTCTAAAAGAAAAGAATGTTCACTAATTTGTGGAAAATTGCTTTCAAACTATTCAGAGCAATCCCACCATACAGCAATGGAAAGTGAAAACTTGCACTCCAAGGGAAATACAAGAAAAGTAGGTTTGAATACCAACAAGTAAGACCCTTTTTTGTGCGAGGTCACTGTGACCAACCTAATGTTGACCTCTGAAAGAAAATGATGTACTCTCATTTAAAATAATTACCCTCCATTTGTTGAGGGTGAGATTGTAATTCAACTATCCAAAATGAGAGACTTCTACTACAATACAAATGCTGGAAAATTAGTTTTAAATGAACTATTTTTCAGGATTTTCGTCAAACATGAGACTGAGACTGGCCCTATTGATGTGATTAATTGATCAATTCTTTTCATTTTTATCTAGGAGTTTCCTTGGATAGAAGCTGATGATCATCTTTGTGACATGCAGGATCCAACTCTTGTTCCTCTCAAGGCCGTCTCATCAGATCTCTTGAAGGTACGTATAACCCGATGATGCTGTAAAACCAGAAGCATTTTGAATGTATTGAGTAGTTTGGTTTTAAGAAATTTTCATGCTGCCAAATAATGGAATGATAACAGACACTCAATTTCTGCAATTTACAAAAGCTTATTTTACTAAAGTTTCTGTTTTTGTCTTCCATGCTTAAAGAGAAGGTTAATTTCTGGGAAAGGTGAAAAATAATTTGTGAGCTTTCTCATTCCTTTTATGTCAGTTAGAAAGGACATCATAGTATAAATGTCCCCTGAAAAGGATTGCTCTTCAAATGCCCGCAAATTCGAAGTAGGACAAGAAATAGCCGAAGTGTTCGGGCCGAACATTCATGCCCCATGTGTGTGTGCAGTCCCATATACCCATTTCTTTGTGTAGTGCATGTACTTTTCAGCAAGATTGGGTCAATTTCTTATCATTTTGATGGCTCAAAGACATCACAGTATACACCAATTTTTATGTAGACATGATCAATCTTTCCAGTTTACTTTGAGACAGTTTAATTTCACAATGACCAGAACTCAACTTTATCTCTAAAAGGAGCGAGATATAAGCATTACATTACTGTGATGTCTTTGGCATTATGTCCAGTTCTGTTTGGCTAATTGAAATCAAACTTGGCAAGAATTATCTTTTTGTGGTACTCTATCTTTTGAATATCAGCAACTTGTGTATGGTCATTTTAGGGTCAGCTGCTTGAACTATAATCCCTTTTGAAAAGTCCTTTTACAACTACCGGTATATGTTTTAAAAATCTGATGATATTTCTTCAGGGCTAACCAAAACTGTACTTGGCCTTAATCGTACAATTTGCAGGGAAAGGATTGTACATTTGAAGATTAGATGAGTGCATACTGTAAGACCAGAAACTTTCGTGAATTGTTAATGACAGCCAATTTTGAAGCAAGAAACTTTTGCGAATTGTAATAACTTTATGTTTTTTCAATTGTGAGTTTATTGTTTGGAGGCATGAAACTTTGTGAATCTCAGCTACTCGCGAAATTTGCGAAAGTTTCATGCATGCAAAAATTTCTGGTTTTACAGTATTATAAATATAATTTTCCTCATTGTTATGCTTTCCTTTTTGTCCCCGCCGAACGAAGTTCGCGAGGGGACTATGAAACGGGCTCCGTACGTGTGTGCGTGTGTGTGTGTGTGTGTGTCCGTCCGTCCGTCCGTCCGTCTGTCCGTGTGCGCTCAAATGTTAGAAAATGCTACTTCTCCGTCATTTCTTGGCCGATTTTGATTCCGATTGTTTTATCTGATAGGGCTGGGTGGGGGCTTCCAAACTTCTACACAGAATTTTGAAATTCATTAATATGCAAATTTATGCAAGTTTATTCAAAATCGACGAAAAATGCTACTTCTCCTCTATTTCACATCGGATTTTGATTCCGATTGTTTTATCTGATAGGGCTGGGTGGGGGCTTCCAAACTTCTACACAGAATTTTGAAATTCATTAATTATGCAAATTTATGCAAATTTATTCAAAATTGACGAAAAATGCTACTTCTCCTCTATTTCACATCGGATTTTTATTCCGATTGTTTTATCTGATAGGGCTGGGTGGGGGCTTCCAAACTTCTACACAAAATTTTGAAATTCGTTATTCATGCAAATTTATGCAAATTTATTCAAAATGGCTGAAGGTTCATAATGTTTTCATGTTTTATATTTCAGTTGTATACATGCATTGTTGGTATTCTCTTCTTTTGCATGCAGTAACATTATTATTTTATTCACTAAAGTTTTTCACTGAAGTTTTAAGGTTCAGGCTAGTTAATTTCCACACATCTGCACTTCCGGCGGGGACATTTATTACGCATTGCGTAATTTACTCATTCACTTGTATTTTTCTGTAGATGCAGCTGTATGTAGAAGAAGCCCCATCTAAAGTGGAAGTCAGATGACATTGAGTGACCTTTGCAACAAACATTGTACATGATGTTTCATCAGGAATATGGTATTTCTGAATATTGCAAGCTCCTTTATCATCTTTCAAGTTCTGCAGTCTATTTTCTGTGGCTTACCCATAACTTCAGGAGAATATTTTTGTGTAGTGTAAAGCAAAGACATTATGTTATAGTTATTGGCTCATATGCTAAACTCCAGTTTAACTTAAACTTCATTCTAAGTTAAACCAGAGTTTAATTAGAAGTTTAGAACTGACTTAAACCACAAGTCCAGTCTAAATATGTGTTACAAAGTTAAACCACACTAGACTGGAGTTTAATTTAAACCAGAGTTCAGAATGTGATTTTCTAAAACTCCAATCTAAAGGGCAGGTTTAGACTGGGTTTAAACCACACTTAGGCCACAGTTTAAGTTGAGCCGGAGTTCAAAATATGGGCCATTGGGTATTAGAGGCAAGTATGTGAGTTGTTTAAGCCCAGGGGGATGTACGAGAAAGCTGTTCGTAAAGTTACGCATGACTTTACAAACGACTTGTATATGAAGTGCTAGATAGGATGCCCAAAGTTTTTCCTGATGTTTTAATAACGTGTGACTGTTATTTCCAATAACCTTAATCAAATTATGTCAAATATTATACTTTGCGTGAAGAATGTTTGTTATAATAAGAATGTTAATCTACATCTACACAGTTCAACTTTACTTAAAGCAGTTCACAGTGATTTAGCATCCCATTTGGCTTGTCATATTCAAGTCATTCGTAAAGTCATGCGTAACTTTACGAACAGCTTTATGGAACACCCCCAGGTCATGTGATTTACCGACAACTGTCAAACCAAAAACTTTTGCATACATTGAACTTTCACAGAATTTGTGAGTTGTTCATATTAGGAAAAATATCATGCTGCAAACTAATTGAATCACAATTAACTCAACACTGAATTCTTGCAATTCTTGCTTTCCATGAAAATGGTCTCTGTTTACAACTTGTGAAAGTATCATGTCACAAAAGTTTCTGGTTTATGGTGTTTCTTCCCCCTTATTCCATCTTTCCTTTCTAAGCTATCGTCATCTTTGCCGCCTACTCTTTAATCTTTCGTCTTTACCCTCTATCTCTGTTGCTTTCTAAGTAATCTTACTATTATACTATAGTAAAGAAACATAAGAGCCTTTTACTGGTAATACAAATTTTATAACTACTTTATTCAGTTATGTTCTGAAATATATGTATATACTTGGTATTATATTTTACCAAAGGTTGATTTACGCAGATATGGGTAAAGAAGATGGATACTGGAGGAAGTGGGTAGCAAACTGTCTTTCATCGTGTTTTTTGTTTTTTCCTTTTGATTGCAAATGCTGATTTTTTAATGTAAAGTACGTACATTGCCAGATTTTCTGTATGAAGTGCCAGAAAGACGTTTACAAGACTGTATGTAAAAGAAGAGTAGAGAGCATTATGTACTATAGTCATATTTGTTTTATAATTTGGTGAGTTTGGCAAAGTCGTACATGTACATTGCCAGATTTTCTGTATGAAGTGCCAGGAAGACGTCTACAAGACTGTAAAAGAAGAGTAGAGAGCATTATATACTATTGTTATGATTGTTTTATAATTTGGTGAGTTTGGCATATTAAGATTTCACCCGAGTATTGTTGTCAGATTAAAGTCATGTAGTTTTCGTGCATTCCAAATGTATCTTTTAATACATGTAACATGAATAATCTACAGCAATAGTTCCCATTCTTTATTCATATAATCTTGCTCTCTCTATTGGCCAATTAAGTTTCAGTGTTTGATCATTTTGTAGCCTAGTTACCTCTGAGAAGGGAGGGCAGAACGCCCCTACCCCGCAGTGACATTGTCAAAATAACCTAACACTTATATGTCAATGCATGAAGATATTGAATTATAATAGTCAAATAGTTTATGTTTTTGATTAAGATGGTAAAACCATTTCATGAGGTAAGAGATGCAGTCATTCTATTCTACAAGGCAGTAGCTAAAATTTATGTTATCCCCATGATAATCATTACCCCAGAAAACTAGGAATTTTTATACATTTTGCAGTTTAAAATTTTCAAATTTTTAGCATCTGTTCATAATCCATGACCAAGTCATCAATGTTGTGACTCGTGGAATATCTAAATGTCAGTCTGTGAAAGCAATACCTCCCAAAGGTTGATCGGAACATAGTAAATTCCTTTTAATCTTCATCAAGATGGACTGCCCAGTATCCTATTTTTATGTCTATCCTTGAGAATGACTTTAACACTGAAAGTGAAGGACTGAGCTCCTCTAGAACTGAAGCTGTAAGAGGACATCTCTTCAGATTTTGATTGAGCCTTCCTTGGGTTGAGGCAAACATGCTATGACCTGTCCTTCAAGGCCTGTGATGAGTAACTTTCCTGATGATGCCATTTCTTTCCATCTTGTCCAGTTCCTTCTTGAGCTTGTTCATGAGATAGATGCCTCCCAAGGTGGATTGATTGATGGAATTGCATCATTGTTCCAAGTGCAACATTGCTTTAGTGCTGAAGTTCCTAATCTGGTCGCAATGGCCTGGGCAAGCTTGCTGGCTCATCTGTTGTTCTACTGTATGGATCATGACAACTCCTGGCTTGGTTGGTGGATGTAGGAAGTCCAACAATAACTGGTCCTCTGACGTCTTCACCATACCATGCTTGGTCCTCGATCTGAGGTCCCGAGAAGACTTTTGATCAACTTCTCCAGTCCGGAACAAACAAATGACTAGCAATATAAAAGAGAGTGGGCCCGGACCCTCCATTCCCCCCACCCCCCACCCCCCTTGATTTTCGTGTGCTTTAATATGCTCTTTGTGAAATTGAATCCTATTGTTACCAAAATTGATGAAGACTGGACTGTAGTTGCATCTACATGAGTACTGCCTCCACTATCTCTGATCCTTGCACCTGCATGGAAAAATAACTCTCAAGAACTTCAGTGTGGACTTGATAAGATTTACATATAGTAATACAATGTATCAGATTTATTAAGTTCTTCTCCAATAATCCACCTGTCCTGTATAACATGGACTAACAAAGCTTAGCAAAGATTAGATAAGCATGTGCGCGCCCATATAAAGGCGACTAGCTGGAATGCTCCCCATGGAGTGGAGTTTGTCCACCATAGTGTGCGGAATAGTACTTGAATTCAGTGACCGGGGTGATAATAATATTGTAAGCGCTTTGGTCAATTGTTTTTGGTAAAGCACTTCATAAGAAACAGTTATTATTATGATTATTATCATTATTATTATCACTCAGCACTGATAGCTGACAGCTGCTCAGCTATCACCAGATAGGCAACAGCAACGTCGTCTCATCTTGATGGTCTTCGTTCTTATTTGGGAAATTACATCCCACCACTGCCACCCAATGTGATGAAGGGTGAACTCTGGTTGCATCAAGGAGGTACGAGGCAAGCCTAGTACCTCCTTGGTTGCATGTACAGTTGTTCCTTCTACACTAATTCTAACCCTTGGACCTGTGTGGAAGAACAACTCTCAAGAACTTCAATGTGTACTTAATAAGATATGCAAATAATAATAGCAGATGTGCTTCCTGGGACCCTCGCCTCCTTCCACCATGTTTATTTGTGAATGTACATTTCATTTTGCATTTGATTAGAAGGAAATAAATGTATTTTGAGATTAGAAGGAAATAAATTTATTTTGAATCTGAAATCTGAATCTGAGATTTATTAAGTTCTTCTCCAACCAACCAGTTTTCTCAGTGGACTAGTAAAGTTTATCTCTTAGTACAGATAGCTGCTCAGTCCTGGCTTTGTTCCTCTTTATTAAAAAAATTCATTCCCACTGCTGCCACCAAATGTGATGAAGGTTGAACTGTAGTTGCATATACAGGGGTGCCTTCTGTCCTGTGCCATTTTCAACCCTTGCACCATATCAATAATGGAAGAACATCTGTGAACAACTTCAACTGGTAATATCTTTTCCATTTCTTCTCCAAAGTATAACACAAATATCAGAGAGTGATGAAACACTCGGTGAGTAAGGTTGATGATTACTAGGCAAAGACAGAACTAAAGTAGAGCACCTACATCCTTTATCAAAGGAGAAGTGGAAGGTTCAGATCAGGACAGTACTCAGGACAGCAAATGCAAAATTGACATAATTTTATGTCAGCAACATGAATACTGCCTTTCACCATTCACATACCCTTCCATCTCATGAAAGGATATTATAAAACATAAGATTTAAGGGCAAGGTTTTTGAGCCAAGGTTATTTTGACAATCTCACAGCGAGGGCAAACTCTTTCCTTCTCATGTCTTGACTGCAGCACAGTTATAATGATGAAAATTATTTGCTTAAATACTTCACTGTTTCTCTAAATGTATTGTAAATGCTGATTTTGTATTGGTATTTTGGGGATCTCACATTTTATAGAAATCCTGTTTGATTCCGCTTTCAACATTTATACAACATTGGTGCAACCACAGACCACATACAGTTGTAATACTAAGTATTTGTGTCTGTCGAATGGTTGCCTTATTGCAATTTTACACCACTGAATGTTTTTTATTTACTGAATAAACCGTCAAATTTTGCATGTGACTGATTTTCAGAAAGAGGATTTCAGTCATTTTGATTCATGTACTTAATTTGTACAAGGATGCAACATTTACTTCCCTGTGCATTGTTACATCATCTGCTTTGAGCCAGAAATATATAACTCATATCATGCAACTTTGAGTTAACTCCCTTGTCACTCTTAACAGGATATATTTTTTTTAATGTTTCTTCAATTTCCACTGAATTCTACAGGAATGCCATATACATGTAATGTTGATACATGTATATATATGTATATACTGTATTGTTTTGTATTTCTTATGAATGCTATGTATTCAAGAGTATACATTTACATGTTATAAAATGTATCCAATTAAAATATGTTTATCTTTAAAAGAATATTTCTATAAAGGGAAGGGCTTCTTGATAGTTTATGTCTTCCAAGTGTCTGTTTGAAATAAGCTGTTTGTATATTAAAGGAAATATATTAAAGTCTTTTTGAAAATTGAATTTGTTGTGTTCCATGCCTTTTATATTTTGATGTACATGTAGCAATGAAGTAGAGGTAATATACATGTAGGGTTATACATGTACTTTGTCTTTTGTCTTTAGTCTATGGTCAACTGCTCCTCCCCCCCCCCCCCCCCACCCGAGTACGTTAAGTGCGCATTTTGTTCAGAATGCATCTTCAAACAAATGATTTGATAATAAACCACCATCAAAATAGGTGATTATACATGTATGCTTTGTTTGAAATATTCATTCTACCAAGCCCTCTCTCTCTCTCTATTTCTCACACTCTGCCTCACCTCCCCTCCCCTTGGTCCTCCCTTCCTTTTCTCTCTCTATCATCTCACCTCCCCTTCCCTTGCTCCTCCCTTCCTTTTCACTCTCTATCATCTCACCTCCCCTCCCCTTGCTCCTCCCTTCCTTTTCACTCTCTATCATCTCACCTCCCCTCCCCTTGCTCCTCCCTTCCTTTTCTCTTTCTATCATCTCACCTCCCCTTCCCTTGCTCCTCCCTTCCTTTTCACTCTCTATCATCTCACCTCCCCTTCCCTTGCTCCTCCCTTCCTTTTCACTCTCTATCATCTCACCTCCCCACCCCTTGCCCCTCCCTTCCTTTTCTCTATCATCTCACCTCCCCTCCCCTTGCCCCTCCCTTCCTTTTCTCTATCATCTCACCTCCCCTCCCCTTGCTCCTCCCTTCCTTTTCTCTATCATCTCACCTCCCCTTCCCTTGCTCCTCCCTTCCTTTTCACTCTCTATCATCTCACCTCCCCTTCCCTTGCTTCTCCCTTCCTTTTCACTCTCTATCATCTCACCTCCCCTCCCCTTGCTCCTCCCTTCCTTTTCTCTATCATCTCACCTCCCCTCCCCTTGCCCCTCCCTTCCTTTTCACTCTCTATCATCTCACCTCCCCTTCCCTTGCTCCTCCCTTCCTTTTCTCTATCATCTCACCTCCCCTCCCCTTGCTCCTCCCTTCCTTTTCTCTCTCTATCATCTCACCTCCCCTTCCCTTGCCCCTCCCTTCCTTTTCACTCTCTATCATCTCACCTCCCCTTCCCTTGCTCCTCCCTTCCTTTTCACTCTCTATCATCTCACCTCCCCTTCCCTTGCTCCTCCCTTCCTTTTCACTCTCTATCATCTCACCTCCCCTCCCCTTGCTCCTCCCTTCCTTTTCACTCTCTATCATCTCACCTCCCCTCCCCTTGCTCCTCCCTTCCTTTTCTCTCTCTATCATCTCACCTCCCCTTCCCTTGCTCCTCCCTTCCTTTTCACTCTCTATCATCTCACCTCCCCTTCCCTTGCTCCTCCCTTCCTTTTCACTCTCTATCATCTCACCTCCCCTCCCCTTGCCCCTCCCTTCCTTTTCACTCTCTATCATCTCACCTCCCCTCCCCTTGCTCCTCCCTTCCTTTTCACTCTCTATCATCTCACCTCCCCTTCCCTTGCTTCTCCCTTCCTTTTCACTCTCTATCATCTCACCTCCCCTTCCCTTGCTCCTCCCTTCCTTTTCACTCTCTATCATCTCACCTCCCCACCCCTTGCCCCTCCCTTCCTTTTCTCTATCATCTCACCTCCCCTCCCCTTGCCCCTCCCTTCCTTTTCTCTATCATCTCACCTCCCCTCCCCTTGCTCCTCCCTTCCTTTTCTCTATCATCTCACCTCCCCTTCCCTTGCTCCTCCCTTCCTTTTCACTCTCTATCATCTCACCTCCCCTTCCCTTGCTTCTCCCTTCCTTTTCACTCTCTATCATCTCACCTCCCCTCCCCTTGCTCCTCCCTTCCTTTTCTCTATCATCTCACCTCCCCTCCCCTTGCCCCTCCCTTCCTTTTCACTCTCTATCATCTCACCTCCCCTTCCCTTGCTCCTCCCTTCCTTTTCTCTATCATCTCACCTCCCCTCCCCTTGCTCCTCCCTTCCTTTTCTCTCTCTATCATCTCACCTCCCCTCCCCTTGCCCCTCCCTTCCTTTTCACTCTCTATCATCTCACCTCCCCTTCCCTTGCTCCTCCCTTCCTTTTCACTCTCTATCATCTCACCTCCCCTTCCCTTGCTCCTCCCTTCCTTTTCACTCTCTATCATCTCACCTCCCCTCCCCTTGCTCCTCCCTTCCTTTTCACTCTCTATCATCTCACCTCCCCTCCCCTTGCTCCTCCCTTCCTTTTCTCTCTCTATCATCTCACCTCCCCTTCCCTTGCTCCTCCCTTCCTTTTCACTCTCTATCATCTCACCTCCCCTTCCCTTGCTCCTCCCTTCCTTTTCACTCTCTATCATCTCACCTCCCCTCCCCTTGCCCCTCCCTTCCTTTTCACTCTCTATCATCTCACCTCCCCTCCCCTTGCCCCTCCCTTCCTTTTCACTCTCTATCATCTCACCTCCCCTTCCCTTGCTCCTCCCTTCCTTTTCACTCTCTATCATCTCACCTCCCCTCCCCTTGCCCCTCCCTTCCTTTTCACTCTCTATCATCTCACCTCCCCTCCCCTTGCTCCTCCCTTCCTTTTCACTCTCTATCATCTCACCTCCCCTTCCCTTGCTCCTCCCTTCCTTTTCACTCTCTATCATCTCACCTCCCCTTCCCTTGCTCCTCCCTTCCTTTTCTCTCTCTATCATCTCTCCTACTTGTAGCCCCACACCAGTGTGGCCAGCGAAAAAAAATAAATTCTGCAGCGAAAATTCTGCTAAATCAAAAATTGTACTGCTAAATCAAAATTTGACTCAAAAATTCTCTGACAAAGCAAAAAACAAACAAAAAAGGGTGATCAGCATTTTGGGAGGGAATTTTTATTCAAAAATTCTCTGACAAGCAAAAAAAAAGGGTTATCAGCATTTTTGGGTGTATTTTTACTCAAAAATTCTCTGACAAGCACAAAAAAAAATCAAACGCCAGAATTATGCTAAAATTCTGCTAAATTTTGTCAAATTATGCCTAGCATAATGCTAGATGCTAAAGCAGTTAAAATTCTGCCAGAAAGCAGAATTCTGCCAACTCTGGCAACGTTGCCCCACACTGACATTCTAAATCTATTAACATTTCTGGTATGTTTTGTTTATCTTTTTATGATAATCCTTCATTGTCAGGATTTTCTTTCAATGAACTATTTGGATTAGAATCTATCTCTGTCCCCCCCCCCTTCCCCCTTCCTTCTTTTCCCTAGTTGTCTCAAATTTTTTTCTCGTACCTTTTCTTCCTCTCTTTCCTACCCAGACACCAACCGTTTACGTAGATCTCGGTCTCTTGTCCCTCTCCACTTCTTTCCCCTATCACTCTCATTATTTTTCTCTCTTTTTCTTCCTCTCATGCTTCCCCTCTATCATCTCCCCTACCTCTACACTACACTCTCAAGAATCAGATTCTCAACAGCAAGTACAGCGAGTACTCTTTCTAGCTTTATAATAGTGGGAGATGTCCTGATTGGTGATCCCATATTTATGCGACATTTGCTTCTGTCTTTATGTCATCAAAGATTATGGTTATGGTTAGTGTTGGTCAGTGTTGGATACATTGATGAAGTTGGAAATTCAGGTAGTGTTAGAAATTGACTTTGAAGCAATTAATGCCAGAGCATGTGTTATACATGTACAATCCTCTAATCATCTCCCAATGGCTTCCTTTTTTTTCTTTTTTCTTTTGTGTGTGTGTGTGTGTGTGTGCTATAACCTTGTTCCTATAACCTTGTTCAGTTAAATTGTACTATTGTTTATTTATGGATGGCATGTTATGGAAATATATAATTTGTATTGTTTATTGCCATGTTGAATTATATTGTGTAATTAATGCTCAATTTGTAATTATTCGTTTTGAAAAACTGAATCAAGGAATAAAAAAATTATGAAAAGAAAAAAAAAATATAACATACATACATGTACATGTATAAAATTCATGAATCGGTATGGTAAACATGTACACAAGGACTTACAAGAAATCAATTCCAGGACAATTTCAATAAACTACTGTATTGCCTAGATAGAAATCATGCTCAGATTATACAATGCATCGTTTTAATGTTCTCACATTCCAAAAGCTGATGCACATGGTTTTTGAAATTGCCTTCATCGAAAGTCTTTGCGATCGTGTTGGCAGTGGAATAGACCATAGATATAAATCACACATAAGACAAGCTTGCTGTACAGAGTAAGTACAATTTTTAATTGCAATAAACCCATATATGCTGTTCAAACCATACTCATGGTTTCATTACACTGATGAGAAAAACAACATCCAAGAAGAAGCAACAAAAAAAAGTTACATGATGAATGAATTCTCTTTTTACATATACAAGTCATAAACATGGCAGGAAATATCGATATTTGTATCTGTATCTTTCTTGTAAAGGTTTTACACTTTTTACAATCCAAACGGGCAAAGTACCACTCGTATACATCTCTCACTCTCTCACACAAAAATAGACTCTTTCACACTGACAGAGAGACAGACAGACAGACAAATAGACACACATACATACATAACACACGTTAGGATGCAGGCACACACTTTCATTCTTCTGCCTACAAAATACTACGGACCCAGTTTTTATCCTCTTTTCGTTTTATAGGCACAAGTTTTCATTATTGTTGATAAATGAAGAGAAACACTTTATACTGTGACCGCTCAGAAATCTGTCTGCAGGAATATTCCTTGCCGCCCTATGTTCCTGATGGATTAATCCATCAGAACTCCTCAAAGAGATACAACATGACTATGATAGATGCTTTCCAATATGATTCCATAGGTAATATAGGAGTTAGGTGGATAAAAACATTATCCAAATATGAATTCAAATTTGAATATACATATTCAGGAAAACTACACAAAATTTTCAGATGCAACAAAGGAAACGGCATCATAAAATAACAAAGAAAAATTTTTAAAAACATTTAGAAGTTATATTTTTTTAGCTGCTCAATCGGTGCCACTTCCTGCAGAGACCCACCACCAATAGGCCTCTGTGCAGAAAGATGAACGTATTTCTTCCTCTGAGAAATATAAGCTTTGCACATACAATCTTTTGTTTCTCAGCAGAAGGTACGCAAAGGTAAGACAGTGAGAAGTTTGGTAATTGCCGGAAGGTTGTAACTTACTTTCCGATAAAAAGTGAATAACCATATTCGATTGAGTTAACCAAGATTGTCACAAGAACAATTAACACCAGGGGGATCTCGCATAAAAAGTTGCGTTTAATCGCAACTCAAAAAATTAAACGCAAGTCCCAAATACTTGATCCTGATTGGTTGAAAATCATGTTGCGTTTTATTTTTTGAGTTGCGTTTAATTGCAACTTTTTATGCAAGAGGGCCCAGAAATGATAATCGGTGAAAGAAAAAAAAATTGTGAAAAGCAGGAAGTAATAATAAATACTGTTTAGGCAGATCGCAGGATAAATTGTAAGAAAAAATGGTAAATGATGTCACTTCTATTTCAAAACATGTGTGCGACTGGAATTAGTAACTTGTTACAAGGTACTGATACATTATTTCAAGATCTACATATTACAGAAAAGATACACATGTTATAAAACTATGGACAAAGTAACATCAGAAAAGTGAGTGAGTGAATAGTCTTTTATATCAGCAGCTGAGAGCATAAGGGAATTAACTCCTATTGATCCCTCAAAGTGAGTTAATGCCTTCTCTGCTCCTGCATACCTTATAGTACCAGAAGGGCATATCCTTGAAATTGAGCTAATACCCTTTCATTCCCAGCATGATACGTCCCATTGCATCTCTATGAGCAAATCTCAAAAGATCCTTTCAATACTTTCTCCATTTCTTTCTCCCATTTCGTGAATACAAGCAAAGTTGAAAGACCAACCCAGCTCACCTGAAAGCTACATGTAGTCAGCATTCATAGAAGTCAATTCCAAATGTGACCTCTGACCATGTATAATACAGCCTCAACATGAGGGAGAATCATGCACCCCCCCCCCCCCCCCCGCCCCCCCCCCTCCTAATCATCATCCTAGTGAAGGTCTGTTCCCATGGGATGCATTAAACCACATCACAAAATGCCCTTGCAGTAAAATGAAATGTTACATTTTTGTGTACTATGTGTCTATGTATAACAACAGCGAGCTTTCGATTTGCAAGTCGACATAGTCGACTGGTACGATCGAACCACATTATGAAGCTCTGCGCATGCATCACGTCGTCTCCCTTGTCCACTAGCCGAATCGAGGACGCGTGCACCCTGGTTTTGCCGTCGTCCTAGATTCAGCACGAACGTTCATGTATATGACGTCATACAAGCTCCAAATATGGATGAAAGTGCGACCCACACCGTCGTGAGAGATCGAAAGCGTATAACGCGAAGTGAACGGACTTGGCCTGTGCGACGTCTCCACGCTCTGGTGACTCGTCGCAGAAGTCGTTCGGAGCAGAAATCGAAAGCTCGCTAACATTATAATCATACCCACCATTACACTGCTTCTTTGTACATGAAAAGTGAAATTAATATCATTTGTTGAGAGCCGGAAGGGTGCTAAACCTGATGATATCAGTCAACACCCATCTACAAGTGAAGTAGTTATCATTCTACTGTAAGAGCATTTGCAAGGTGGTTTATTACAATACATGGGAAGAAGCCCATGCACACTTCTGATTCTATTTCATAATAAATTGAATTAGCACATAATATATTCATATAAGATATAAAATGTTTCTGACTAGCACAAGAAAAAAAGCTACAAAGATGCACCCCACAGCAGCAAAGGTTAAGTCAAACAACAAAGCAGTACTTTTAGAGCGCTAATGCTAAATCTTGCATCATAGTTGTATCTTGGAAACCAAAGATTCATTTAGAAAGACTCGAGATCGTTTGCACCCGAAGGTGCTGGAACAAAAGACGGACAAGAAGAATACTGAGGAAAAAAAGAAAAAAAAGAGGATATTTCCAAGGTTGAGAGTTTGTTTCCTTACAGGGATCTATGCTTAAAATAGAGAGAAGCACAATCAATTGACAATCCATACTACTCAAATAATCCCACAGTAGAGATAACTCCACAATCTTCTTCCTCAAGGACAAATTAATAATAGTTGTAAAGTTTCAAATAGACCCCATAAGAAGAAAAATATTCTGAAGGTGGTTCATGGTTTAAAGTAAGGCATTTAAAACAGATCCTTCACTTGCTGTTTTCAAGATGCTAATTTAGTCCTAAGTCCTAAGTCGCTTGTTCTGCTGTGCTTAGTTGTCCAAGCAGAAGTTTACTTCTACTCTTCCAGGCTTCATAATTTCAGTTCAGACACCTCTTTCTTGTTTAACCTCATCATTACTTGTCTGATATTCCATGCATGAAACACAATCACAAATCAGATCCTTGGACTTGTGGTAATACAGAAGAAACAAAAAAGACTCGGCCCTCTTCTCTTTGCACCAGTAGAGAACAAACTTCTATTCAGCCCTGGAAATATCCAACATCAATCAAAATAAATTCTAAAATTATACAATAAAAATACAATTCTTCAACCTTTACTGGCTCTATGAAATTAAAGCTCTTTATATTTTCCATTTGAAGACATAAACTGACTATATCCCTAAAAGAGTTGTATTGAAAAATGAGTGATAGCAATTGCTCTTTCAATTATCAGTACTCTTATACCACAGTCACACCACCAAACCGACCCCACACCAACTCCAAACCGACCCATTCTTGGCCATTGGTGGCAAAGTAATATTTTGTTCGGTCTGCTGTTGGTCTGGCGTCGGTCTTGTTGGTGTGACTATGGTATTAAGTATACCCACAGAATATTTTCATTTCAGTCTAGGAGAGGATTTCACTGATGCATGTGATGCTTCGTAAGAGCTCGAACCATCGTAAAACACCTAAACCCATCGCACATGGATGACAGGTTTGGTTTGGACTAAGCATAACTCCTAAAAAGAGTCCACCTCACCACACCTACAGTGTATCACAAACATATCGCAACTTCACAAATGTCCAAAGGTCACATTCCTTTCATTAGATCTCCACCTTAGGGGGGGGGGAGGGGTCATAGAACAATACTGGATTTTTGCAAATGGCAAAACCTTCTTGCTGTGAAAGCAGCCAATCTTCATAAATGGCAAAAATTACATGTCGGAAAGCATCAGGTTTTTAGAGTAACTTCCGAACCGTCAAAAGAAAATCCTCTTTACTTCTCCATCCTGTAGTATACGCAAACTGGTTTCCATGCTACATCAATCTGTGACATATAAACCAATGCATATACCCTTGTGACACTATCTACCCATGATTACATACTACTCCGGGAAGAGAGATCTTGAATTCATTTCATACATTTCTTAAACTTGAGAGGTGGTACAGACAGGTGAATGCGATTGAAATATTAGTTGATGGAAATCGTAAAAATACTGAAAAAAGTTGAAATATTCTCAATAATAGGATTAAGTGTTAAATATAGTCATCATTCATATTTGACTGTATTATCAAACAAACAAAAACACATTACATCTGGAAAAGTCTGAAGCAGATGCTAGAAGTTGATTCACACTGTTACTTCATATTCATACTAAACATTGAAAACCCCAACACTTTACTGAACTTTTCTACAAATGCCAAGCGTGAAGTTTATCTCACTGAATTCCCTGCTATTATACATAAAATTTCTCCTTATTATTGAATTTTTTTATTATATTGCCTTGAACAGCCAAGACAACCATTTACCCTAAATAGCTCACTTTTTTTTTATAGACAAAATTGCATTGGTCATAAAAATCCCTGTATTTATCTCAAAATTGGCACAAAAGGTTGCTTTATATCTTTGGAATGAATCAACTGCCTATGAAAGTCATTTTTTCAACACATATATAAACTGTATTTGCAAACTAATCTTTTTTCACCAATATTTCTCATGAGCAAACAGCTAGAAGACATCATCAACGGGTATGTATGCTCTAAAAATTTTGTGAGTAACGATCACCTTGGCCTGCTGATATATCACTTGAATAGCATGATAACCAGGGCATGAAAAGATAATATTTTGAATGGAAACTTGAATATCTGTCTGCTTCAGTTTCCACTCATTCTATGAAAAAGAGATTCAGATTTATAAAACCCCATATCACGGTTATCACTGGACTATACAGGAAATTTAAATTTGGAATACAGAAGAATTACAAGCATGCATGCATGCATGTGGTGCAAAAAGGGAATTGACAAAAGATAAGATGATAAGAAATATGTTCTATGCTGAATTGTATCTCTTATCTTTCAATTTTCTCTCTCCAAGCAATTTTTCATATGGATATATGTAATTTTTGTCAGAATATACAGAGATTAACCATAAATATAGTATAAACGGAAGGGAGACAATGGCCATTTGTAATTTCATTTGTGTAGCCATTACAAACACATATACATGTATATCTTTTTGTTTGGTAGTAAAAACTGTTCAAATGCTTCTCTCATCAGCTATATATCCTATGAAATAGATTGATGCTATTGACAAATCGTATTACATGCCTGTACATGTATATCCTAGGAAATAGATCATTACTACTGGCATATTGTATCTGACCATTTGGAGGGATTTGAAACATTTGAGGGCCTCTTTATATTTTCTCATTTATCTGTCCTTCATATCTTAATGGATTTATATCCCATTAGACCATCTTCGGCATTTGACCCGTCTACTCACGACCCTGTAAGCAGGGCAATACAATACCACAGCTATTCGCAAGTCCAAGGTATTTGGTCACTGGTGGTCCCATATATTACCACAAATAATGGAAAATGAACAACATCATTGACATCAAAAGTTTCCTTTTCCTTCATATTTGGTTTGATCCAAGCTCTAGTAGAGCTTTCAACTGGGTATAATTATGAGAAATACTCAATTCGCAGATGTCGCCATTAAAGTATGAGACAAAATACCTTGGATTTGCCCCTCCAGAATGACTGGACCACACTGGATAAGCAGTAATCTAACATGGTGGAGACGTATCAAATTCTCCCTTGGAAAACACAAGAAAGGTATGCACACACATGCTCCTCCAAGGAAAGACATGATTTCTTTTGTTAACCAACCTTAGACTGCAAGACTACCACTGTCTTCTAACTCAGAGCTATTTCAACTCTATCATGAAAAGTAAAATGACTGGAAAAAAGAGGAAAAAAAATAAATTTCTGATACTTGTGCTAGTTTTATTACCCATCTTTACTGATCATCATACTGTCACTCTTTAGTTTGGTACAAACCCATACCTAATCAGGTCTTGTCTCTCCTTGTCTCTTCTTGTCTCTCAGTTGCAAGGTATCATCATCGTCCTCACTCATATTTTTTTTTTCATACTGATTTAAGCAAGATATACGACAGCTGTAACGGTTTTCCCACTTCTTCTTACGTATACAGTAAATCTCTTTGCATCTCTCATCCATATGTGAACTACTCTCAAGCACTGAAACAATCCCATCTGCATGGTGTACATGACAGACCAGTTCACATATGAGTTTTAAACCTGCAGTGCAAACCTGTAAAGCGCATAAAAAAACAGAAGATAGTTTGTGTTGGCATACATCCTTCTTGCGTTCACACTGTTCAGTCATCAATGGTCTGAATCTCACCCATGTTGATGCGCTCAGCCGGGTTAACACTGAATCCGAGGATGCTCGGGTCAACACGCTGCATCTTCTTCTTCTGCTTGCGGTTGTTCCTTCCCACGCTCTCCCAGTCTCCCATCTGGGCCTGCTGGAGGGTAGCTGAGGAGGGCACCGAGGCAACGGGGTGGTGGTGGCCCGGCAGGCTAGATTTATTTCCCAGCCATGCTGATTCCTACAGTCGGTGCAAAAACACAAAGAGAAACAAAATATTGCATTTTATGCCACAGCCCAACAACAGGTTACAAAGGGAAGGAAGAGCAGAAATAATCATATTACTTTTAATTGCTAAAGCAGTTTTGAACTTCTGTTCACAGACATTGAATTCAAAGTTATTAGACACAAATTTGTAATATATTTGAACATAACCTGTTTGGTTATACCTGCCTTTTCAACTACTGTACAATATCATAACTACATAATTCAAAGTGCATTTTACACTTAAGATATCTTCACACTGGATTTATTTAACCTATATTTCCTCCTCCACCTACCCCCCCCCCCCCCCCCTCCTAAAAATGTTTGCACCTTTGTCATTCTAACTGTTCAGGTACACAACAAGCAACAAGCATGTTATTACTCCTAGTTATCTTAGTTATCTTGTATCAATAAGTATATTACACAGGATATCAACTATCGCTCATGTAAGGAACATTGATGGGAAAACAGAGCCAGGTTAGGGTTATGCTATGTATACCAACTGCAGTGAAATTAATTATTGTTGTTAAGCAACAAAGAACACCCTCTGGTGAATTCTTTCTCTGCACAGGTTTAACGTCATTAGCCATGTATGTCAGGGATAAAAGGAAAACTAAATAGACCACATGACCATTTAACTGTCACACAGAGATTGACGGCATTCTAAAACAGTCTACAGTCAGATATTTACAGCTCAAAACCATATTCATTAAAAGATTCTGCAGTGAAGATAACAGGACATATGTTACATTGGTTTTTTTTTCTGTTTTCATGTACTGTAAGACATTCCCACATGCATAAGAGTATTTAAACTTAAAGAAAAAGTTGAGTTCTGGTGAAGATGAAAGTGAAAAATAATTTGAGGTTTCTCTTAATTCTTTTTAAAGTCAGTTTGGCAGAACATCATACAAAAAATGTCCCCTGAAAAGCATTGCTCTTCATATGCCCTCATATTCAAAATATGACAAGAAATAGCTGAAAAGTTTTGACCAAACTTCCATGCACATGTGTGTGTGTGTAGTCCCATACACTCATTTCTGTGTGCAGTACCAGTAACTTTCAGCAAGACTGATTCAATTTCCTATCATTTTGATGATTCCAAAACCTCACAGTATACACCAATTCTTACATACATATGCTACATAATCAACCTCTCCTAATTGTATCTAGAATGTTTCTTTCACAGTGTAATCATATGACCAGAACTCAACTTAGTCTTTTATGATGCGGTTGTACAACTACATGAAACACATTCTTTGCTCAAATAGCTTCTGGTAAGTCTGGCTTCAATCATCCAAATTAATTTGAATGTCGTTTCATGAAATAATAATTGTTATGAAAAATAATATGTACTAAATGAATAAGGTTATACTCGATCATTGCAACAAAAATGTTTTGGCAATAAATTCAATTCAATTCAATAAATTCACCTCATTTTCTTCTGTTTATTTCTTCCTGAGTAAGTGAGACAATGCAGACTACAGAAACAAAAGAGAGAGAATGCATCTTTCAGTTTAAAGTCCTCATCAATCAAATCCAACAAGATTGGGAAGATAAGAGGTAACAATTCAGTGGAACAAGTCAAAAAAATGGTGTGCCCTTTCTATACTAGGATCATTCAGTTATATAGATACATTAAAGGAAGAGAGATAGCGGAGGACCTCGAGTTCATAACTTCTTTTCAAAAAAGTACATCTGATTAGTTTGTACTGATAGATTGCATTAAGCAAGTAGAAAAATCAGTAAGACATGACTCAGAAAAACAAACATACAAGACAAACAAACACACAGACAGAGAGGACAGAGGTTGGTTTACAAAGCACTGGATTATGTGGATTTCAAAAGAGCCTGCAGACAAAAAAAAAATCAACTGCAACTAAAATTACAAATATTGGGGTAAACTATTCATCCCCCAAAGCTATTCAAACTGTGAGAAGGGGGTCCAAGATGGGGTTGCACACAATGGAACATGACAAAAACAAGGGGCAAGTACTTTCTTTACAAATGCTTATTTTAAAATATCAACATGAGATTTCATCAGAGATAATAGTTGGTTTTATCTTAATCTGATAGATGGCAATAATATGCTGGAGCACCAAATGTTCTGGACAACATGAAACCTGAGAAACCCTGAAACAGTGAGAGGGGTGTGAAATTAGGCGAAAATATGAAAATAGACATTCTCGTTTTCTACCCTGTATGCATCCACTGAGCATAGCTCTACTTCTTTTTTTTTTTTCTTTTGGAGGGAGGGGCGCTTCTGTTGTTGAACATTTAGCAGTGAATCCCAAACATTACCCATATTCAGCTCAACTCCAGCGATATGTTGCAATATCTCTTGAGAAATCATTCAAGTCTACATCCACACACACACGCACACACAAGAACTATTTCAAAAATCCTCAGTTTTATTTATCATACCACTTCTTTCTGCTGACGCTGCTGATCTCGTTGCCTGCTCCTTCGCTCTAGGAATTGCCTGGCAAAGTTGGAGCTCTCCTGCGTGTCACCTAGGTACATCTTGACATATTCATGGACCTCGTATGGAGAATCTATGTCTTGCAGGAATGACACAAAGGTTGGCACTGCACAAGAGAAAAGATTGTGTATGGAAGAAAGAAAGATATATATATATATATAGAGAGGGGGGACGGAGTACAAGAGAAAGAAACAAAAATGGATAAAAATTAGTTTTGACAAGGTGATCATGACATTCAAACATTTGAAGACAATTTTGTTTTTATTCAGCATGCACTTCCAATATATTTCATCATACGTTATCTCTTAGTATTGAACAGGTATAAGGGCTAAATTGATTATCTTTCTTCTTCAAATTGGCACTTTTATAGTTCTTTGCTACATTCTTTCTTCTTTTGAAGTTATGTATCTGAAAAGAGTATGCATCGAAAAAACAGTATTACAAAGAGTTGAATTTGCCACTGAGTATTAAAAAAAAAAAAAAAAAAGAGTGATTTTTAACTTTCATGTTGCCAAATTCATTCAGGATCTTAATCCACAGTTCCTCTTCGAATTTCAAAATTCCTCTTCAAAACCCATGAGATAACACACATAATAAAATGGGAAAAATGTGCAAAGAAATTTTTGCTTTTTGTGTTCATGCATCTGTAATTTCATAGGACTCTGAATCTAAGATATTAAAAAGAACAATATAATGTTGCAGATTGTCCTAAATGGGTTAAATATGTTGTGTACGTGTAATACATGTCCAAACACCCAGGGCTTACCATCAACAGGTGGTCTCATTCTCTTCAGTTCCATCTCACACCACTGACCAAACTCAGATGATGCAGGGTTGGTCTGGAACAACTTCCTAACAGCCTCCTGCAAGATCACAATAATGAATATTCATAAGTTAGGGACCATAGTCATGAATGAAAGCAATGAATATTCATGAGACAGGTAGGAGAGGATCCTATAATACATGAGTTTAAGACAACACAACTGGGCGTTGTGGCGTGCGCCTGTAATCCAGCTAACAGTGGAAGTTATAAACTGATTCAGCGGACCCAGGTTCGAGACTGAGTCACGTCTTTCGGATGGTGACGTTAAAGGTCGGTCCCCAGACGTAAATAATCATATCTGATTGATACACGTCTGTAAAAACCCAATTACACACACACACACACACACACACACATAGATAGAGAATCATTACTGAAGAGAATGAATACTTCCAAACTCTGAAGAAAACTCCTGCATAATGATAAATCTTCAGGATTCAGAGTATAAAAAAAAAAAAAAAAAAGATACAACCAAGCATTGAATATTCATGATGCCCAAAAAAGGAGAACCCTAGGGAATAATGAATATTCATGAGTCAGAGGGAAGGGAATCGCGTACTTTTTATGATTTGCGCATGAAACAGATAGCAATGAATAACTACACCCCCCCCCCCCCCAAGATTTTGTTTTCTTTTTATTTAAAAAAAAAAACCAAGCATTTAACCTCAAACGTGTAATTTCTCAAAAGCAAAGCATTAATGAAAAGGGAAGTTTTGCAAGCAATTAGAAGGGTTATTTATTCCCCCTTGGGATATTGTCCTTACTTCTTCCTTGGTCCTGCCCTTGTTGCTGTTGACTGGAGCAGGATTCCTAGCAGGGGGTGCAGCACTGGGGTTGATGTTTGATGCCACACTCCTCAAAGATGGAAAATTGCTACTGCTGTGATTGAAAGAGACAGTCCTTTACTCATTTAGGATCAGAAAAATATTATTGTATTCTATACCTACAGATGTAAAATTGAGGAAATGCAGGCAAGAACACGTCTAGTTCATGCCTATTGCAAGTAGTTGGCTTGTGTATGGTTCAACAATGTTTATGTCAATAGTATAATTAGCTGTTAATTTTGTATCTCTTTCATTCCTAGAATCAAGTGAATTTAAAGAAATTCTCTGAAATGTCCATAACCGTTGCCATTAGTTTGCTGCAAGATATATCACTCTCATCAATGACCGATTCCAAACACGAGAATCCGAAGACAAAATTGAAGAATAGTGCATTATAAGATGAAAATAAAACACCATTTATCATGCATCACACATGATAAATGTACAATGAAATATTCTGCTACACATCAAAACAAATTAGTATTACTATCCATCCTTTTCTGACATAATCCCCAACAAACTCAAAAACACACCAAAACAAGTTTCTGGGACTACTAACTTTGCTTTGCTGACATTATCTCTAGCACACTCGTCCCAGAAGCCCATATTGGCTGATGACGATGATACAGTTCTAGGTTGATCACCCCACACATTACTGCTACTACCACCGCCACCACCGCTACTAGCATGGTCTCCAGACCAAGCGAGGGAGGTACTGGCACCACTGCTACCCCACACTGCAGCGGATGAGAAAGTCATTCCCTGAGAAGAGAAGGAATACAAGAGATTCCATTTTTTTTAATGTTGTAACACGATTTCATGTCCTAGCCAGTTTTAAATTCAGGCCTGAAATACTGTGAAATCCACTGAAATACAAAATTCACAAATAGGTAGATGAACATGCACTGAATGAACAAGACAAAAATTCCTGCCTACAAGCCCACAAATTTTGCATGTTGAACAATATGTTTTGACCAAGAATAGCTTGATCTTTCATCCCAAAACAGAAACAGGCAATTTAATTCTAAAAGTTTAATCCCAAAAGTTTAATCCCACTCAGCCTTCTCGCCAACTGTACATAACACCCTTGACGCTGATACCAAGGGTGAGGAATTCCAAAAAAAAAAAAAAAAACCATGGGTGAAATTCTCCCAAGAAGGGTAGCGACAAGGGCAATAAATCAGTCAATGCCTACTGTCAATCTCCAAACTTGTTTTAGTCCTCCCAAACCACCTCCCAGAAATGTTGCAAGGCCATATTTCACTCCATATGGACCAATGAATGTGTCAGTGCAAACTTTCTGCAAAATTGCTTTGGTCCTCTCAGATCAACCCCATTGGATTCGGTAAAGCCATATTTCTGTCAATTCGAACCATGCCTTAACTACTTTCTTCCGAGAAGCCTGCTCCCAATAAATGTATTCCATACAAAATGAAACTAATCATTTGTGAAGTAAAAATTTTAACTCTGGCAAGTTCATTTATGACAAATTTAACATTGTTCTTGAGATGATTTCCCAAGACTGTTTGCAATCATGTTAAAAAGGGGATCAGGATACCAACCTTATTCTGTTCATTCTGTTTTGCTTTCCCTCTCTCCATCTGTTGTCTTGCTTGCTCTTCCTGAATCTCACGCAGAGACTTGGTAGACTGGTTCACGTTGGTGGCACTGTTCACACAGGAGAGAAACAAAATTAACTAGAATATCACTGAAGGTGATTAATACCCCCGCCCCAATGTGTGTGCCAAATTTCCTGAGCATTGCTCGAAAAATGAGGAAGTGGTTCAATGCGCAAGATTTCAACCTGATTTATTGCCATGATACGCCGTTATCATGGCAATGGAGTTTCCGACACATTCAAAAAATATGTCTTGCACATCTCCATCCCAAGACCAATGCGTGTGCCAAATTTCATGAGCATTGCTCGAAAAATGAGGAAGTTGTTCGATACGCAAGATTTGCAACAGACCGACCGCCGCCCGCCCACCCACCCGCCCACACGCTGATTCCTATATACCCCCTTCAAACTTCGTTTGGGGGGGGGGGATAATGATAGCTACATTTATATTGCGCACATATCCATCCCAGGGGGTGCTCAAGGTGCCTAAATGGTACTACTATTATCCTGGCTTTAGCCAAGCTGCCCTAATGCACTAAAGGCATTCACAGAATTACTTCCTACCAGGTACTCATTTTCTACACCTGGGTTAAGAGTGGCATATGTAGAATAATGCCTTGCTACAAACACTGGAGCCACAACTTGGGACTAGCACCGAGAATCATTTAATCAACAGTAGAGTGATGTATCCACTAATATAAACAACACAGCCCTTTTATTCACAAGAATTTTGTTTTTTCTAAAAGTAACGTAGGCCTAATGGTAGGGTTGAAAAAATAATTTGCAAGCTTTCTCATTCTTTCACTTTCTTATTTGTGTTTGATTGATTACAACTTTAGAAATCAATAACTTTCTTACTTTTTGTCTGATTTTGCTCAAAGTATTACTAATCTGTTTCTCTCTTTTTTCTGCTTTTATTCGAATCAACTAAATACCAGGATGGCCTTCCCCTTAAAGTGGAAACCCATTTACCTAGTATTGGTAGCACCCCAACCGACTTGTCTGTTCTGTGCATTCTGCTGCTGCTGCTGCTTCTGCTGTAACATCTGTGCTTGTATCTTCTTCTGTCTCTGTAATAAATAGAGATAAATACAAAATTGAGATTAACCAGTTGACTACTAAATTCTCTCTTTCCCATAGGATTAACACAGGAGCCACCCGATTCCCGGAGCCAATGGGTTAAAACTAATGTAGAAGTGTTGTGGATTAGGGTATAACTTGGCAGAGTATGAATCACATGGTACATGGTTCGAATTCCTGTCATGGCATTAACTTCTTTTGGCAACTTCTTTTGGAAATCTACATTTGCCACTCTTGACCCAAAGTGAGGAAAATGGGTACCCAGCAGGGAGAAATTCCTTGAATGCTTGAGAGCTTTAACATGGAAGCTCGGCTAAAACCAGGGTAATAATACAATCCTTTTTCAAGCGCAGTAGAGTATATTTGTGTAGTAGCTACGCTGACCACCAATAAATCATATTGTCATCTAAAATCAGACCTGCCAGCCCTCAAATCCAAGAAATAGGGACGAATGACAAGGCAGAGGTTGAGAATTGGGACATCTCTGAGTTTCATATACATTACTACAGACCGATTTTTGCAAAAATAGGGACACTGTGGTAGAAGTGGCTCTTTCTTTTACCAAAAATCGGGATTGTCCCTGTTAAATAGGGACAGTTGGCAGGAATGTAAAATGGATATCCTTTTTCTCAACCATGCGGATAGCAATATCAAGACGGATAAAAAAAGCATTTTCACAGCAAGGTTTTTTCTCACCATCAGCCACATACCCCTTGCTACACCTTGGTCAAGAAAAACAACTATAAATAGAATGCCTTTTCTATCAGCATTAGTAAGGTGTTGGAACCAAGGACCTACTAAGTAGTGGTCAAGTGTACGAACCACTTTACCACAGGTTTTATGTTTTATTATACTGGAGTGCTAAGGCAGTGAAGGAATGTTCACATAGAAATTCAAAGCAAATTTTGTGATGAGACAAGGAATTAAAACCCTAAAATTGACTCACGAAAGTTCAATAATGATAACTGATTGTAAATCCTATTGGCAAAGATTGGGCAAATTTGTAATTGGTGCCCTGACATATGCTCCGGGCTTTACTTTGTCAAAGCTATAGGGTTAGGGTTACGGTTACAGTTGCAATAGGGTTTAAGGTTAGGTTTAGGATTAGGATTAGTGTAAGGTACAGGCATTCACGAAAGAGGTTTATTTTAAACCATGGTTTAAACCTTCATAAGTGTAGTATGCATGTGTCCTTATGTCCAATAGGTGAGCTTATTTTAGTCCACAGGGGAGGTTTAAACTATGGTTTAGACTTTAGACCATGGGTGAAGTTAAACCTCCTTTGTGAATTTGGGCCATAGTGTTTGGTCCAGGGTTGAAGTTTAAAATTCTGTTAGTTTAGGATATTGACCATAGGGGCATTTATCGCCGGAGCATGTGTTGGACAACCTTATAAATCAGTATCGCACCTCTTGTCGCTCAAGTTCTTCTTGCTGTTGCTGCATCTGCTGTATCTGTTGTAGGGTTGGTCCGCTGCTGGAAGTTGTCGCATTACGCTGAGCCCACATGGCACTACTTGGCAACTGCAACAAAAAACATGATTCAACATCAGAAAGGTACTATATGGCAATGTAGAATAAAGAGAAGGTCAAGTTCTGGTAAAGATGAAAAATAATTTGTGGGCTTTTTGTAATAATTTTGAAGAATATCATAGAAGAAATATCCTCTGAAAAAAGATTACTCTTTAAATGCCCTCATATTTGAAATATGACAAGAAACAGCTGAAATGTTTGGACCAAACTTTAATGCCATATGTGTCTTCAGTCCCATATACACATTTCTGTGTGCAGTGTATGTGATTTTCAGCAAGATTGAGTCAATTTCTCATCATTTTGACCATTTCAAAACTCTTATGCACTACATAAACAACCTTTTCAAATTACTAACACAGAGTCTGTCACAGTGTAATTGCTTAACCAACACTTGTTTTATCTCTAATGTACAGTGAAACCTGATTCAGCAACCATCTGTATAGAAAGACCAACTGTCTAAACCATTTTTTTTTTTTTTTGTCCCTAAAGTATTTTTCATTGAAACCTGTTCTAAAGTAATCTGTACATGAAGACAACCCGCTTACAAAGACATGGAGATTTGAGTTGGTTTAGCAGCAGTTTTCGTTTACAAACCGACTCTGATGAACCGACTTTAAAATGGAGGCATGTCTTTCAGATGGTGACAATAAAGGTCAGCCCCCAGACATAAATAATCATATATAATTGATACATATCTCAAAAAAAAAAAAAAATTAATTACACACACATATTCTCCCTTGAGCAGTCTTTATGGTGGTGTCACACCTTGGCGTTTTAGCCAGCGTATGCCCGACGTATGAGGAATTTGGCGAATACGCTGGCGAACGTCGAATACGTTACGGGTAAGTTTTGCATACGTTAAGAGCACGCTAAAACACGCTGGTATACGTCGTCATACGGCGAGGTCGTCGAAAAATTTTGTGCTTGCACAAAATTTTTCGACGTATGCCAGCGTATGGCTCATACGTCCCGCATACGCGGGCCATAAGTTGTAGGTAAGTTACGCAATCGTTGACACACGTTGACACACGTTACTCGTAAGTTACTCATAAGTCGAAATACGTCGAGATATAGTCTAGCGTACCCCAAAACTTACTTCTAACCTATGAGTAACGTGCTTTGAACGTATGTGTAACTTAACTCCAACGTATATTGACGTATGAAGACGTATTTGACGTGCTCCGGAACGATCACAAAACTTACTGAACGTGTTTCTAACTTACAGCTACCGTATAATGGCGTATTGACAACGTTTAGAGGAATTGGTATATAAAAATGGGGTTCACAGGAGGAACTCATCAGAACTCATGAAGACACGTCCACGCCCCCGCCCACGGCCAGGGGACTTCTTGGCAGCGTTCTTCGAAGTTTTCTTCGGCATGGCGGTGGTGTTGATACGGTGATGTATAGTGCGGTTATGATTTGAATAGTCGAGCGGCAGCCTTTTTATAGGCTACGACACGTGATCGTCAGCGATACACTGCCGCGCGCTATGCGTAAGTTAGGCTATCGTTGGGCATAAGTTGTGTACGCCGGCAATACGCTAAGCATTCGTTGGAATACGTTACTTATAAGTTAACGAAGCGTTCTATATAAGTTACTAATACGTTATGTATACGTCCAACTCGTTATGAATACGCTAAGTATACGCCCAGAGTTGAAAAAAAAAAATCAAAGTTCAGCGTATGCCGACGTTTTAGAGAAATTTTGATACGTCGGGCATACGCTGGCTAAAACGCCAAGGTGTGACACCACCATTAAATACAGGTTTTACTGTACAGTGTGAGTCAAAAAAAGAAAAGCCATATTCAAGCCCAGATATCTTAAAAACTAAGTGAAATCGCTGAAATGTAATAAAATGGTAAAGTGGTTAATAATATCTTCTTTTAATCTGATAGGCTGTTCACCAAAATCTTATCATGAATGACTGAGCACTGGCCAATTTTTAAAAAGCATGTCAAATTCATCTTTTCCCAAGTTTGGGCTGAGTGGTGTTCAGGAGTTACTTTCATTATTTGTGAGTGTATTCAACTGGAATGGAGACTATTCAACCAACCTTGGGTTGACCATCCATTTCACTCAAAACTTGGGCAGAGGAAAATTTGACATGAATCAGCCGTTACAGTTCAGCTGTCCATGGTGGGATTTTATTGATCAAGGTGTCAAACTAAAGGAAACATGCTAGGCTACAATGTGAGTATCTTAGCTAAAATCTGTATGTACTGGATGCAATGATAGTTAAGGTTGAATCTGGGTTTCCTTTTTATTGACTCACAATGTACACTGAAACAACATGGGAAAAAGCAAGCATACAATATACATATCAAGACATTGTCCACGAGTACCTCATGTCACATGAAAGATTAAAAGTCTGAGCACAAACTATCAAATTTACTTACGGCTGGTGGTTGGGGTTGTTGCTGCTGTTGTTGCTGCTGTTGCTGAGCCTGTTGTTGTACTTGTTGCTGGGCTTGTTGCTGAGCCTGTTGCAACCTCTGCAAGGTTTCTTGCTGCCGTTGTATCTCTTGCTGTTGCCTAAACACAAAGTGGATTTCACAGGTCATCTTTGCAGTGTCCTAATGCTGTTGGTGTAGTATTTCCAAGGAATTCACATTATGTTTGATCACATCTACAGATGTTCTTGAAACTGAACCCATCCAAAATCTTGACAAATCCCGCCATGATGAATACTAAATAAGCAGCCCTAATCACAAATGTCACATGTCTTTCTCCTAATCCAAACATGCTTTGACATACTCACAACTGCATAACAGAATGCACCTAGGTACAATGTGTACCAAACCTTGTTTACACACAAAATGAGGGTATTGCACCATCATGTGTAAAGTGACTGTGCAATACCCTTTGCACTAACTTTTATGGATGCCATTACCAGATGGGTATTGGCCATTTGAAGATATGTAAGTTATCAGATTCTGCAGAGAATGACAAAAATTGATAATTTGATGCTCAGAAGGTGACTTCATGGGGTGTACTTTCATTGGGTAAGTGATATAAAGACACTGCCTTCCCATTCAAGCAAATGCATGCACACATTTTTGTTGCACTGCACAATGTAAAACCAGCAGAACTTGCCATACTTTAGATTCCGATGTAAGTGTGCATGCAACAATTGGTGACCATACTAATCATTTACTTTTAGGTAGAGTAAATTATCCTGTCTGTGTAATCAATACGACAATGAAAGTTTCTCTTCCCAAACTATTCCCCCATCCTCCTTCTCCTATCATTCCTATCATTCCTATCATTCCCTCCCATCACACTTCCCCTCCCCTCTCTCTCCCCTCCAACCACCTAAAAAATAAAAAATGGAAGGAAAAAAAACCTGTTGCAAAAAAGAAAAATTTTACATGTAAATGATTGGAAAGTGGGGACAAAAAAATAGAATGCAACCAAAAAGGGATTGAATGCATACTATGTAATCTGTTATAATATACAGACTTGTTATGCATTTTGCTGCGGCTGGATTTTTTTAGATAGTTAACAGCATCATGGATAAGTGAGCCTTAACCCAAACACAGGATGACCAAAAATACTTCTCCAGAGATATGACTGACCTGAGCAAGTCCTGTCGATGTCTATCAGCTGCTTCCTTCTGTCTTTCTTCTGCTTCTCTTCTTGCTCTCTCTTCCTGCTCCTCTCTGGCCTTTCTATTAGCTTCCTCCAGTCTGCCTGCTTCCTCCTGAGCTCTGCGTGCAGACTCCTCCTGCTTCCTTCTCAGCTCCTCAAGATGCTAAAAAGAAGAAGACAAAAATAATTTTCACATTTCCCCTGCAAAGCTGCAAAGAACGCCCCTGATGTGGCTACACTTATACTAACAATAAATAGAAAACCTTGAATTAACTCAAATTAACTCAAAGTAAATTAACTTAAATTAACTCAACCGTTGAAGTGACTGCATGATGGTCTGCACGTCGATAGCCACTCTGAGGCGTTTTTTGTACAGTATTTTCAAGACAGTTATTTGTCCTTTAATTTTCATCTACCCGAAAATGCTATTGCTCGATGCTCAATTTTCAGGAATCTATGGTTGCCTTTACAAGCATCCATCTAAAATCTGTTCTCAATTTTTATTGTCTTGTATGTGATGCACAATGTACTGTATTTTCTCAGACCTAAGTCATTCATCTACTTAGCTATTTTTTTTTTTAAAGAAAAAATTCAAAAAACCTCTTTCAGCATATCTTGCCCCCCTTCATTTGATAAAATTCTCACAAAGCATCAATCCTCTGTTCTGTCTACCTGTCACTTTATCTTTACCCCCTTCTCCTCTGTCCAACCCCCTCCCCCCCCCCCCCCCATCCCCACCCCTCTCCTCTCTCCTCTCTCCCTCCTCGCCCCATGTCTCTTCATCCTCTCCGTTCTCTCCCCTTCCCTCTTCCCGGGAGTCTCTATCAGGTTTAACTTCCACTTTCCAGAATAAATTTACACAGTTTGATCAATCTTCAATCAATCAATCAATCTTCAATCTTCTTCAATCAATCAATCAATCAATCAATCTTCAATCAATCATTCTTCAATCAATCTCCAATCAATCATTCTTCAATCAATATTCAATCTCCAATTAATCAATCTTCAATCAATCAATCTCCAATCAATCTTCAATCAATCAATCTTCAATCAATCAAATCAATCAATCTTCAATCAATCTTCAATCAATCAATCAATCAATTCAATCTTCTACATAACTTTTCCAGAACTATTCTATTCTTTTCTCCTCACTCACCTGTTGTTCTAATCTTTTCTGTTGTTCAATTTTCCTTTGTTGGTCTTCTTGCTGTTTTCTTTCCTCTTCTGCTCTCCTTCTCTCCTCTTCTTGCTTTATGCTTACCTCTGCTCTCCTGTGTGGAAATCAGAGTATCACACAGAAAAGATATGGTAAAGAAACAGTTTCTTACAAGCAAACAATTCTACAACAAGCACTGAAACAGGTCTAATGATGCAAATACATGTAAATCTAAGTGTATTTCCTATATTTATGTTTTTTAAATGATAGACTTTAGAGGTAAAATACAAGAAATGAAATCAAGCATGTTTTAATTCAAAGTCAAGTACAAAACAGTGAAGGTTATGCGAGTATTGATCAAGAAATAATCAGCGATCAGAACAGATCACTCTGTTTGAAACGTTGAGGATCTTCTTTCTTTAACCCATACGATCCCACAACCTTGTATAGTAGCCTCCATAGCGGTGCCATGTGCACGTTTAGTCACATTGTTTATTTGCACTTAAAGGGTACCAATCATCAAAAATAATTTTGCTCTGTATGTTAGAGGTTGCATGTCGTTATACTATATTCAAAATATGGGCTTCAAATATGAATTCTATAAAAAGATATTGTAATTTTAATTACACTCTCTATAAGCATAAAAGCGACTCATGAGTAGACTACTCGACGCACCCGTACGCGCTCGTCAAGGTAAAGGCTCGCGCGGAACCAAACTCTGAGTTCGGTTCCGCGCAAGCATTTTCATGTTATCCTTTATTTCCTTCATACTCATTAACTGTTGACCTATAGAATACCAGACAAAGTTCTTTGAGGTTGATTTTATACTTTCTAGCTGTACACAAATTATTTTTTCAGGTGGTTGGTACACTTTAAGCATCCCAAAACTAAACCCAACATAGGGGTGATTAGTGGCTGGGGTGATTAGTGGCTGGCACAATAGGGATTACCACTGTGGCACTGGAGTTGGTACAAGGGGGCAGATTAACCCTTTTGAGACAATTGACCATATTTTGTGGTTTGGCTCAATAACTTTTGATTCAGAGCTCTACAAAATATACCAGATGCATGAGTAGAAAGAGCAAAAGTTTCTGTACATACTATGCCCATTCTTGTTGGATGACCATATTGCGTTTGATCCCAGGACTTAAAAACGAGAATAAGCTTTATATTCCTTAAATTTGCAGCATATTGAGAGGTTCAAAATCATTATTTTTTTAATCAAAATTGGCAGTTTTTTCAACTTTTTGGCAAAATTCCTAACCATGTATATTGTTTTCAAAGACATTACACCTTATTAGAGCCATGCAGCACTAAAAGAAAAATATTATTGTTGCCAATTTGAAGAACAAAATGTGATCAATTTAGCCCATAAATAATTCCTATCCTGAAAGGGTTAAGGGTTAAACATGCTATCAACAGTGCTCTTCAGAACTCTCACATGAAAACAATATACAACAGTCCCTTTAAGGACTGTCCTACATGGTGCTTCCTCAAAACTTTTACACCAATGTTAACTGTTCCACCATACAAACCTTCGAAGCTCATCTAAAAGGCTTATTTGCCTAGATGTGAATGACAGGGTTAAATTAATACATGGCTACACCCTAATCCACAAAGCAGGAAGACTTATATTCTCACTTCATTTCATCCACCACACCAAGTTTCCTGAGTTCTTCCATCCTCCTTTCCTCCGCTCTCTGTTTCTCAACCTCCTCGTGCATCTCTTCTGTCTTTCTCTTCTCCTCCTCCACCTTCTGTCGCACCTGTTGACGTCTTTCCTGGGGGTGGGGTGGGGGGGTACAATTGGCAAACTGATTAAAAATATCATTTCCAGAGGGGGGAGGGCATGGAATTTGTAACCTAATTAGACATAATGGATAATGTTTCCGGTAACTGGGAGAAAAGTGGGAGAATACTGAGACACACTAATTAGGCATAGAAAATATTTATGCTTTAACTTCTGAAGCAAGGGATCAATTAACAAACTAACTAGAAACTGAAAACAGGAGATGGAGAGAAAATTGTTCACTAATTAAACATCACTGACATTTTTGAAGTAATTTTTCTGGAAGATTGGGGGTTAGATAGAATTTGCCAAACTAATTATATATAGAAATTGTTAATATATCTGTTTCCCTGACAGAGGGGGCAATCAGCAAACTAGTTTGTATTCTATAATAATAAGGCCACATGGCAGGCCAGCAAATAAAGAAATGAGATGCATGTTCATTAAAAAAATTGAAAAAATAAGATAATGGATATAAACTTCAGACTTCAGACAAGTGCTAAACAGAATACATGAGGTATTGAATAGATGAAATAAACATTGAATAGATCAGAAAAGCATTGAAGAAACCAGACAAGCACTGAATAGACCAGACACATATTTTCAAGATCATACCTCTTCCATGACTTCTCTAGCCATTGCTGGATCCCACACACCAATGTCCCAATCTGCTCCTGCAAAAGAAAGACAAATCAAATACATGTATGAATACAATTACTTTTATTAACTAATTAAATAAGTCACAGTCTTGCTGTCACACTTGCCACTGGCCAGTGTGACAGCAAGACTGTGACTGCTGGATTTCCGTTTTTCTTTGAGAAAACATCTCAAAAATCAGGGTTTTGAAGAAATGAACAGACTTTTAAAAAAATTTATATATTTCTTAGAAGATTTAAATTTAGTCTGAAAAACTGTTTCAAAGTTATGACCTCGAGATTCTGAAAGCATAAGATGTCAATTTTTAGCAGCTTTTCTTCACAGGTTGGTGAATTGTAGCTTCAGTCTACATATTCAACATTTGATGAGTACACCGAGATCTATATCCATTTTTGTATTTTCCTTTTTTAAACATTAAATCCTCGTATAAGCCACAGTTTAACAGAAATCAAAATAACTGAAAGGATACTGCACTTCATATATAAACAAAAGACCAATTACTGTAGGTAGAGTATCTGAGGAAAAGATCATACATCTCTTCTAAGAGTTTATTCGGTATTACAGAAGTGGACAGGGCAAAGACATGGACATCTTACGTTTCGTGGGCACTGAATTCCAAACACCAATCTCTGGTCCTTCGATCTTGTCCTTAGCCGCGGCTGCAGCAGCTGCTGCCGCTGCTGCTGCTGCGGCTGCTGCAGCAGATGCACCAGTTGGTGGCAGGACTCCTGCGACACTGGTAGCAGAGAGACTGGTAGGAGTCTGATCAATGGCCACACCAGCAGGCAGGGTCAGGCCTCTTTGACGCTGCATCTGCTGCTGGTACTGCATGACTAGCTGATGCTGTTGTTGCAAGGTGCCTAGGTTGGTGCGCAGGACTTGCTGCTGGGCTAGCGTCAGGGTCTTGCCTCTCTGGATCAGCTCCTGGTAGATACGACTGGCCTGAACTCTGTAAGGGTAGGATAACATGAGAATGGTGTTCAATTATAATAAATTATAAGAGCTATATTTATATACTGCGCACATATCCATCCCAAGATGTGCTGTCAGAGCCTACAAAGTGTGGCATAAAAAATGCAAAGATCTTACCTGATCAAAGCTTGTTGTTGATTCAAAAGTTGTTGGAAGACTTGTTGCTGTTGCTGCTGTTGTTGCAGAAGCTGCTGCTGTTGCTGCTGCTGCATGACCTGATGCTGACTGAAGAGTTGTGCCATCTGAGTGGCAAGCTGCTGCTGAGCCAGTTGTTGCTGGGTAGCGGAGTGTTGCTGCTGGGCGGCAGCTGAGCTAGCTGCAGCAGCTGAGTTGGCAGCAGCAGCTGCAGCAGCAATGGCAGCTGATGATGGAGTAGGGCTGACTGAGGGTGCACCTGGTGCCTGAGCAGCAGGGGGTGCAACAGAAGGGTTACCAGTGGGAGTTGAAGGTTTCTGCAACAGATAGAGTAGGTCACACCAAAACTTACATAATAATATGCTACAGTGCATTGAAACCTCTATATAAAGACTGCTGAGGAGAAACACAAAAAGAGGTCCTTATGGGCAGGTGGTCGTTTCAACAAGAAACATTGTTCAAAGGGAACTCAAAGTGTGGTTTTACATAAGGCCTTCCTACACAGATAATCACTAGAGCATGTCTGACTGAACAAGCATGACATGTTTCCGAGATATTTTATGAAACCTAGCAGCTGACAGTTCAGCCATTCATGTCATATATTTTGTTTTTCAAGAAACTTACATCAATACGGGGATTTAATATATACACCTTACTCACGTTTATAAGTTACCATAAATATCCATAACTTAGTAAACAAGAGTTCTTGAAATTGGGGAGAGAGCATTTTCATACAGTGTCCAATTCTTCTTCCCAACTTAAAACAGATCCAATGTAACAGATTCACAAGTTACTAAAGTTGTACTCACCGAGCTATGGTTATGAGTAGGCTCTTGGGCCGGCAAGAATGGCACACGCCCCCATCGCTTGATGAGGATTCCTAGGGGTTCAAACTCTTCGTCAGCGCCTCGTTTGACTTGCAGTGTCATGGTGAAGTAGCCAGCGCTGAACCACTCCGCCATCTCAGATGAGGTGAATGGGCCTGTTTGGCAGGGGGATTAAAAAATTAAATTCATATGCTGGGTTCTCACATAACATCATTAGTGCTAATACCAAGCATGGGGATTTATCCCTTACTGTACTATCGATTCCTTCAGAGCTGCATTATGCAGAGCTGCCAACCTCTGGCCAAGCTTTTCCGTACTCGACGAGCTGAAAAATCGTATATTGCCAATGAAATCTGTATTTTAGATCTAGAAACATAAAAAAACAGCTAAAAACTCATACTCTCTATTCATCCTTTCGATTCCACTACGGTGCGGCTCCACATACTGCCCCCTTGCACCAAGCGGCAGCTTCGCCTAGTGCCTCGGTGTGTGTAAGAGCAGCCGCACCGCCTGAGCTAGAAGTTTGCGTGTGCGATGAAAGGACAAGTGTGTGTATGTTCGCAGTCTCTTTTCTGTATGCACTTTAAGTACATACACAGTGCGGAGTTCCGAGAACAGCAAAAATAATACAGTATGAGTGTGAAAGTTTGAGTGATAACAAATTCATGTGTACAACGTATAGGACGAATAGTGCATAATCAGATTTCTTCAAATTGTATTTTATAGAGATAAAGCGTGGTGTTGTATTTTCATTGAAAAATCGTACTGGTTGGCAGGTCTGCCCCCCCCCCCCCCCCCCCAGTCAGAGAGGAGCTTGAAAAATCCCAGTACAGTAAGGGTTAAGGAATACAATACCAAGGGCTACTGACAAGGGTAATATCTACCAATGCATACTTTCAAACTGCAAAATTGATTTGATCCTCCAAAATCACCAGGTGCCTGGGATGCTGCAAGACCACATTTCACTCAGTATGGACCAAGGGTTGACAATCTTCTGTCTAGGAACCTATGTACTTGTGCATAGGATGTGTTGTGATGAATATAACTATCAGACTCTCTATTAGTCTCAGGTTTTCATTTTAAGCTGTCTCACTGTAAATCGCACAAAATTAATATGCAGCAAACAACCCTATTTGTCTCAGCTCACCATGTTCATCCTAATTAAAAGACTGGAAACCAATTATAACCTAATTTCATGGCAGTTACAGATAGTGAAGGCTATCATGTAATAGTTACACAACTCTTGAAAATTGAAAAATCTTTGTCAAAATTTGTCAATTTAACCAATTTAAACAATGTAACCAAATGATTCATCCTGTAAATGTAAGTACTACAGGCAGAAATGTAGATTTAACAATGTTTAGCCTGTTCTAGAAGAAGAGGTTTTATGAGGTTCTACTGACCTTGCACTTGTCCCTGAGGGTCCTTATAGAACCATTTATGTGCATGCTCATGAGTGGGTGGCAGTTGTGGTGGGTTTATATTTACTTTCAGGCCTCCGTCCATCGTCAGTTCGTTGCCAAGTTTGTCGTCATCCTGAAACAAATCATACACATTGTGTTAAATTGATGGACACTTGCATTACAGGGAGACAGTCATGTGAGTATGTCTAACACACATTCATCTAAGACTTTCACTTGCATCAAGCAGATGAATACTAAGCACAAGATAACTTGGGCTGGATTCTATTCCAACATTAAAACCACCAGTACCAATCATCCAAGCGTCAGAACGTTGCAAGGAAGGAAAAAATTAAATGCATTTGTCTCATTTACGGAGCAATTTTGGACAATTTTTCATTATTGAGAGAATACATCCATTGTATATTTTTTTAAGGATTTCCTTTGAATTGTATACTGACCTCTTCTGTAAGCTCTGCCATCAAGCTTTCAGCAGCCTTCTCAAGATGTTTGAGTTGATCCTCCTCGTCCTCCTCCTCCTTTGCTGCAGCGGCGGCAGCAGCAGCGGCGGCGGCAGCTCCTTGGGCTGCTGCCCCTGCTCCTGTGGGTGTCACAACTGCAGGCTCTACCTTCGAACCCGCTGCATCCGGCTGCAACCCGCTGGTAGTCGCAACAGCTGAGGCAACACTACTGGCAACAATCTCCTCTATGCTCTTTCTAGAGTCCGTTTTCTTCATCCCACCTTCGTCGCCCCCCTCCCCAGGCGCTCCTCCAATAACCACCCCCGGGAGCATCTCCACCCCCTGCTCCGCGAGCTTGTCCAGTTTACCATCGGAGGAGGAGCTCCCTAACACCTGATTACTAATATTGCTTTTTGATTTGGATCCTGCAAAGTTTGCACCTTTGGCATTGCTTAGTACACTGGTCTGCAATGTGTCCTCTTTTGCAGCTGTAGTGGAAGAAGTACTGTTGAAGTTGCGTAATTTATCTAATTTCTCCGCCAAGTCGCGAGAGTCTAAACTATACATCTCACTATTAATATGATCGGCACTTGTGTGTTTGGAAGAAGTCTTGCGCTCGTCAGAGTCTCTGTCTCTTGATTGCATTTTATCATTTGGTTGATCACTTTCATTGTTTTTATGTTGGTGGTCCTCGTCGGTCTTTGTTCCATCGTCCTCTAGTGGTTCTAGTAGCTCGTCATCCTGAAACGTGAATGCATTCAATCTCTTAGCTGCATACAGATTCTAGGTATACAACGTATGACTTTTTCTTTTTCAATCACACAAGACTATCACTCAGGTTAACCTAATAACACCCTTGGTAATTTAAATGTGTGGGACTGACGAAAAAGATATATCTTTTGTAAATTTTCCAAGGCAAGGGTGCTGAAAAGGGTACTTATACCAAGGAGAAGTTTTACATATCTTTAAAAAAAATCAAATTATATTTATATGTTATATAACATGAATTCCTTACCTGCTCACCAATGCAGTTTTATGTGCCCATAATTTTTCTTTGTTGAAGAATTTAAAGGAAAAATCTTTAAAATCTGAATAAATCAGCTGATAAGAGACAATCTCCTCAGAATAGATACAGCAGTCATGATATTCTGATAAAGCTTCCCATAGTTTGAAAATAGATCACACTCTTACCTTGCCAGAGAAGAATGCTCCTGACGCATCAAATGTTCCAGGACCATCACTCATGGAAAAGGCATCATCTAACGACCATTCGGGTAACTCCTCCTCTTCATGCCAGCCCCCACGGCCATGCCCACCACCACCACCGCCACCACCACGGCCGCTGAAACGCCGCTCTCGAGTACCGCTTTCCCGCTCAAACTGATCACGATCACGGTGGTCGCCTTCGTTGAATGACTGCCCTCGTTCTCTTGGATTATGCCAGTTGGAACGGGGCTGACCTAGAAAGTAACAACCACACAATTTAGCAAAACCATCAAGGCCCTTAACTCAATAATTCAATCTCAGTATAAATGTCTCAGAATACATGTATTACAGGCAATACTACAAAATGTGACCCTCCACCACAAAACGTCCAATAAGTCGCAATGGGAGTTTTAGAGTGAACAGTTGAAAAGGGGGGTTTGGGGTGGAAATTTTGTTTTTAAGTTTTTTGTATTTTCTGAAAGTTCATTTATTGATCTACCATCTAACAAAATTTCAGGATAAAATACCATGTTAGAATATGTTTTTACGCTCATTCAAAATGACCATTTTTTCCTGGATTTTCAAACTTTGTGTATCAGCTTGCTGGGATCGAACTTCACATTCTTTTTTCGTATAGCTCATAAACTATGTATTGTCTGATATTCAAAATCTAGAGAGACAAAGAAAGATATCTGTTCTGAAGTTATGAAAAGTTTCAACCCAATCCAATTAGTACTTCACAGTGTATGCTGGGGAGTTTAGACTCAACCTTTTGTGCGGCAAACAATAGGACACAGATTAGGCGCTCTTAAATGGTCACTCATTTTTAGAGCCCATTTTCTCTATTGTTTTGGTCATTAGCCTGTCTGACACGTTGACATTCTCATTGTAAATTACAAGAGTTGGCTTAGTCCATACGAGACAAGTTATATATCATTTAAAAGCTTAGAATCTAAGCTTTCAAACTGTGTTGTAATTTAAAAACCCAAATTTCCGACTTATTAGTCATTTTGTGGTGGAGGGTCACAAATGGTCAACTGGTCAAAACCAGATGTAATACAATCTGATGAGCAGTGTTTTATAAAATACAGGATCAATACTAGATTAGTGAGTGGTTTGGTAACACTGTTACCAGTAATACATCTAAAAGGGATTCGGTAACTTTGTGGAGGCTTGATTTAATAAATTGTTGAATTTTGATATCTGTCTTGTATAATGATGTTCAGAAGGATAAATAAATAGCCAAGCATAGAAAGGTTTTCAAATATATAATGCTATTATTAAGATATCTATGACTGAATACTCCAATTTACGAAAGCGTATTGCAATACGCTTTAGCCTAACACTGAGTCTATGGGGGGAAATGAGTCTGGCATTTCTGGTCACTTGCATATGTTTACTTTTGTCAGGGATGCCACTTAGAATTGATATGAAAGCCTGAAAATCATCTAGAATGAGCCATTTTGTACACAAAAAATGTGTTTTCTATGGCCTGAAAATAAGTTGCTTGGGCTTGAATTCAGGCTTTTGCCTGAAAAGTGGCATCCCTGTTTTGTGAAGCACATGATGATTTTGAAGTGCTTTTTTTTCTGGGCTTCATTTTTTAAACCATATTACATACACTGATAGCATGTAAGGCCAGGCAGCTCAGATTTTATCAAGCCTCTACAAAGTTACCAAATCACTTTAATCTCGGCTGCAGTGTCACATGACGATGGTAATAAATGCTACATAAGCTTACTATCACATAGAGACATGTTTGTGACATGCAATTATACCCAATTTGGAATCATAATTTGAAGTCAAAGAAGTTATTGTTACAAGAATTTTTTAATATTAAGGAACCTAATAAAACCCTAAAATCTGCATTTCCATCAATCAATTTGAAGCTCTACATTCTAGATTTTTTTGAAAAATTCTCATATGAATTCTAACTCACTTGAGGCCATTCTCCAGTTCTCATCATGTGTGGACAAGGACCGACCAGGCGGTTGCTTAGAGCCACCTTGACGCCATCCATCATCTTCCTCCTCCAATTTCCCTGATGTTGCTGGTTTATCTGGAGCCCTCGGCGAGCGCCAGTTATCACTGGAGCTACCCCTGTCACGGTCGATTACCTTCCTGGGGGATGGGGGACCGGTGTCCTCAAAGTTGCTGCGAGGAGTGTCGGTTCGTATGCCTCTTCCCTCTGCATGGGAACTGAATAAAAGATTACAAGGACGCATTTATCAAACTGTTCCACACTCACTAATAAAGGCAGTTATATCAAAGAAAATTTTATCGCAAAATATTTTTTAACAAATATAATCCGACAAGAACATTATCTCATTTTCTTTTCCGTAAGACATTTTCACTTTACAAACTATTTTACTCCCTTTTCCAGCATTTTTCAAAGGGGCAGCTGTTTACTTTAACCCTTTCAAGACAATTGACCACATTTTGTGGTTTGGCTCAATAACTTTTGATTCAGAGCTCTAAAAAATAACCAGATGCAGGAGTAGAAAAAGCAAAAATTTCTACACACATTGTGTCCATTTTTGTTGCATGACCATATTGCGTTTGATGCCAGGAATTTCAAAAAGGAGAATAAGCTTCATAATCCTTAAATTGGCAACACATTGAGAGGTTCAAAATCATTGATTTTTTATCAAATTGGCAATTTTTTCAACTTTTCGACTAAGTTTCTAATGATGTATATTGTTTTCAAAGACATTGCATTTTATTAGAACCATGTAGCACTAAAAGAAAAATATTGTTGTTGCCAATTTGAAGAACAAAATGTGATCAATTTAGCCTTTAAATAATTCCTGTCCTGAAAGGGTTAAAATCCAGTCTTCTGACAACCTTAAAGAGAAGGTTTAGTTCTGCGAAAAGGTGAAAAATAATTTGTAAGCTTTCTCATCCTTTTTATGTTAGTTTGGCAGAATATCTTAGTACAAATGTCCCCTGAAAAGTATTGCTCTTCAAATGACCTCATATTCGACTAATCGCAGAAATGACGAGAAATAGCTTAAGTGTTTTGGACAAACATTCATGCCTCATGTGTGTGCAGTCCCATATACACGTTTCTGTGTGTAGTGCATGTGCTTTTAAAAGGGATTAGGTCAATTTCCTATCATCATTTTATGATTGCATAACCTCACAGTATACACCAATTCTTATGCAGATATGATCAGCCTTTCCCTTTAAGTGAGTTTCTTTCACAATGTAATCGCATGACTAGAACTCAACTTTATCTTTAATGGTCTAGTTAATTAGTCCAGGTCAAGCAAACAGTTCTTACTGTCTGAATACTATGTTCAGATCTTTCTATCTTTACATAAAGATTCACTGCTGATGACACTTTTACTAAGAATAAGGCAATATCTATTGATCTGAAAGCATTCAAAACACTTTATTTCCTGTGATTGACCTGTTAGATGCCTACCTTTCATCCCAACTAACAGCTCTTGTGAACTCTCTTCTGCCAGGATAACTCAGCCCATCTTCTTCAAAGCCAGAAGCTCCTCGCTGGAAGTCACCACGACCTCGACCTGTACATAAACAAGGCAGTAGCCTCTTCATAGTCTCTCTTTAGAATGCCAGTTTATCATGCCATGTGTGAACGAGCCTCCAAACCCACATCATTAAAATGTCATTTTTTGCCAAACAGTGATTGCTTAAAGAGAAGTTTGAGTTCTGGTAAAGGTGGAAATAATGTGAGCTTTTTAATTCTTTTGATGTCAGTTTTGAAGATTATCATAGAAGAGATGTCCCCAGAAAATGATTAATCTTCAAATTTCCCCATATTTAAACTATGACACGAAACAGCTAAAATATTTGGACTTAAAGGAGAAGTAACCCCAGAATATAAATGTACTTATGTTCAAAGGTGTAATATATTCTTAATCACTGGCCTGTATCACTTTAGAAATAAAATATCAGAAAAAGGTTTAAATCAAGACATTCTAGCACACGGTATAATCTGCTAACACTTTACATGGGGGGTGCCATTTTCTTGATGATATGGAGTTGTACATGAACCATTGGAAACCGTTCCGGTCAGGAAGATATTTTTAATCCTAGAGCTAAATTGCTTCTCTTCATTAAAAAAAATCCCCATATATGATGGCAAATACATAACAAGTGTATACATATATTCTAAAATTTGAAATTTATAGATTTCTTTTTAAATTCTCTGGTTTTGCTAAACAGAAATTGATTTCTTGAGCTTGCCTGGCAGAGCAGAACATAATTTATACAACGCGCATTCTGACTATTGAAGTCCATTATCTCAAAGCAGGTGAATGCATGGTTTGTCACTATTGACTCTCGGGAAAGTTATCATCCATAAATTTGAATTAATTTGCTCCGTCGCGTACGTCATAGTATCAGGAAAATAGATTTCTATTTAGTAAAATAGTATTTTTCAAAGAAATATAAAACACATTTTCGTTTTTAGAAAATATGTATATATCTGTTAAATATTTTAATTCTCAAATGGGATTTTGTATCAGGAAGAAAGACAATTTTGCATTCGTATCAAAAATATCTTTATGTACACATCAAGAAAATGGCAGCCCCCAGGTATTGCTAGCAGACGATAAATTTTGCTGAGAAAATCTTGATTTATACCCATCTCGTATATTTTAATGCAAAACTACGTAGGACAACAAGAAGGAATAGATTACATCTTTGAATATAAGCACATTCATATTTTGAGGTTAATTCCCCTTTAACTTTTATGCCACATGTACGTGCAGTCCCATATATACCGATTTCTGTGTGAACTGCATGTGACTTTCAGCAAAATTGAGTCAATTTCTTCTCATTTTGGTAATTTCAAAATTTCACAGTATAAACTTATTTTTATTAACAACATCATCAACCTTTCCAAACTACTTCCAGACAATTTCTTTCACATTATAAGCGCATGACCAGTACTCAACTTTATCTTTAATTGCTTGAAGCACACCAATTTGTCAATAAAACTCAAAGAATATAAAACTTACCTGAAAAGTTGATTCATACATGTATATATAGGTTTGCAGGAAACATTGGTTCCCATTTGAACCTTTCAAATTATCTATGCAACTATAGTCAAATAATATGTACATCCAATCATATAGGGCAAAAAATATGATTTTGTTAAAAACAACACTCTTCAGTTATCTGAAAAAAGATAAAATGTGCAAATACAACTTAATACCAGTTCACTTTGGGTTTGACTTGTGCTCAACAAGTTTTAGATAAATTCCAGAAACTCATACTTTCAAGTATAAACCACAGTTGCAAATTTTGATTCTTTAATATATATATTTTGAATTTCATGGTCTAAATCACTCAAAGTATTCAATTTCTCTTTGACCAAAATACATGCAGATCCAAATTATGTAGGATTATAAATCCCAAACTTACCTCTTCCTCTGCCAGTCCCCCTCCCCCTGGCTGGAGGGGGACCCCCTCCCCGGCCCCTCAGTCTCATCACCACTGTACTATTCACACACTGGGATAAGTAGCGCTGCAATGAAGAAAAGTGCATGATACTTTTTTCTTTCTTTCCTTCTTTCCTTCTTTTATTAATTCATAAAAAGATACTTTCACAACATGAGACTACATGTGTGTAGGCCAGAGTCATCACAGGTTTTTCAAAACCTGGGTTTGACTCGAAAATTTCGGGCGGGGGCCGGTTACCTGAACGGGAACTCCCCACAACAGAAAATTTGAGTGTATGCAGTGACGGGAGTCAAGGTAAAAATGCTAAACTAATAATTCAGCGTAGAGAACAGTTACTGAATCCAAATCAATCAAATAATGCTTTCACAGGAGAAATAACATTTCAGAATAAAAATAAAACATTTAGAAGTACAGCCAAAGGTCTCTTCATGCCCTAAAATTTAGGGCTGAAAGAAATGAAGTCAGAATGTGGGTCACCGGTGCTCAGTGCGCTCGAATACAGCCCTAGACCATAATACACACAGACGAGGGTCAAATATAACTGACATGATAGGATCAAAGTAAGATTCAAAACAACTAAAAATACCACGTAAGCCACAACAAAAATACAAAATTACCATAAAACAATTCTTTTCCTTGGCAAAAAATAGTATGGGTATCAATATCTCCAAGAAATAATGATATTGGAGAATTATGAGTGCACTTCATATCGAGATTAGGCAGCCATATTCGACATTGTTCTGCATAGGAAGACTGCAAATGGCAGCAGAGAGGAAGAAATTGTGGGCCTTACATCATGTGATGGCTGGCTGATCACCTGATCTAGTACCCACCTTTTTTTCCTCCCTGCTGCCATCTGCGGTCTTGCTATGCAGAACAATGTCGAATATGGCTGCCTAATTACGATATGAAGTACACTCGTAATCCTCAAATATCATTATTTCTTTGGGATATTATGGATACCAATACTATTGTTTGCTAAAGCAAAGTATTGTTTTACAGTAACTTTGTATTTTTGTTGTCGCTTACTTGGTATTTTTACATGTAGTTGTTTTCAAGATTACTTTGATACGATCACGTCCGTTATATTCAACCCTCGTCTGTGTGTATTATGGTCTAGGGATGTATTCGAGCGCACCAAGCATGCAAACTTGACGTCCCACTTTAGCTTGGCAATGATACACGCATTTTTAAAACCTTCAAAATGCACATCCATGGTCTTCTGAATGGCTTAATCTTTATTGATCCCTTCAGAGCTCCATTATGCAGAGCTGCCAACCTCTGGCCAAGCTTTTCCGTACTCAAAAAGCTGAAAAATCGTATTTTACCGATGAACATGAAATCCGTATTTTAAATCTAGAAACATTACAAAAACAGCTAAAACCTCACATTCCTTATTCTTCCTTTCGATTCCACTATGGCGCGGCTCCACAAACTGTCGCCTTGCACCAAGCGGCAGCCACGCCATGCTGCCCGCAGGCTAGGCTGGCGGGCTTCACCTAGCGCTTCAGTGTGTAAGAGCGGCCGCACCACTATTGCTTGAGCGAGAAGTTTGCGTGTGCGGTGAAAGTACGTTCGCAGTCTCTTTTCTGTACACACTTTAAGTACATACCCAGTGCGGAGTTCCAGGAACAGTGAAAATAATACAATATGAGTGTGAAAGTTTGAGTGATAACAAATAGGTATAGGACGAATAGTGCATGATCAGATTTCTTCAAATCCGTACTTCCGCATTTGTGTTTGAATATCCGAAAATGCAAACCTGGGTTGCACTGGGACAGGCGGGGAACCTTTCGACTCAGGCCAACATGAGACTTACAAGATTTGTCAATGACGGCCATTTTCACAGCAAGAAACTTTCGCCAATTTCAACAAATTTCAGTGTTGTATCAGTTGTCAAATCAATTATTTTGTGGAATGAAACTTTCACAAATCTGAACCACTCACGAAACTTGTGTACATTTCATAAGAGCAGAAGTCTCTGGTTTTAAAGTATAATCTTTGTCCAAAAATAAAAAAATCAGAATGTGGCCATTGAAACACTCTTCAGCTCTTGTAAGGGTCAAAAAGTCTTCTTTTTCTTCTGAATTTCGATGTCTGTACCAGAGCTTTGCACAAGCTTGAATGCTGAAGAGACATAAGGATAGTATAAAAATAAAGAGTTCATGCATTTGAATAATCAGTATAAAAAACAGGGCATCATATTGAAATGGAAAGAATCATCTGCTATTGGGCCTCCATTAACTCTTCACCTGCCTTGGCTGACTAATGGAGAAAACATTGAAGAGCCTGATTGGTTAAGTCACGGACGAACATTTCACAAATTGTGAAAGTTTGAAGGCCTGTAGAAAAAAAAAAAATATTTGCAGAGAGCTATTTTATGTTTCATCGTGAAGGGCATTAATGAAGGAGTTGATATTTAATAAAATTATAATCCATAAAATATTCAATGTCACGGTCGGACAAAATGCCCACTTTTAATCAGGCTCTGGACCGTAAAACTTGTCTTTTGTCAGACAATGCACCCAAGATATACAGCGAACAGAGTTAAAGCAGTCATATGGCCAGCTACACTAACGTACCTGTTCATCTTCTGTTAGCGGCGTTAGTGTCATTGGTGTGCGACATTCCTTCTGCAAGATAGACGAGAATTCTTCCAGCTCCGGGGGAGCCTTCTCTGTTTTTCGAAACAGTGCTAACATCTCTTCTCGGCCGTACCGATGCTCTGCTAGCTTGAACTGAGGAGATGGGGGCGGGGATGTTATTCCTGTCCCGCCAGAGAGGGCCCGTAGCCACTCTGGTCCAAAGTTTAGCATCTCAGACATTTTGATATTTGGAGTCTCGTCTGCAGGGTTGAAATGAAAAAAAAAGAGAAATCACATTCAAATATACGTATTTTGTTTGATTGTAGGGTGTGACGAATTCATTACTTGGCTTACTAGCCTAGAAACTTCGGCAAGTGCTCAGGCTGCCAAATTCTATTTTTGGTGGAGTAAAGTAATTATTATTAAACAACAATCTTATTTTGCTTTTGTTTTTAGTGCTGACCAGGAAACAGAGGCAGGATTTCTGTTACATTACCTAATGAGACTTTAGACCAGTGGCCACTGGCAGTCAGACAACAGCTGATTTTGAGCCCTGTGCTACATTTGCAAACCCCAATTACATCTTGATGGCCCTCTTTTTCCACTTTCTTATTGCTTGTCTGATTTCGTTCAAACTTTCACCAATATGCTTCTCTGATTTTTCCTGTGTCTTTCAGACCAACTTGCCATTAAGGTTGGATTTCCAATTAAAGGGAAAGTTCACCCTGAAGATTAATTGAGTTTAAAAAATGCAGAAAAAATAAAGAAAAATATTAGCGAAGGTTTGATGAAAATCGGTCAAATAATAAAAGAGTTATGAGTATTTAAAGTTTTGGATTCGTGACGTCACATGCGAGCAGCTGCCCATTGGTCATGTAATAAATATTCCATATATTCGCATTTTTTTTTACGTTCCACGATAAATTGATATTGTTTCTTTTCAGAATCTAGTATTGAATAACATTTCTGACAATATATCAAATGCACAGAGGAAAATATTCTAAATTTTCTGAGAAAAATGTATTTTATGGAATATTTATCACATTACATCATGGAGGAGCTACTCGCATGTGACGTCACAAAATCAAAACTTCAAAAGTCCATAACTCCGTTATTCTTTAACGGATTTTGTCCAAACTTTCGCCAATATTTTTCTTTATTTTTTCTGCATTTTTTAAACTCAAGTAATCTTCGGGGTGAACTTCCCCTTTAAAGTTTACTGCTGTCTATGCATGCGAAATATTAGCACAATTAAATTTAGCATGCCACATCAGAACAGCTCAGCGTTGCACAGCGTGTTTCGTGCTTATCTCGTCATCTTTGTACATGTAATTCTAATCACACAGTGAAAGCTACACGTGAACAGTAAGTAAATCCACATCGATGTCACTGTAAACTGTAATTTTTTTCATATTTCTCAAGATCCGATAGTTGAAGATTTTAGCAACACCGAGGGTGGTTTGCAACACTCATAGCGACTTTACTATACTTCATGTGTAGACTCTAGGCAGTCATACACCTCAACACTTTCAAAACACCACTGCACAAAAGTCACCAACATTCACTCAAAATCAGCATTTAATTTACAAAAACGGACACCAACATATCCATGAAATACAATAAATTCAACTCATCGATGTTGGAAAAGATTTTCCAAAAATGAAATCGGTAATTTACTGTCACTTCTGGCGAAACAGGGTATCGCAAGTCATTGTGTACATTTCCTGATTGCCGCGAGCGCTGGCATCTCCCCCAAAAAATTTCGGTCATTAATAATTCAGTCCCTATGGCGTACACGTAAAAGTCCTGATTTTCTGTGTGCGCGATCATAGAGATCTATGTGCATGCGCGCGATATTGAATTTCTTTGTGGACAAAATTTTATTAGCTGAGTTTGGTCTAAAACATCGGCGGCATGAAAACAACAGGTGAAAAAAATTGGTGGGGATTTCTTAGGTTTTGGACATGATTTTGACTTTGGATTTTGCTGGAAATAGATCAGAAGTTCTTCCTAACAGCCATTTAATGTAGGAGTCACTCACACTTATGCAAGGTTATTGGAGTGAGATTTTAAAGCGCTGAATTTGAAAGGAGTTATTTGAAATATTTATCTTACTTTTCCCCCCATACTGTAAGTACATGCGATAGAAAATGACTAGATCTAGTACGTTTGCATTTGTCCCACGTAGTGGTCAATATGACCACTATAGTATTACATCGTGTGGTTTGCAAGGTTCGCCGAATGTGGGGATGGATTATACGTACCCACTGTCTGAATTATTTGTTTACTTATCTCTCTGTTGGGGAGATAGCTTCCCGTGTATGGCTTGATGTTTAAATGTCATGCTTCATAAAACATCAAGCAAACATTTTTACAATTCACACACACACACACACACTTGCGCACACAAACCTTTCTTCAAGACCCAGTTGAGCATAAACATGATAAAGAGGTTTCATTCAGTAGTTCAGCATTTTTCATTAAAAAAAAGACTGAACTTCAGTAAGAAAATCTATTTTATGAGTAGATTTAAACACCAAGTTGTTATTACAAAAATAAAAGAAGTAGATCTAGACTCTAGTCTAGACCTGTAAACATACCAAAAGTTCAATTAAAATTCGTTGAAAATTTCATATTAAATGTTCTCCACTCATGAATTTCTAATTAAAACTACAATAATCCTCTACCGGTCCCGTGACAACTGTCGTTGACACAGCAGCACATCATCCCCCATGCAGTGAATTGAACCGGCCAAACCCCCACACCACATCCCCTGTGCGTGCGAATGCAATGCACGCAAAGCGCATATCTTTTTGGGCTCTATTCATAGCACGTAGATTTACATGTGTGCATGTGTTGCTGTGCGCTCGAAACCCGGTTGTTTTCCTCATTCCGAAGCTAAATTCATCCTGATTTACACAACTAAGCAATACATACATAGCTTAAATTGCAAACTGATTATTCTGTCTAACGTACCTCACGTTTGAATACCGAAGAGTGTTAGCGACGGCCTCAGAAACCGCGAAAATAACAGGTCTAGAGCTAAGATTTGCAGCGTAGATATCACCAACATTCAAGATGGCTACAGCAGTATTATGCTAATGTTGTGTCACGTGACCTCTATCCGGTGTGGCATATCGTTTGGGGGCTGGTCGCAAGCAAAAAAAATCGCTATGTTGTTGACTCGGCTATCTTATGAAGAAAGCTCCCACATAGAGATAGGGAGAGGGAAAACGAAGGGGGGAGACTAGTTACGGCAGATGAAAATATTATCTATCGTTTTATGTGACTAATGGATTGTAACTGAGCGGCAAATCATTCATGAAGATGCCGAAATTCAGCGTTTTTTTGTTTGTTTGTTTTTTGGGGTTTTTTTGTCGGTTTTCGTTTGCAGGGAGTTTTGGGGGCAGGCATGGTTTGGAGCAGCCAGCCATTAACCCAACTGCAGAGGCGGTGATCCCGGGGGCAGGGGGCACAGTGCTCCCCCGCACTTTTTCATAGACCCCAAAAGTGCCCTTTTGTTTCTTTAAAAAAATGCCCCCTTTCTCTCCGATAAGTGCCATTTCTACTACTTACAGTGCCCCTTTTCCTTTCTAAAAGTGCCCTTTCCCCTTCTGATAAGTGCCCTTTTTTCTCATTCTGATAAGCGTCCCTTTTCAAATCTGATGACTGCCCCCTTATCTCTTTAATAAGTGGCCTTTTCTCCTCTGTCCGATAAGTGCTATTATTACTTCATTTAATTCATTTCATTTCATTTATTTCCACTTCCAACAAATTAAACGCACAGTTTTACATCTTACATAGCAAATCAATGAAACTTTGCAATTATTGGTTACAGTGTAAAATAGACATAGAAAAACATAAACTAGGTTGGTCGCGGAGGGGACTGCTAAAAAGCTGGGCTTGTAGATTGCAGCCCCCTACTTCGGATATGTGCCGATTTTTCTTTCTATGGTGCCCTTTTCTTCTTCTGATAAGTGCCCATTTTTAAAATATAAATATTGCCCCCCCCCCTTCTCTCTAATATATGCCATTTTTCTCTGTTGATAAGTGTATTTTTAATTCTTATAGGTGCCCATTGAAATGGAATGATCATATTTTAAATCTAGGCAGAAAGGCTAAAAAGATGATTAGTTTTCTTGGCAGACTCAGTTTAATTTTTAATGGGTCAAGTTTGAATATTCTGTACAAGGCTGTCATTTTGCCACACTTTGATTTTTTAAATGCCGACATGATATGGTCGTTGGCGAAAAAAACTCATCTGAATATGTTACAAAAATTACAAAATCGTGCAGAAAGGATAATTTTGAAAACGAAACTTTTAGAGCACATGTCCGTACATGAAATTCATGATATTCTAATCTGGGAGACTTTACAACATCGTCAAATTATTCATACATTTCTTCTTTAGTATGAAATTTTCCATGATATGGCTCCAAATTATTTGGAAGAGAAATTTATATTTATTATTTAAGCCTCTGAAATACTGCCGAACACAGAAAATTGCAAGCGTACATTTCTTAATCGTTGTGGTAAATTGTACAATGACTTACCTCTTTGTACTCGACAACTAAATAATTTTACATCGTTTAAGAAGGAAATACATAGTATAAGTAAAATTACAGTAAAATAGTTCACTGATGAAATCAAGCATAGGAACCAGGCAGGATTGGGCGGGGGAGGGGGGCACATCTGAACTTGCACCGCAAGCTCGTGGATTTCAATTTTTTTTTTCCTATAGTTATTTTGATGTAGTAATTATTATGTTCATATAATTATTTATTTACGGGACCCCGAGGAAGAACAGGTTAGCTATGTTAGTTAATCTGAAGCGGGTCATCCCTCGATCTTAATTTACTCTCTTTTGTATTGTATGTCAATACCAATGTTATATTTATACTGTACTTATTAGAAGGGAAAATGGTTTGCTTTGGTTTGGTTTTATTTACGATCATAAAAATGATACAGATTAAAAAATATATAAACATGAAATTATATTATACATTCTAATAAGTACTTTTTTTTTTCATCTTCTGATAAGTACTCATTTTCAAATCTGACATAAGTGCCCCTCTTTACTTCTGATAAGTGCTCTTTTCCTCTTCTCATAAATGCACATTTCGTCTCTTATAATTGCACCTTTCCACCTCTGATAATTGCCCTTTCCTCTTCTGATAAGTGCCCCTTTTACCTATATTTCGCACTGTTTTTGTTTTTGATTTTTTGATTTTTTGTTTTTGTTTTTGTTTTTTGTTTTTTAACAAAAAGAGGCATATGTAGCTTCAAAGAATCGGTGCGGCTTTATGTAATAACAGGTGCCCATATACTACAACTAAATTTTAAGGCAGTGGAGCAGGGGGCAAGAGGGGCACACTGCACTTCGAATGTGCCCACAATTTAAGTTTAAGGGCAATATTTTCTGAAAATTTTTCCCAAACTCGCTCGCTAGGAAGAAAAACAAAAGAGTTAATCCACGGATTTCATCATTGAGTCTTTTTTTTGCTCGCTCGCTTCGCTCGCTCACACATAAATCATTAAACCATTACAGACAACTGCTACTTGGGGAAGCTGAAGCAGTGTCCAGAACCACAATAAAAAGGAAGAAGATGATGCTTGATAACGTATCAATTATACCGTAAGGTGATACCAATGTCACAAAATTGTACCCTTTTGTACCCTTTATGTTCACCTCAGGTAGGTGCCCCCTTTTCCCCGAAAGCACCCTCTTTTGCTGGTCCCCCCCCCCCCCACTTTTAAAGACGGTCAGCCACCCCTGCCCAAATGAATTTAAACGGGACAAAGGTATAATTTCGCCCCCCCCCCAAAAAAAAAAAAAAAGGCCGAAAAACACTGGTGATGAATAAGCCAAAGAAAGTGGTAAATCAGGGGAGCGTTTCATCAAGTGTTTTGTCAGTGATTTTTACCGACAAATTTGCTCTCAGCCAATCAGATGCAAGGATTTCAGTAGCTTATAACAGTTGTCGGTAAAAAAAATCACTGACAAAACACTTGATGAAACGCTCCCCAGGGTGCCATAAAATGATCTTACGTAGGAAAAGGACATATTCTCACCATATGCATTATAGGTCCATGTAGATACATTTACTTATTAACAATTCATCAATAAAGTATTTTAGACAAATTTTCACTCAGCGGCTCGCCAAGTAGTCTCGTTCAGCTTGTCTATATACATGTAGATTACTAAGCAATAAAAGAATGAAATGACAAATTAACATAAATTTTAAACTATAGTAGTTGTGGGTCATCTACAAGGGTGGATCAAGGATTGTCAAGGAATGGGGGGGGGGTCCTCGGTGCCTTGTCAGTAAAATCAATCCAATTTTATGGCTTTGCCTATCCCCCCCCCCCTCCCTTGGCGTATCAAGGGAGCAGGGAGACACTCAAATACCATTCCACCTCTACTACCATCCTACTTCTACTACCATACCTCTACTACCATCCAACCTCTTATACCATCCTACCTCTACTACCATCCTACCTCTACTACCATCCTACCTCTACTACCATCCTACCTCTTCTACCATCCTACCTCTACTACCATCCTACCTCTACTACCATCCTACCTCTACCAGCATCCTACCTCTACAACCATCCTACCTCTGCTACCATCCTACCTCTGCTACCATCCTACCTCTGCTACCATCCTATCTCTACTACCATCCAACCTCTACTACCATCCAACCTCTACTACCATCCTACCTCTACTACCATCCTACTTCTACTACCATCCTACCTCTTCTACCATCCTACCTCTACTACCATCCAACCTCTACTCCTACCTCTTCTACCATGCTACCTCTACTACCATCCTACCTCTGCTACCATCCTCCCTCTACTACCATCCAACCTCTACCAGCATCCTACCTCTACTACCATCCTACCTCTGCTACCATCCTATCTCTACTACCATCCAACCTCTACTACCATCCAACCTCTACTACCATCCTACCTCTACTACCATCCTACCTCTACTACCATCCTACCTCTACTACCATCCAACCTCTACCAGCATCCTACCTCTACTCCTACCTCTTCTACCATGCTACCTCTACTACCATCCTACCTGAGCTACCTCTACTACCATCCTACCTCTACTACCATCCTACCTCTACTACCATCCTACCTCTACTACCATCCTACCTCTACTACCATCCTACCTCTACTACCATCATACCTCTACTACCATCCTACCTCTACTACCATCCAACCTCTAATTCCACCCTACCTCTATACTACCATCCCATACCTCTACTACCATCCAAGTACTACCACCCTACCTCTACCATCCTACCTCTTCTATCATCCTACATCTACTACCATGCTATACCTCTACTACCATCCTACCTCTACTACCATCCTACCCAGTGGCGGATTTAGGGGGGGCACATTCGGCCCGTGCCCCCCCCCCCCTTTGGAAGAAAAGTATGCATTGTGTCCCTTTTTGTGATTGTGCCCCCTCTTATACAAAATCCTGGATCCGCCCCTGATCCTATACCTCTACTAGCATCCCACCTCTATTATAGCATCCTACCTCTGCTTTCATATCCCTCTACTACCAAAACGTTCATTTTCCATCTTCTACAATCCTACCCCGCACTACTTTCATTCTCCCTCTACGACCATCCTACCTATTCTACCACTCTACATCTACTACAATCTATAACTACTTTTATTCTTCCTGTACTACCATCTTACCTCTTCTATCATCCTACCTCCACCATCCTACCTCCACCACCATCCTACATCTACTTTCATTCTCCATCTATATCTATACTACCATCCTACATGTCTTATCAGAAGCGGATCTAGAGGGGGGGTTGGGGGGGTTGCAACCCCCCCCCAAAAAAAATCCGGGGACCATTTTTTTTTTTTATCTTATCTTTTTTTTTAAACTTGTAATTTTATTTTATTCTATTTATGTATTTATTTTATTTTTTTATTATTATTATTATTATTATTATTTCTTTTTTTTTGGGGGGGGGGGAAGGGAGGGGGGGGGTGGGCGAACAAATGTCACGGAGTCCCTTGCCCCCCCCCCCCAATCAGCTTTTTTGAGGAAGTATTAGGCTGACAGTGCTTATTCCAAGGTCCCCAATTCTTTGTATCTGTGTTGTCAACTGGCCTTACATTGCAGGAAAATGCAACTAAATTTTTACAAATTTTCATGGGGGGGTTAATTTGGCAATGACCTCTATACCAAAAATAGTGGTGTTTTAGATGCAAGAAAACACCATTTTCACACACAGATTTTCAAAAATTCTCCCTACTGTGGGAGGGGGGACACCCCCCTCCCACACCCTCCCCCCCTCGCTCGCTCCGCTCGCTCGGGCTCGGTCGCTACGCTCCCTCGCATACCGCCCCCAACCCCCCCTTTATAAAAAGCTAGATCCGCCCCTGCTTATACGTCTACTCCTATTCTCATGATTCTATTCTTGCTTTCATTCTCCTTCCACCACCATCCTCCCTCTTCTGCCACCTTACCTCTATTGGTCTATACCTCTTCTGCCATCCTACTTCTACTACGATCCTACCTCTACTCTTATTCTCCTTCTATACTACCATCCTATCTCTACTTCCATCTCACCTCTACTTCATTCTGGATCTCTAGGAAGACATTCTGGATTTTGGCGTAGCCAGGATTTTTCAATGGGGGGGGGGGCAGACGTGAAGAATCCAACCGCGTAGCCAGGATTTCATTTTTTTTGGGGGGGGGCGGCGGTTGTGAAAACGCAAAGCATGCTCCCCAGCAAATTTGAGAGAAAGATAACGGCTCGTAGCACTTTTTTTTTTTTAGGTGGAAAGTTAGTTCGACCCCCAGACTGCTTTTCAGTTATTTGGACGCAATACTGCACTATATGTAACAGGGGTGGGTGCAGGGAGGGAGGAGTATCCCCACCATAGACGTATTATAGATTTACGATCTCCACTCCCGCGCAAAGCGCAAAAGCTCTGACGTTTTATAGCAAATTTAAGAGAAAGATAACGGCTCGTAGCACCTTTTTTGGGCGTAAAGTTATAGTTCGACGCCCTGGCTGCTTTTCAATTATTTGGAATATTGCACGTTTTAGCAAATTTTGAATGAAAGATAACGGCTCGTAGCGCCTTTTCAGGCTTTTTTCTCTCACTTCCTCCGCTTTTTCGCTCTAGCTCTAGCTCCTTTTTTTACCATATCTTAATTATGGAATATTAGCATGGGGAAACAGTGCGGCATGCCTGTTAGACAGAGTTTTTTTATTACAGAAAAAGGCTATGCGAATTATAAGTAATGTTAATTATCGCCTGTCTTCTTCTTTTTTCCCTTTTATTGGGCATTTTATGCATGATTGCCCAGTCTAGTTCTTTTTATGTACTGTATTCATGCTCCATCTTTTTGCCAGGGACCAGCGCTTCTACAAGCTTTGCTTCTAAGCTGGTCTCTGTTTTCATTCTCATTTTCATAAAATTAATCTTAAGTAGTCTTCATTGATGTTACTTTTTTTTTTCTCTCACAACTCAAACTTTAATGCACTTTGTTTTGCTTGTAATGATCGAAAAATGTTTATGCACTAAGTTGTGTTGTCAATTATTTTGAATATTGTCAGATTCATAATACTTATTGTTATATACTTTGAAAAAATGAAAATGTAATGAAATAAAATCTAAAATCTGAAATCTGAATCTGAACCTATAGGGGCTGAATGGGGGGATGGCCCCCTTGTGCCCCCTCCCCCGGCTACTGCTATGATTCTGGACCTCTAGGAAGAACAGAGCCATATTAGGTTAATGGCTCTGAAATGAGCTTTCCAGCCGTTATTTTTTGATAATTCTTGATTTAATTCTTGATTTATATATTCTTGTACGTGATAACATGTATATTTACATGTATGATGATCTTTTCTTAGGGAAAATAAAACCAAGCAACCAACCAATTCTCCCTCTGCTATCGTTTTAGCTCTATTATACCACCCTACCTCTACATCATTCTCCCTATACTACCATAATACATGTCCTACAATGCTATTCCCATATACCTCTGCTTTCATTCCCTTTTACTACCATCCTACTTCTATTACAATCCTATACCCTTACTCCCATTATCTCTCTTCTACTCTTCTACATATATTCCCTGCTATATTTTCTTCTACATATATTTCCTACTACTCTTCTGCATATATTTCCTACTACTCTATACTTAGTACCTCTTTTACAATCCTTCCTCTACTTTCTTTTCCCCTCTACAAACATAATAATATTATACCTTTTCTTACATCCTATCTCTGCTACCTGCTACCATCCTACATATCCTGCGCATGGCGTAGCTACGAGGTGGTAGGGGCAGTGCCTCTTGTCAAATAGAATGGCCAAAAAGAGAAAGAACAAAGCAAGCGAGGGAGAGAGAGAGAGAGATGGGGGGCCGTGGATCCTAGGGACAGGGGATACGAGAGAAAATATGATAGGACCCCCTCCCACACCCTTTCCCTAATTTATGGCCTTGTTACTTAGTATTTTCACCCATCTATGCCCCCCCCCCCATGCCAGTGACCACTCCGATGCGCTGCCCCTATCAAGAAAACTCCTTTCTCTCAAGCTCCCCCCCCCCCCCCTCCACCAGCCCCTCTTTAGTGATTATTTAACTTCATATACTAAAGGCAGGGTATCATGTCTACAAAAGCGCATAACGCTACACTAAAATGGCTTGTATAGGATCCTTCAAATTGGTAACGTGCCTAGATTGACTCGTGCCAGCTTCAGGTACCGGAATGCTGTACTTTTAGCCAGGACCTTACATTATAGGCCATCAAAATATTTCATCTTTCACAAATTGCTCCCAAATCACATCTATCTTGTACGTCATACTCCACAAAAGACATATCCATAATGAAAATTTGAAGAATAATATTACTTCGTAAGAGAACCGACCAAAAATGTGACGGTTGTTCTGAATGTGACCTCTTTTTACATTTACTTTTTTCTGCCAGGCCTGATCAGCTGCAAGCTCAACATGTTCAAGGCTGTATGGGACTTTTTGGGGTGTTAATATAGGCAGATTTTACTCTATTTTGAACATTATACACATTGTCACACCCAAATTAAGAATTGTTTTACGCAGGCAATTATTGTCCCATACGCACAAATTTGAGGACAGGGCAAACAAAAAAGGGACAACATTTGGAACGGCTTAGAGGGAAGGGTCATTTCAAGTGTATCTTACAAACTCGGGTAAATTCCGATAGCTCTAGTATAAGCTGAATTGCCACAAGTCACTTGGGACTTCTTGTATTTTCCAGAAAACATACTCAGATGTGTGCTCTCTGGTGCTATATCATAGAGAAATCACAAAAATGCTGTTGAAGGAAAAAAAAATCCAAATTTTTTTGTTTGCAAATCAGTCATGCTTAATAGACCATTTCGTAGTTAGCACATGGTACAAATGACCCCAAATATCCACAGATATTTTAAAAATGGAGATGTCCAACTTTGTGCACTTTAGAATAATCACTCTCAAAGTGATAGATGTGCCTCATGAATAGCTTTTGTTTCACCTTTTGAAAAGCATACTTCCACCTGGGTATCATGGAATGCACCATTGGTGAATAATTGAATAATGATTACATGACATTCATGAGCACATATCAAGTATTCGTGTCAGTGGGTTTTAGAATTTGGTACAGATGACCTTTATCTGCTCATGCTCAGATTATATCTACGAACTGGCTTATTCAATAAAACTAAATTTATGGGTCGAACAAGCTGAATAAACTATTTATTGAAGCTGGATCTAATTGCAACATCTCCATTTCATGTTAAAATATCAGATTTTCATCACCTTGCCATTTGCACACAATGAGCAGTGATATCTTATAATTAACATGATAACATAATTTTGAATATAATAATTTTCATGAGGTGCAATTTGGTGTCAACTTTTCATTTCATCAATAAGTTATCAATTTGCGAAAAACTTATTGCTTTTAACAAGTAGCCAAAAAGTATTGTCAGGATTATGTAAATTTACACACATCCATTGTTCCTCTTCACCTGTTTGACAAGGAATAATAGAAGAGCCTTCCGGTATCCGTGGAATGTGACTGCCAGGCTGAAATGTAATATTCATGTTCCTCTGTAGCTATTATGCCTTGACAGATGGTCAATTTGTGTGTTAATATTATTTTTTGGCTACTTATTAAAAAGCAATGCATTTTTCACAATTTAATAACTTAATTACTGATGAAATGATCAATAGACCGGTTCTGTAATGTATACAAATTTTTCTTCTCTGAGCACCTAGTGACGAGCTATTCCATTAACCTGCTTTTTATAATTGAGCCTCGATGCTTGGAATCTAGTTCGTATACATTACTTGTTGCTATGTCCGGCAAGCCTCGGGCAAACTTTCAGGTTGTCAAGAACAACCTTTGTTTGAAAGGTATGCATAAAATTTAAATACATTACCGAACCGGTCTATTGACACCGAATTGCACTTCACGAAAATCATTATTTGATTTAAAAATTCCTTTTCATCACTTATAGTCCATTTTAGGGGGCAATTAAGCTTTGTCAAAGGGCAGTTTCGGTGTTGTTTTTTTGTTTTTTTGTTTTTTTCAGGGGTTCTGACAACCCCTTTCCGATGGTCAATTTTGTCAGTTTTAATATTTTTTGTAACGTAGCCTATATCCATCATTCTTCCTTCTGACAAAATTTGGTCCCAGGGCTTCAAGGGGAAAAATCAACCCCAAATTTTAGGGGCCGTCTATCACCCCATCATCGCATCCCGACGGAAATGTTTGCCATTTTTTTGTGTTTTGCATGTAATATCCAGTCAGCATGGTCAATACTACATCATCCTACTGACGCCCTCTAGTGCTGTACTGTGTATAATATCAAAGATTTAGCCTGCGAGCTGCTCAAGCGGTTTTTATGAAGGCGCTCCTCATTTGATTCGTTTAAATCTCTTTGAATGCAGGTTTTCGGGCTATATGATTCTAAATCAATGTGTGAGTATATTTACTATATATTAATGATTTTCTAGTGGAAATTAACTGTTGGATTAGTTTACATTAATGCATGATTCAATAAATAATCGAATTGCTCAGTCCCATACATGCCAAACTGTGTAGTCTGATTATGAATCCATGAATGATCGGAGGAGGGGGGGGGGGGGGGGGGCACAAGGGCCAAGCCCGTGGCATTGCACAGGGCTTTTATTCAAGGCTTCTATTTAAGTCTAAACAGTCTGAGTTAGACCTCATGGCTTGCTACTAAGCTGATGGTAAAGAATAAGAAGGAAGAATTTAGAGTGTGGATGAGAAAGAAAATGAGAAGGACATGGAGGAGGAGAAGTAGAACTTAAGGAGGAGGAGAAGGAGAAGAAGAAGGAGGATAAAAAGAGGAGGACATGAAGGAGAAGGAGAAGAAGGAGGCAGGGCTGTCAACCTTGGGGAACCGCTTTCGAGGGAGATTCATATTTTTTTCTTCTCGCCAGCCCTCCAACAGTCGCTCGGGGGGGGGGGGGGGGGGGGGGGGGGGAGAAAGATCGTGGTGGCGTGAGACTCCCTCCAAAAGTGGGAGGGTTGACAGCCTTGAAGAAGGAGGAGCAGAAAGAGAAGAAGAAGGAGGAGGAGGAGAAGAAGGAGAATGAAGAGGAGAAGAAAGAGGAGGACAAGAAAAAGGAGGAGAAGAAGAGGGAGGAGAAGAAGATGCAGAAGAAGGAGGAGAAGCCCCTGACATGTCTGGATTATCACATCCAATTAATGAGCCAACAATAACAGTCATCTGCTTTTCTGTTGCCCCAATTGATGCAAGCGCATGGAAATGGAGAAGAAAAAAAAAGAAGGAGGATGAGAAGAAACAGAAGAAGAAGAAAAAGAAGAAGGAAGAAGTAGATGTACACTGTAGGAGGAGAAAGAAAATTAGGAGAAGGAGAAGGAGGAGAATCTTCTGGATTATCATTTAGAACTGATCAATCTGCCAACAGTCATCTGATCATGTTTCCATGGCTCCAGTTCAAGTGTTCCCCCAAATATAATAGAGAGAGAGAGAGAGAGAGAGAGAGAGAGAGAGAGATGAGGAAAATGTAAGAAATACAGGACAGAAAGTTATTTGCATTTTTTTCTAATTTTACACAGTACTATACATTAAATGTATAGGATTAGGGTTAGTACAGAGCTAAGGGGACTAGAATTGAAGTTAGCAATCTAAAGATAGCATATAGCCCCTAAAGTGCTTTTTCTGCCCACAATTTGCACATCTGTTGTTGCTCTGAATCCCTGTTCAGCTAGCCAGGCTCCTATATGAGAATGACATTCAGGCACAAAACCCAAAAAAATGTTGAAAGAGAAAAACTGTGTTTGAGCTCCTAGGAATAAGTGGCTGCAGCCTCTGGTAATTTGGGGTGTGGGTCATCTGCCCAAGCCACTTTTTCCTTAAGCTTTTGATTTGGACTCTTTTCATTGTTATGATGCTTCTACCAGGCCTGTAGAATCTTGTAAAAAACAACAAAACAAAGCAAAAACAAGAAAATGCTAATCTTTTGTCTAGATAGTTTCATAAAGTTTAATAAATAGTGATTTTAAAGAGCCTTTGACATGCAAATTGACACTGGTGTACTTTTCAAAATATTCCTTGAACTTGACTATTGAACTTGATTTGATTTGATTTGATTTGGTTTATTGTAATAAAAGAACATGCAGCTGGACAGCTGAAATTGCTCAATTTACAAAGTCAAATGTACAAAACAATAAATGATCAAAATAAGAATGACTAGAACATACAACCATAGATCATGCATTTGTGCAACAAGATACTGCTTATAAACAAGGAAACATGGATACTTTTCGAAAACTTCGAAATAAGGTCCAACGAAACATCAAATATGCGAAGTCAGGTTACTACAAAAATAAGACATTGTGACATTAAACATTCTGCATCGATTTGAACAATTTATATCTAATGATCTCTTTTCATTGTCTCAATCAGATATACCTACATGTACATGTAAAGTATGCAAGTTAGAAGCTGAAGTCCCGGTGATAACACACTATGAAACTTCCTTGTCATGATGTATTCTTCAAGGAGTGCTGATAATAGCAAGGAAATTCTTGAGGATGAGAGGAGGAGGCAGTCCAATGTTCCACACTTTGACATCTTGGAAGACACCGATTGGATAGGCCCCAAGCAGACCAATGCTTCAGGATACTTTTCTGGCCAGGGGACTTTATCACGAAGCAGGCGGGATGTTTTTGGATGCAGCACTAGATCTTTAGGAAGAAGTAAAGCCCAGGAGAATTCACAAATACAGCCAGATGGGAAGGATGTGCCGGATGCTTTGTTTGAGGAGCCTAGCAGAAGGCTTGCTGTTTCTGAAAGGAATATATCTAAAGAAGAGGTAAGATTGATTTCATTTTAATATCTTAAAGGCATTGATTAACTTTGCCCAGGATTGAAAAAAAAAATCACTGTTCCAGCTAATGCTGTAATCATATTTGCAAACCTTTAGCTCAGACAAGAATCGCCTGAGTTTTATAAGCTGATCGGTCGTTTATATATCAAGATATTTACGATTGAACATTGATGTCGGGATAGAGTACCACCGAACCCTAAAGAACTCTTACGGTTGGCATACCTCGCTCTATCACAGAATACCGTACGGGCTGGAAACCCGCTCTGAAATCGCCAAGCGCTGGTGCTTGGTTTTTGCGACTGCAGCGCAGCGAAGAAGCCGAGCGGCTTGCGCTAGCGATTGATCGCGATTTTCTCTTTTTTAGGATAGTAAACGGGTTCCATTTTCTCTCATACTTTAACATATCCTTAATTATATATGTAGTTAGAGGACTGCACACAATTCACTGGCATTTGAGCTGATTTTACAATTTTTCACAAAGTTAATCAGTCACTTTAGCTCAGTATTCAGTATGTGTAGAAAGTGTGCTGTGTACATGTAAGCCTTCATAATTATGTACTTGTACATGTATGCACATGAAGAAATTTAGAGACCTCATAACTAGATACTATTTTTAAAATATAGAGAAAATATTTCCAATTCTAGTGATGTTTATTGTAGAGAAATATATATATGGCAAAACCTGTAATTAAAGACCACTCCAGGGAGACAAGGAAATTGGTCTTTATTGGCATGTGGTCTCTATGTATGTAGTTTTTCTTTTCTATAGGTCTCAGTGAGAAAATCTGCTCATGGGCAAAGAAAGTCTAGTGTATAGACAGGTGGCTATTCTATACAGGTGGTGGCTAAAGGATGTTTGAGTTATGACATGAACTTGTTAAGATGATGGACTGACATGGTGTACATGTATGTATGTACATTAGATTAGATTTGATTTGATTTGATTTGGTTTATTGTAATAAAAGAATGTGCAGCTTGACAGCTGAAATTGCTCAATTTACAAAGTCAAATGTACAACACAATAAACGATCAAAATAAAAATGAATAGAACATAAACCATAGATCATGCATAATAAAAAAAGTAAATAAAAGTCTAAAATATTACATTAAAATCTAAAAATATTAAAACTTCTGTGTCATCAAAGGTAAGAGGAAAAGGAGAGAGAGAGGAGTAGGAAAGAAGAAGAAAAGGACAGAAAGTTGAGGAGAGAGTTAAATAGAGAGAGAGAGAGAAAGAGAAAGTGAACAGAGGTATGTGTGTATATATATGGAAAGAGGGGGAAAAAAGAGATAGAGAAAGAAAAAAATAGAAAGAAAGAGAGAGGAGAGAGAGAGAGAGCCAGAGCTAGAAAGAGAAAGAGAAGGGAGAAGAAAAAAGAAAGAAAAGTTGATCAGAGACTATAAGAAAAGAGGGGGGGGGGGGGGGGAGAGGAAGACAGAGTAGAAAAATGAAAGGTAGAAAGAGAGGATGAAGACTATTAATATTTATGTGTTACAATAATTAAGGTATGTTTTCATTCTAAACAAGAAAGAAGGAGGAATGCAAGGCCCTGCCAAGTGCACCTGAAGTTGAAGTATAAAGGAAACTTTAAAATATATTATTTTAAAAAGTTTGTTAGCATTAAAAGAGCAAAGCCATGCCAATCCCGCAACACATCCAAGGGAATTTACAAGTTTGCAAGTATAGATTTAGGTGCTGGTGCCATATCACAATAATGATAATGAGAACTATAAGTACATGAATAATTCCCTAATTGGTCTTCGTAAAGATAGAGTAGAGATGTGGTCATGTAATTACACTGTGACAGAAACTGTCTCAAAGCAATTGGGAAAGGTTGATCATGTCTACATAAGGAATTGTTTTATACTGCGAGGTTTTGGTCTTTTTGGAATCCTCAAAATGATAAGAAATTGACCTAATCTTGCTGAAAAGCACATGTACTGCACATACAAGTGGCATGAATGTTCGGCTGAACATTTCAGCTATTTCTTGTCATATTTTGAATATGAGGGCATTTGAAGAGCTATCCTTTTCAGGGGACATTTCTAGTATGGTGTTCTATCAAACTGATATAAAAAAATATTAGAAAGCTTACAAATTATTTTTCACATTTCCTAGAACTCAATCTTCTCTCTATTAAAGTATACATGTACATGCACATGTACGTGGGAAAGGTATTGAATAATGGTGTTGCAGGTTCCATCTCTCCGATTTATGCTAATGGGCGTTCAAAACTGATTTTATAGGATTGGTGGCATTGCTTGCAGAATGATTTTCTTGTTGCCATAAAATCTGTGAGCCAATCATTTTACTCTTGTGATGTGACATCAACTCACCAGCAGGTCCATTCACTATTTCTTTTTGTATGCCATGTACATGTAGGCATTAGCCACTAGGCAGTGTCTTTTGTGTGTCATTGACATTACCCCATAGATTTTATAGCTGCCAGATCTGTGAGGTTGGACCTCTCAAATTATATCATTAGTCAGGTTCACACGAAGGGAGCTAAACTTTAAGTTTCGCTAACGAGTAGTTTAAAAACTTTAAGTTTTGCTTGTAGTTTCAAAACTTTGAGTTAACTTGTTGTTATCTTGTAGTTTCAGACCATATGAGCAGACTTGTAGTTTTTAAACTTTAAGTTTACTTGTAGCTCTAGAACCACAAGCAAGCTTGTGGTTAACACCAAAACCACGAGCAGTGGGTGGTCCTCCATCGCAGTTTCGGACCATGTGAACAGAACAAACTTTCAGTTTTGAAAGCTCGTAGTTCACGATGACCTCTCTTTTCATGTTAAACTTCCGGGTCATACCCTTCGCACGAATTATGAACACAGGATCTGTATGTGTACTGTTCAGTGTTCACACAATCGGTATCTACTTCTGGTGTTAACAACAATGATCGCTCGGCTTATAGTTATTATTATTATTATTATTATTATTTTATTCGGCAAATCAAAGTACAGTATACATGCACATGTATAATTACAAAGAAGAAAAAAACACAATACAAGAAGGTTGAAAATAATATAATCGATCCCCCATGTGTACTGAACTACGAGCATCGTTGTTTCGGGCTCGTGTGAACCCTCGTTGTGGTTAGTGAGTTGTTGTTTTGTTAACTTAAAGTTTCGAAACCACAAGTCCCGTATGAACAAAGCTTTTATCGGTACATGTACATGTACATGTAGGTGCCTATTTTATATAATAATAATAATAATAATCAAACATTTTTATATAGCGCATTACACATAAGCAAAATTGCATGTCTCTATGCACTTTAGGAGAGGAAAGAAAGGAAAGATGCACTGGGTTCATGATTCTGATTAACTATAAAGTGGTGAAAAGGTATGTCTTTAGAGAATTAATGAAGTTTTCATAGGAATTTATACTTTTCAGATATTCAGGCAACTTGTTCCACAAAAGAGCGGCAGAATGTGTAAAAGACCTTTCCCCGTATGATTTTGTCATTATTTGTGGAACGCAGAGCAGGGACTTGAAACTGGAACGTAACATTCTATCGGGTTTATATGGAGTTAGTACTTCAGAGAGATAAGTAGGAGCCAGCTGATGTAAACATTGGTAGGTTAACATAAGTATTTTAAATTGGATATGGGACTTGATGGGCAACCAGTGTAGATCTCTTAAGACTGGAGTTATTGATTCATGTTTCTTCGTGCATGTAACAAGTCGGGCTGCAGAATTTTGAAGGAGTTGTAGTCTTTGAATTTGAGAAGAAGGGAGACCAGAAAGCAAACTATTACAGAAATCAAAATGGCACATAACAAAAGCATGAATTAATCGTTCAGTGGTTGGTTTGTCTAAAAAATTGCGAATTTTACCTATTTTGTATAATCCAAATGAAGCTGAGCGACACTTTTGTGAGACAAAATTTTCAAATGTGAACTTATCATCAAAAATAGCACCTAAATTTCTGCAAGTTCTGGTTGCATGAACAATTGTACCATTTATGTTCAATGTTGATATGAGGTTGCTTGACCTATGGCGTGAAGAAAGATGAAGAAACTCAGTCTTTGTATCATTGAGCTTTAATATACTGCAGGGCTTGACACTAATAGGCCCCCTTGACACATGGGTGCCCAAAATCTAAGTCCGTACCTACCCCCAAATTAAAATCATTTTGCACATGGCAAATGCATAGGTCATTGCAGATGAAGACTATGAAATATTCATTCCAGACCCCAAACAAAAAAGTGTGTGTGGAGTCCTGGATATACAGTTAACTTTGCATAAGTCGAATCTGTTGGGACCACAAAAATTAGTTCGACTTGTGCAACATTCGACTTAGGAAATGTAAATAACACATGTTTTGCATAGTTTGGTTTAAAAAGTTGATTCGACTAAGGGAAAAGTTGACCTGTGCGACTTTGAGTTATGCAAGGTTAACTATATATGTATGTAGGTATAGTTACTGATTTTTTTTTTTAATTTAGAAAACTTGAAGTTTCTCAAATGACCTGTTCACAAATATATTGAAATTTTATGCATACTTCTAAAGCAAATGTTGTTCTAGACAACCTGAAAGATTGTCAGAAGCTTGTCAGACATAGCAACAAGTAATGCACACTGGATTACAAGTAATGTAGTTCATTCATTAATAACAGGTTAATGGAATACCTTATTACTAGGTCCCCAGGAAAGAAACATCCATGAATTTGAATAACTTTGTGAACAGGTTTATTAATGCAATAGACTGGTTCTGTAATGTATACAAATTTATGCACACTTCTTCTCTGAGCACGTAGTGACGCGCTATTCCATTAACCTGCTTTTTATAAATGAGCCTCAATGCTTGGAATCCAGTTTGCATACATGTACATTACTTGCTGCTATGTCCGACAAGCCTCTGGCAAGCTTTCAGGTTGTCAAGAACAACCTTTGTTTGAAAGGTATGTATAAAATTTGCATACATTACCGAAGCATTGCTCAACTCATATTGATTTCCTTTATTTTGTTATTTTTGTAACACTACACTTTTCAATTTCAACAAATTTCATCATTTGATTTGCTGACTTAAGTATTATATTTGGCCTTCAAAATATGACTGTACAATTGTCTTGCTTCATATTTATTTACCTTTTTATATATTTCAATCGTAAATATGACAATATTGGTCTTTCGACTTTTGCCTTGTCTTTACTTAGATTGTCAATAATCCAAAATTGATTTTTATTTTTGTTTTGATATATTATATGCAACTGGCCTTTATTGGAATTGATGTAGGTTAACAACAAATATGCTTAAAAATCCAGAAGAGCACAAATGATATCTTGCCCTGAATACTTGTACAACAGTACATGTACATGTACCTGTCAACATAATAGTATAATTGAAATGCCTAGACCTCCAGGGGGTTGAGGCATAACAATAGACAGGGTCTGGATTACCCTTAAGATTAATATCATTGAATAAATGTACTATGTGTACTTATACATGTAGGCCTAAAGGGGCCTAAATGTACATGTACAACATTTGGTGAATTTGTGGTAGTCATGGTTGATGAGGATTGTGGAGCAACTTTAATTTTGGTGGAAATATCCTTTTTACATCAGTGATGCATAACATTTTTGAAAGGTTTTTGTTGTTTATTTCTTAATTCAAAAGTTATACATGTAGTTATGGAAAATTCAGTCACCACTGTACATTGATGTTTCTGTATAACCTTAACAGATCAATGAACATTGCCTGGAACTGGAAGTAATTAGGTTTATTTTTAATCTGTAGCATATATTGTACATTTTAGCAAAAGGATAGATCATTAAAACACAGCTCCATTTAGTCCATTTATAACTTTTTCTACAATCAGTGTGAACATGGATTGTATAAGATTACTTTTTGTTCCGGGAAGTGAAATTTACTGGGCAAAATGTTTTATTACATTTTCCTAGAATCTTTTTAAATAGTTTTCCAGAGCTCTTTTAGAAATTTCCAGAGCTTGTTCACTACTCCTGTTAAATATTCTCCTTTGTTGTTGCTGTCATGACCCCAAATACTGGCATGACTTTATCTAAAATTATGAATCTTTGTTTAAATAGGAAGCCAGAATCAGTAAAAGTTAAGCGTATTATAATCTCCTTTTATTCATTCATCAAGATTTGCATTAAGAGGTTGATTAGTGATCAGTTCTTTGCACAGTACTTGCTTATCCCTTGCTTAAAGGGATTTGGTAACTTTGTGGAGGCTTGATTTAATAAATTGTTGAATTTTGATATCTGTCTTGTATAATGATGTTCAGAAGGATAAATAAATAGCCAGGCATAGAATGGTTTTCAAATATATAATGCTATTATTAAGATATCTATGAATACTCCCATTTACGAAAGCGTATGGCCATACGCTTTAGTCTAACACTGAGTCTATGGGGGAAAATGAGTCTGGCATTTCCGGTCACTTGCATATGTTTACTTTTGTGAAGCACATGCCCCGAGCACATGATGATTTTGAAGTGCTTTTTTTTCCTGGGCTTCATTTTTACACCATATTACATACACTGATAGCATGTAAGGCCAGGCAGCTCAGGTTTTATCAAGCCTCTACAAAGTTACCAAATCACTTTAAATATGTAGTGTCATGCAGACACGCACCCTGGTCCCTGGCCAAGTTAAAGCTCATAGACAGTCTCGGTAGCAAAAATCATACTGGCAAGAAACTTATCTAACATAGTCACGTATTCTCCTTTTATCATAAGGCGCATGTACGAGATTATTTAACATTCCCTTCACGATTTCGAACAAATTTTAGTGTAAAGATCGGTAAGAAACGCTTGGTAACGGCTTTTCACTGCCTCACGCTGAGACCACATCCACCCGAAGGTTCCCCACACAATAAACCCAGCGCTTCACACTATGTGTAGCGTATTCTATAACACACAGCAATCCTCGTGTGAGTAATGTGTGTGGCCGTTGTTCGAATTTATCCCCTCTTTTTTGGGCTAGGGATTTTTATTCTTTTCACCTCTAATTCGATAAATATTTCACTTGAGGAGGAAAAAACTTCACAGCATCTTAGTTATGTTAGTACCCTGCTATTTATTAAGTAAAATCAAAGAAATCTCACAAAAAGTTTTTGAGGGCTTCCCAAAACTATGTAATACCTTTAAATTAATCCCTTGCAGACAAATGTACATGTACAAGTAAACATTTCGTGTACACAACCTCTCTTTTTTTGTGTAAGCTTGTGTGGACCTTGCCACTGGAAATTTTAAGAGGAGAGGATAAAAAAACCACTGTTGCCTAAGTCAATCTTAATTTAGATGAGAAGATTGATATTTAAATTTAAGACATAGAGGTCATAGAAGTCAAGACTCTGACTGTTTAGAAATGAATGTGGATGTGTTAACCCTTTCAGGATAGGAATTATTTAAGGGCTAAATTGGTCACATTTTGTTTGGCAACAATATTTTTCTTTTAGTGCTACATGGCTCTAATAAGGTGTAATGTCTTTGAAAACAATATACATGTACATGGTCAGAAACTTTGTCAAAAAGATGAAAAAAAATGCCAATTTCAATGAAAAAGAATGATTTTGAATCTCTCACTGTGTTGCTAATGTAAGGATTTTAAAGCTTATTCTCCTTTTTTTTAAATTCCTGGCATCAAACGCAATGTGGCCGTGCAACAAAAATGGACACTGTGCATGCAGAAATTTTTGCTCTTTCTACTCATGCATCTGGTACACGTACATGTACATGTATATTTTTTAGAGCTCTGAATCAAAAGTTATTGAGCCAAACCACAAAATGTGGTCATTTGTCTCGAAAGGGTTAAATGGGGACTGATTGCTAGTCCTAATCTTGAACAAGATTTAATTTAATTTAAGTGCAATTAGAAAGAGTAAATTAGGCTGGAGCAGATCTAAATAAAGTGAGTATAAAGATTTTTTAAACATTTGGAGAAAGAGAAGAAAAGAAATATATGAGGCAAAGAAAGAGAAACATCCATGTAGAGATACAGGTAAAATGTGAGAGAAAGAAAGAGAGAGATAGAGTTCAGTGAGAAAGACAGAAACAGATACAGAAAGATCACACAGGGAGGGAGGGAGATACATGTACATGTAAGTAGAGAGAGAGAGAAAGAGAGAGAGAGAGAGAAGACACCAATATATTCCTGTTCCAATTTGCATGTAAATCAGATGTTAATCAAAATGAAGTAGATAACCACTTTTCATTCCAGGAGGGGGTTCCTTTCTTTATACCATTATAGATTCCTGGCCAAGTTTTCGTTTCTTCATGTCCTTTTCCACATCGTCTCCCCATTCTACAGAGAGAGAGAGAGAGAGAGAGAGAGAGAATACCAAACATTCCACTTTATGTTCATATATTCATGAAATATTCCAACCCTGCATCTTTACTGCGAGAACAGCTCTACCTAAATCTTCATTTCTTCTCATACTTGCACATCATCTCTCGCATTCCAAACCATTTTGTCATCTTACATACGTACTTGTACCTCATACCGACATCTCTTGCGTTCCTACATGTTTGCTCGTTTGCAATCCTATCCTCCCATAACATACACATCACGTACAATGAGCGTTTCTTATCTCTCTCTTGGGATTTGCTCCTTCAGTGTTGATCTTAAAGGCATGGGGTGTTGCTATGGACAGTTATTGACTTTTGACCCCTTTAATTTTCAAGGAGCTGAGCTCACCCCTGCATTTTTTGTTGGCGTACTTGTGGGTTTGCTAAATAGTTTTGAGTTTCAAGATGTTGACTTGAGATCTGAGATGGACATCCTTCAACTTCCACAGAACTTGAGAAATGTTTGTTGAAAGGTTTTGATTGACCAATGTGCAGTGATTCAGTGTTGACTCTTACATCTGTCATCAGAGAACAATATCTCCCTCATTTGAGACGTAGGGTAGGCACCCACTAGCAGGTAGCATCATCTATCTTCATCCTGTTGTTAACTTTTTGAACTGTTAAGCACTCTGCAAGGGATAATTTCATCTGTTGAGTGAGTTTATTATATATGTATTTTGCATGTTTGTAAACTTATATTCTTCCCCTCTGATTTGTGAATCTGTAGTGATTCAGATTTATAATGCTTTTATTGACTTGACATAACATGTACTGTAGCCTAAATGTGGAAGGGGTAAATTATATGCTTGTTCATTGTTGAAGCATTGATTATTTTATCATCAGTAATACATGTAGATTGGAAAGTGAATTTCAAGTTTGAAAGGGGGTACATTTTTAACTGTTTCATAGAATTAATAAAACATTTTGTTTCTGTTCATGCCCAAAGAATCATAAAAGAAGGGAATTCACAGGTTCTTTTGGAGTTTGTGAAGAAGGATATCCTAAACAACAGCTGAGAATTATGTTTAATCATTAATGGACTATACGTATACAAATACTCAGCAAGACACTATTGCATAAAATGCATATGAGGTCTCTAAATTCTCTATACTCTTGGACCTTCATTCACATTATGAGCTTGGAGAGTGAACCATTTGTTTTCTGTACACTATGTTTTTTTTTGTGCATCAAATACAGTAGTGGACATCTGATCAGATAATTCATTACCTCTCAGCTTTGTGTCTGCAGTCATTTACATGCTGCAGGTTACCGTAGACTCGACTTCGTGCTTTTACCCCTGATATGCACTGCTCATAGTACTTGCTCTCACTTTATTTTCTGCATGCCTGCACAATTGATATCTTGAGGATGAATTTATGAACATGCTTGTCATTGCTTGATGCCTGAAGTCCTCTTTCATAGGCTCCATCGTGCTCAGATTCAGCTGTTTTCTTGGATTCACGTCATTCATTCTCAAAAGTATGTATACATATATCACATTTAGATGTACATTACTACATGTACATGTCTTAGATTTTAATTTACAATTTAAAGATATTTAAGATTTTTTGCATTGTTTTAAAAGAGTACTAGAATTGTGTACAACTATTTTGGCTTAAAATATATAAAAGCATCCCTCAGGGTTTTTGAGAGAAAATGGTTTTATGTTTGATTAGTGGAAAATAGCCAAATGAAAATTTCCCCTAAGAATTGTAAGAATGAAAAGATGTTACAATTAATTTCAAAGCATAATAATAATAATAATAGTAATAATAATAATAATAATAATAATAATGATAATAATAATAATGATAATAATAATAATAATAATAATAATAATAATGATAATAATAATAATAATAATGATAATAATAATGATAATAATAATAATGATAATGATAATGATAATGATAATGATAATAATAATAATAATAATAATAATAATAGTAATAATAATAATAATAATCATAACAATAAATAGTAGTAGTAATAATAATACATGTAATAATAATAATAATAATAATAATAATACTGATAATAATGACAAAATTATTTACATGTATATACATGTAGTGCAAATATTTTATATACATGTACATGTATCACAAAATTTACGTATTACATGTTTGTACTGTACAGTCATAATACCATATTCCATTATTCTTTTCTTTGGAGAAAAAACTTTATTCCATGATAACAATCTGGGTGCTCCACAGTATCCACACTAATTCCTTGTGTCTGTGTGTGCGTGGGGGGGGGGGGGGGGGATCGGATAGAAATGTTACAGTTCTGTATGTTTTAGTGCCATTGTAAAAAAAAATTAATTTGTAGGGTATCGGTACTTAAAATTAGGACACCCATGTGTCTGGTTTGCCTGTGTTGAGCCCTTTCTAATTTGACAATTGGTGCATCCACTTTGAAATTCAATAAGAAATATATTTCATTTGTCCTATGTATTACTCTTTGCAATAACTAAATATTGGCTGTTCAAACCATTCATAGCGACTTTACTATACTTTGTGTGTAGACTCTAGGCAGTCATACACCTCAACACTTTCAAAACACCACTGCACAAAAGTCACCAACATTCGCTCAAAATCGGCATTTAATTTACAAAAACTGACACCAACGTATCCATGAAATACAATAAATTCAACTCACCCATGTTGGAAAAGATAATTCCAAAAATGAAATCCGTAATTTACTGTCAGTTCTGGCGAAACGGGGTATCGCAAGTCATTGTGTACATTTCCTGATCGCCGCGAGCGCTGACATCTCCCCCCAAAAACATTCGGCCGTTAAAAGTTCCGCCCCTATCGCACACACTTAAAAGTCCTGATTTTCCGTGTGCGCGATCGCAGAGATCGATGTGAGCTTGCGATACCGAGTTTCTTTGTGGACAAAATGTTATTGGCCAAGTTTATTCTGAACCATCGGCGGAAAGAAAACAACATGCGATCGTGAAAAAAATCGGCAAGGATTTCTTCGGTTTTGGACATGATTTTTGACTTTGAATTTTGGTGGAAATATCAGGAGTTCTTCCTAACGGCCTTTTGAGGTAGGAGTAAGAATTTTAAGAGCTGAATTTGAAAGGAAGTATTTGAAATATTTATCTTATTTTTCCCCCCATACCTTTAGTACATGCGATAGAAAATGAGTAGTATTTTTGCATTCGTCCCGCTTAGTGGTCAGTATGACCACTATTACTTGTTGTGGTTCAAACTGCCTGTAGTGCTGAAAAGGTTTAAGTTTCCTGCCTCCTCTGAATATCACCTATGGTGTCGTAACCAAGGAAAGGCGTCAAAAGTCTTTTGGAATGTAGTTATGATGATCATTAGCTGCTAAGAGACTATTTGTTCAGTAATCCATCTATGTACATGTATGTTGACACACATAGTAAAGGGCTGTTGAGTCAACAGTCAATTCAATAATCTTACACCATTGTAAAGGTGTGAAGTTCCTCTTTATTTTTCATTCAGTTTGTTTATTACCACTTCCATGAAAAATACAATACAAAACATAAACATAAAGACATCATATTCTTACACCAAAACTTGGAATTACAATGGGTAAGCAATTGGGTGATTCCATGAAAATGTCAACTTTTGGTGAAAAAACAAAGTGTAATTTGAACATTTTCCTTCTATGTCAGTTGAATAAGCATTATTCGAACTGTATGGAACCATATTCAATTTTTTAATTTTTAAAAATATTTTGACCAAAAATAGCCATTTTTTAACCCATAAATGAAATTACACATTTTTGTGGTAAAATATGGTTAATTACATTTTGAGTCATTTTTAGACATTTCATCTGCTATCATAACAAATTTAATCAAATCCGGTTATGAATAAGGGAAATTTTATGTCTATATACAAAAAGTTTTAAAAAAAATAATATTCTTCTGATTTTAAAGGAGGTCAAAGGTCAAATGGATTTTTGTCCCGTCTGTCACGTTTTTTAAGGTACTTTTTGCATTTACAATAAATTGGATCATTGTTTTGGAATAAAATTTTGGAGTCTTGTTCTTTGGTAGGGGGGGAAATTCATTTCTGCTCCTAACTTGGCGGAATTCAAAATTATGAAGATAATCATCAATCATAAAGTAATGTCCCGTCTGTCACGTTTTGCATGTACTGCAAAAATATATATGGATGGGACTACATGAAAATTTTCCGATGGATGAAAATTAAAATCCTTTTACTATTATGTTTCATGATATTAAAGATGACCCTTTAACCCCTTTAAACATGAGAAGAAGGTATTTAGTGCTGGAAATTTGGTTGTCTTTAAAAATTGTATTTTGTGTACAATCTCAATGTGTCCCGTCTGTCACGTTTTTATTGTCCCGTCTGTCACGCTCACTTTTGGCATTTTCCCCCAAAAGCAAGATGAAATTTCAAATGTATACTAGCAGGTTTCATAAAGGTACCAATAAGTAATAACATGAATACACATATTTTGTTTCAAGATTTTCCAGTGAGAGAGCTTAGTCGAAAAGTATCAAAGCAAAAATGGCTTGGTAAATTCATGTCCCGTCTGTCACGCTGAACTTGAAGCCCAGCCCACAATTTGTGGGCGGGGCTTGAAAAAAAAATTTCCCCCATTTTGTTGACCAAACCCTATAGATCACATCTATACATCAAAATAAGCATCACTTTTGAATGAAATATAAAATATCAAGTAAAAAACATAAAAAAGTGAGGGTTGGATGTCCCGTCTGTCACGCTGGAATTGCCCCAATTGTGACATAATTATATTAATTTATAACCAAGATATTTAAAGTGAAAATGAGAAAAAGGAGGAACTAAAGAAGGCTGCAAAGCCTTGTCTAGTAACCCCGCTTTCACACAAAGGTAAAGTTCAGCGTATTTAAAGCTGATCAGTTTAAAGAGCTTTGAAGTTATAAAATAGCATTCACACACAGAAAAATTTGGTGCAATCATTAGAGATTCACTGCTGATTAAATACACAGAAGGGCCATTGCGCATAATAAAGCGGGTCATGTCAATCAAAGCGTGCGCCCGGTCTTAGCTCCGCCCAGTTAGAGACGTATATCCGTTCACACACAAAATCTTTTGCCTCCTCTATATACGAACTTCGTATCTGTAGCCTGCTCTGACCGGTCTTTAGATCGTGAGTTCATATCTGTCCAAACATCGTATAGTTCGATGTTCATACAGGGAAAATTTGCTTTAGAGCTGATTAGTTAATCAGCTTTAAACTAATCAGCTTTCCATACGATGAATTTTACTCTCGTGTGAAAAGGCCGTAAGTCCTCTAAGAAAAAATCTCTTGTAGTAGGTTAACTTATTATCATCATTTTACATTCAATTTTGCATTATAAAGAATATGTATTTAAGGCAAGAAAAAAAAAGAGAATTAAAAATTTAAACAATAAAGCATGTCAGAGTCTGAGAGACATAATACTTTTTAAATGTTTTGATTCTGTTAAAACAGAATGAATAATTGATACTTCCATAAAATCTCTATATAATTTGGTAAACTTTGGTTTGCCAATCATTTATTACAGACCATGCCATTTGTGTGTCCGTAATTCTGTCAGAATACAACAATATTTGTTGTGCAGCAGACTTACCATTCCACAACATCTCATTCAGGTGACAGCATCTTGAATTATTATGAGACACTGAGTAGCAGAAAAAATTTGAGGAATTGCATTATTGACATGTGTTATATTGTTGTGTTCTGAATTAAAGGAGAATTAACCCCAGAATATAAATGTACTTATGTTCAAAGGAGTAATATATTCTTAATTATTGGCCTGTATCTCTATGGAAATAAAATATCAGAAAAGGGTTTAAATCAAGACATTCTAGCACATGGTATCATCTGCTAACACTTTACATGGGGGATGCCATTTTCTTGATGATATGGAGTTGTACATGAACCATCGGAAACCGTTCCGGTCAGGAAGATATTTTTAATCCTAGAGCTAAATTGCTTCTCTTCATTACAAAAAATCCCAATATATGATGGAAAATATATATCAGGTGTATACATGTATTCTAAAATTTTTGAATTTATAGATTTCATTTTAAATTCTCTGGTTTTGCTAAATAGAAATCGATTTCTTGGGCTTGCCTGGCAGAGCAGAACATAATTTATTCAAGGCGCATTCTGACTATTGAAGTCCATTATCTCAAAGCAGATGAATGCATAGTTTTTCAGTATTGACGATCGGGAAAGTTATCATCCTTAAATTTGAATTAATTTGCTCCGTCTCGTACGTCATAGTATCAAGAAAATAGATTTATATTTAGTAAAATGGTAATTTTAAAAGAAATATAAAACATGTTTTCGTTTTTAGAATATATGTACATGTATATATCTGTTAAATATTTTGAATCTCAAATGGGATTTTGTATCAGGAAGAAAGACAATTTTGCATTCGGATTAAAAATATCTTTATGTACACATCAAGAAAGTGGCAGCCCCCAGGTATCGCTAGCAGACGATAAATTTTGCTGAGAAAATCTTGATTTATACCCATCTCGTATATTTTAATGCAAAACTACGTAGGAAAACAAGAAGGAATAGATCACTGATGTGTGCATATTTTATGGCCATGATTTTAAGAAAAGTGAAAGTCTGTTGTAAATTGGAAAAGTTATTTTGGAAGTATTTTGCAGGAATGTTTTAGAAATTACTCTAGAAATTAACTCTCTTCAACTTTACATTGTGGCAAGCACAGCAGGATATGAGTTGTATTTTCATATTTATCAGTTATACATATGTCAAATGCATGTGTTAACACCTAGAAGTAAGAATGCTACAATGTAACATGAAGTCAATATTTTGTTAGATTAGAGTGCTAAATTTAGCTCTAAACATTTGAGATCTGTTCGTCTTTTCTGCTCATTTTACAGGATCAGTGGTTGGCCCATCAAGAAAGAATACACCCCTCCACTAAGACAAATCCTAGACATGGTATTCCCCAGGCCCATGAACAGAGCAGGCTCTCAACTGAAGGATCATTCCATTTATCACATCTAGAGGGGGACTCTATCTCAGAGGAATCTGATGAAATGGAATATTCTTCTGGCTCTAATTATGTATCTTCAGGTGGGTCATACCATCTAGACTCTGTTGATGAAAATGTGAAATTTATGATTACACAAGTATTAAAATGACTGAAGGATTTTAAAAATTCAATTGAAGGATTTTATTGATCAGTTACCATTCTTGCTGTTTGTACACTGGTGTAAATACATGTATTTGAATGTTTTTCTACGTGTACACTGTACATCATTTGGCATGCGTAAAATGCAAATCCAGATTACTGGATTTGAATATTATAAAGAGTAAATTAATAGAAAATTTATGACACTAGTATAATACATGTATGCACATGAATTCACCATTCTGTAGGCTTCAGTCACAGATTTTACCATTACTGATTACATGTAAATGCAAATTTTCTGAAAATTCAGTTTGTTTTACACTATTCCGCATCAGCATATATGTTTTATTGATGTAAAATATATACTGCCTACCGATATTTGAAAAAACACCAAAGCTCTTTATGATACAGCATATGTTTTCATATTCAGTGTAATCTATTAGCAGATCTCTAAGTGAATTGACAAACATGCTGATCTAGTGTAGAATATTGAATGCGAGACATGCTTCATTGCTTGTTTACATATTGACACTAAAGGGACAAGCGACCTCATAGCAAATAAGATTGCTGGTAAAATATTGATGATATGTGGTTATTGTCCTCTGTGATGGATAGAAGTGCAGACAGAGTTTTGAACATTTGGATAAAATTAGAATGCAAAAATTACAAATGTTATTCAAATTCTGGTTCATATATTTGCAAAAAAGTAGAATAGTGTATTGTCATGACTCATAAACAGGAAAAATGTTTTGCCTATGTTGATATGCATGTGTAAATTTGTTTATAGAAAACATTTTCAGGTGTACATGAGTTATATACATGTACTGATTAATTTCATTAAAAATCTTTTAAACACACACAAAAAAGACAACAAAAACAATCTCAAACCAGGACAGGGGGTCACTAAAACATTAGGAACCCCATCGATTGTAATACATATGGTAGCTGCCAAGTAAACCAATAATTCTGATTATCATTATCTTCAGAGTTCAGCTAAGTAACAAAATCAAAGTGATTTGAGTAACATAGATATATATATATATATATATATATATATATATATATATATATATATATATATATATATATATACATGTATATATATATATACACACAGGATTAGTGTCAGCATGGGTGATGGAAAATGCTCTTAGGCCAAGTCAAAAATCAAAATGGACATCCTTTCTTTTGTCTGGGATTTTCACGCTTTTCACAATTTCTCTCTTTTTAAATATTTTAGCTCAAAGGACAACTGAAGTTTACCTCCAACCACCTCCTATTTCTGACTCAAGTCATGACACCCAACCAAGATCAAGGAGAACTAATAGCATCAGGCACAGGAACCCTTCTTCCAAACATGATGGGTTGTCGTGGCAACAGTATAAGGCTCTTGCTACCAAGAGGAAAGAAGCTGAAAGTTACACACAGAGCATGGATATAGAAGAGATCAGTAGGAGCTATACCTTTTCTGATAACCAGTTCAGAACTTCTGCCAGTATCATCCGAAATGAACCTGCAGTTTTTCATGAACCTGATGATCATCTGAGAAGTCTCCCATTTGACAGGTCAACTGGAGGACGCAGTCCTTCCCCTCTAACACATTCAGCATTAAACACATTCCAAAGCCAAGGCAATCAATGTAGAGATAACGTACAACCTGGTCATGATACAAGAACTTCCACTCTTTTGGATGGCCATCATGCATTTGATGTAAGGATGAATCGCTCTGAAGATTATGGGTTCAAGCAGGAATACCTTCATGGAGAAAAGTATCAAAAGCCTCATCAGTATGGCACAAACAGACATCATTCTTCACCATTTCACAGTCCAAGTGAAGAAAGCGATGACAGAATAGGTCTTGAGGAATTCGCACCACCAGGAGCTACATCAGGTAGCAACATTTTAGAAAACCAAACGACTTCCACTTACAGTATTTCAGAATTCAGGAGAGTTTCACAGAGAACTAACATACCAAGTCGACAAGATCCAAAGCAGGTTGGTGACAGTATTATTTCCAGAACAAATTCAGTTGATTCAGAATTAGATTCTAGCAGACGAGGAACACTAAATGCTGAAAGCCAGGACCATGAGCAGATTCAGTCTGTGCTCCCAGCAGTATTAGAACAAACCCAAAATGGTGCTTATCTAACAATGCAAAGTCTTCCATTCCCAAGTTCTTCAGCATCGGATACTACAGCTTTTGGCAACAGTTCATCCTTCAGCCAGAAACGACCAAGAAGGAGAAAGCTTGAAGCTGAGTTTTCAAACTCCCAAGCATTCTCTGGTGAAGCAATTGAAATAACAAGACCGATTGTAGAAGTTGATACAAAGCCTTTGGGAGTAAGTGATGAAACAGATCTAAAAGTCAAACCAGATTTCTTAAGCGATACAGAAATGCCAAATCCTCCTCTCTCTTCTCTATCATCATCCGACTTTACGTCTACGTCTGTCCAGGATGACCAAAGAATTTCCTCATGGCAGCTTCGAGAACCTGACGACCTGGTTAGGAATCAACAAGGGGGTCACTACAGTTGGCTTAACCGAAGTGAAACTGAAAGGAATGATTACTGCAAGGGAACTCGTGAACCATCTGGAAGCTTTGTAAATCATTCTGTTCTTCCCTCAGATACATGTGTGGTTCAGCCCCAAAGGGTTTTATCAGATGCGCTAAAGTCTTCCAGACCAACTCCTCCTACAAACTCTGCATTTCCTGGTAGATTTGATCCAGTACAGGATCTTCTGATGTCCTCATCGATCCTATCAACAAAGAAAGGTCCAACAAATGCCAAAGCCACTTCACGTTCTTTGAGAAATCAAGAGCCCAATGATGTTAGAACATTCAGTAACCATTCACTGACTACCTCAAGAGGATCAGCATTGCAATATTCATCAGCATTGTCTTCATATTTGGTACAATCACAAGATGTTCTTGATCAGTCAACAGTGCAGGCAGCCTCTGCTCTAGATGGACACTTTACAAAGCATTATTCATTCATGGGGTTCATCAAGTACAAATCAGCAGTTAGAAAAACATGAGAATGTAACCAGTTCTGTGAACCAAAGCTCACATAGCTCAGTACATTCCAGTTACTCAAAACTTAATCACCAGTCTGGCATTGAGACTGCTGCAGATGTTAATTCACCTGATTCATCAAGAAGAGACTGGTATCTAGATTCTGGATCCCATATTACATCATCACCACATGAAGATCTTCAGGATGATTACTTGAACAGGGATAGTCTGCCATTCTCTTCTCCAGGGAGAAGGCTAGAGCTTCAAAGAGCCGTGAATTATCATTTAGAAGAAGAAATAGATCAGGATCTTTCTGTGGTAAGAATACACATTTTAACATGTATTCAGTTTGTTCTGGTCACAGTCTCGCAGAAATTAATTTTCAGAAGTATTCAGTGAGATCTGTAAAGATCAGGGCCCATATGCATAAAACCCTACTAAGCTAGTTGCCAACTAGGCTCTAGTAGGCAACTAAGACCCCTACATGTAGTTGCCAACAAAAGACCCCTAGTTGCCAACTAAGGAACAGCCAACTAACTCATCTAGTTGGGAACTAGCCACTATGTGCCCTCTGGTTGAGTACGTACATGTGGGTGGAATAAATGAATATAGAGTACATTAGTCTTAAAGACTAATTTACAATCCATTTGTGCGCCAGATGTGCTCCGTGAATTTTTTTATCTGTAGCTGCCAAATACCAAGTTGCCAAGTAAATTGTTATTCATTGAACCTTAACAAGAACCTTGATAGCTGGTAGCAATGTCAAAGGGTTTTTAGTTTCCAACTAACTAGAGATGAATAGAATTGTCTTCTGATCTTAATTGGGTAGAATAGATAGAAGAGGGAGGATTTCTTATGCAGTTGTCTGGTAGGAAAAATTACATATATTCTGTTTGTCCCTAAAGGCAGTAATTTACTTCTCTGCATGTAAGGTTTGTAATTTGAAGATAGTAAGGAAAATCAGTTAAAGGCCCACAGTTGAGGTACTGCTATACTATCGTGGCAACGAAAAGGTCATGAAAATCGATTTATTCAGATGAAGAGAAGCTATTCATTGCAGATAAATTCAAGGAATTTAAGGATATCATGGATGCAAAGCTTAGGGACTCAGATACTAATAAAAGAAAGAAAGAGGCATGGACAGTGATATTATACCAACACAAATTAAGATTTCCATCACGAGAGAAAACTTTGTTTAAGACGTGTTTGACTAAACTAAAATCCGAATCACAAGAATGTGACAAAACAAGATGTCACAGAAGAAGGCAGGGGGAGGAAAACCAGTGAAACTCAGTTTAGTCAGTGCAAAAGTGATAACACACTTGGCCTACGGGGCGGGTGCATTATCACTTTGTGCACTGACTAAACTTTGTGCGCTATCCTGCCCTAACACACTCTCAACAGGGCATTATTTGTATACTAGCGGCATGAACGGATTCCTTCAGTCTCGGAATACACCCTCCTGACGCACTGCACGACGAATCAACTCCAATTCCAATTCCAACTCCATTGCTGCCCTTTTGACGGTCATTGTCAAAATGACTAGTTGCCAACTAGTGATGTAGAGATACTCTACATCAACTCTAAATTTTGGGGGATATTTAGTTGTCAACTAGGCTTAGTCTGGTTTTATGAATACCATTTTTATCTAATTGCCAACTAGTGTAGATTTACATGTAGTTGACAACTAGGGACAATTTAGTTACCAACTAAGCCTATGAATAGGGCTTAGTTGCCAACTAAAACTTTGTAAGGTTTTATGTCAACAAGTAGGGAGAATTTTAGTTGGCAACTAGCTTTGTAGGGTTTTATGAATATGGGCCCAGGAAATTGGAATTAATGCAAGTTTTAAAGGAATTAGGCCTTGCATTTGAGGTGTTATACCCAAGTTTGATTAAATTGTTTATTTCTTGTTGTGAGATAGCCTTGATATATTGCTTTAAAACTTTGAATTTATGTCACAAGCATCTCCTTCACACTGCAATATATTCCAAGTTCTTTTCTGCTACAAGCATAATACCCAAGTCACACTCGCGAGACTGACACCAGACTGAAAATAGACCAGAGAAAATAATTCTCTGTATTCACAATATGGTGCGCCACCCATCGGATGCCACAAATAGGCCAATTTCCAACCTCCTGGGTCGACATAAAATCTGTGCTTCTGCGGCAGTGTTGTAGCGTTGCCATTTCACCCCATGTATATCTTTCATCTATGGGTATTTCTCAAAACTTTGAAGTTTTGAAGTGTGCGAATAGCATTCTGATGCTTGTCAGATGACAACCGTGGCAAAAGGGGAGGGAGCATTCCACAAGGATTTTCCAAATATCGCAAGAAAATATCCGACACGTATTGTTTACTTTAAATGTATAATACCAGGTATGCAAAGCCCT